>CM018691.1:28984531-29109402 GCA_009363875.1 Mikania micrantha | reverse complement strand
TGTGACACCTCGTAATTTCCAGGTCAGCAATTCTATTATTTTAATAATAATGTTTATTATTATTTCATACGTGGCACTAGAATAAATGCATTTAGTGTGACACGTGGCACAACAGTCTGAACACACCGATAATTCGAGGAATTATCGCACAACAATCGCACGTGTCTTGAATGACGAACGTTGGTGAACGGATCAATCTGTAACACAAAACACTGCACTTAGGTTCGGTGAACCTAATTTAGTTAGAACAAAGCCAATGTGTTGAGAAACGATGATCGTATCCGAGAAATACGAAAGATTCGGTTCAAAACAATGAAATTGGACCTATTGGGCTCAGCCGAGACCCATCGCGGTACGCGATGGACATACAATTGGGCTTTCGCGGTACGCGAAGCTCAAGCGGGAGAATTTGAATTCTCCGAAAAACGTCGCGGTACGCGACGACCGATCATCTTCCACCATCGCGGTACGCGGCGTGTTTCGGGAACAGAATTATTATTTTAATCGCCGCGGTACGCGGAGATGCTTTTTGTGCAGTCTCCGCGGTACGCGACAACCCCTATACGCATCAAATCTTTATAAATCCAATGATAATCATTTCTGCCGCCCTACACCATTCTCTCGACTGCAACTCGCCACCTCCGCCCTAACACTCTGTGAGCACCATTTGAACCATTTGGAACCTTTGGGGAGCAAGTTTGAAGGCAATCTAAGGAGAGATTGAAGGTTCGAGGCTCAAGAACACCGTGTCTACTCTCTACTCGCGATTGTAGCATTCCAGCAGCATCCAGGACTTCTACAAGCCTGCTCAATTCGTTTCAAGGCGTTCTAAAGCATTGTAAGGTAGATTCTATGGTTAATCTTGCCTAAAATCACATATAGGAGCACATGCAAGCCATTTTGGCCACATGCATCATCATCACCAACATTGTCACGAAATTTTGATGTTTTAGATATGCTATTGTGTGATTTATTTACTGATTTGATGATTCTATAACGATCCATGATGATCTGATTGATTTGTGATGATTTGTTGATTTTGTGATGAAATGGCCACTTTAATCAACATGCATGTATGATCTTCAATGATTTGAGTAATTTCAGTATTGAAGTGTATTAAAAGTGTTATTGACGATGTTCCATGTGATTAGAATGTTGATCATGGTCGAGTAATGTCATAGATGTGGTTATTACTAAAAATAGTAACTTTTATGTTACAAAGTGTGTATTCTTAATAAAATGACCACATGCATGTGATTAGATCTAAATGTTATGCTTAAAATGATGATTAGAAACTATTGTGATAGATACTTGATGCATAGAAATGTCTAGGATAGTCAAAAGTGTGATTTTGTGAACGTTACTATAAATAGTAACTTTTTGTCACAATGTTGCAAATCGGTTAAAATGCATGATAATGTTTTGGGTCTAACATGTTCATTTAGTGATTGTATGACGTTTAGAAGTTAATATGATGATTATTGATGCATTGGGATGATTAGAATTATTGAAAATATGATTTTTATGGTTATTACTATAAATAGAAACTTTTTGTTACAATGTTGCTAGTGAATGATGAATTGAGGGATGTTGTATGTTTGGTATGCATAACTAACCTTGTTATGATGTTTATAAATGATTTTAAGTCCTAAAAGGTTGAAAGATGTGTTTTATCAAAAGTTACTATAAATAGTAACTTTATTTTACAAAGTCTATGAATAGCAAATGTTTGTTGAACGATATGATTTTATGATAATTTAGGACTAGGGTAATGATCTTTAGAAAAGGTTTGTTACTAATCTTGGTTAAACATGCTCATTTTAGTACCTTTCCATAAATGGAAACTTTTACGCGCAAACTATGCTAAACCGGCTATGTGTATCTATGTGCTATGTGATAACATGCTCATTTAGGATAAATATGCATGTTAGAATAATCGGAATATGATTTTATGCATAACCTGCCAAATATGGAAACTTTCCTAAAATAGGAACTTACCATAAATAGTAAGTTTCCTCATAGGAATGAATTTGGTATCCGTACACTTCACACGACACTAAAACCGCACGATACACGAACACTTGATCCAAACCGTCACCAACGGGTCGTTAGGTCAAACACGATCGACACGGTTAAACACGGTCAACTCGACCTATGTAACCACTTAGTGTTGTTGAACACTAACGGTCCGGTGAGACCCACATATGTGAACACGAACTCATAGTACCTATGTGATATAGGTGACTACTAGCCGGCGAGCTACACGTACTCTTTTGAGCTAACGCATATCTAAACTCAGGTGAGTTTACGGCCCCACTTTTACTCTTTAACTGCTTTTACTCAATCTTGGGGTGAGAATACTATGCAACTGTTTTAGATGTATGACTGGTATGTTGTGAAACATTTCTTTTTGAGTGTAACTATTATCGCATAAAGCCCTCACTTATCCTTACCGTTAATTGTTACGAACGAGTCGTTATTACGTAGTACTACTGGGTTTGACTAGCCCCACTCGGCAACAACTTTGACTGGAGGTCATAACGAGTGTAATAATCGATGTGAATTGCGAGTTCAGCGATGACTCGCGGAGGCAAACGAGAACAGTCTAGTTTCGGTAAGATGACATGACACACTCACGGATCGTAGATCCAACAACTAAACCTAAACATGTCCAGTATATATCTGTCTACAATTTCTGTCTGTCTAAACCTGTGAACTCACCAACTTTTTAGTTGACACTTTTCGCATGTATTCTCAGGTAACTAATGGAGCACACGCTAGGACGCTCACAAGGACACACTAAGGAGTCAAGCTTACATTTAGACTCATGTCCTAGGCTTGTGTGCATTTGCTACGTTTTTATAACAATTTAATCATTTGTAGTGTTTATTTCAACAATTACTTTCCGCTGCTACATATGTATTTGATGATTTACATTTTCCGCTGCATACTTATATAAACTTGTTTGGTTTTGCAAACTGTGTGATTGTGTAACTCATATAGAAGTCGTTCTATATGACCAAGAGCTGTGATTCCTGGCCACGTCACACCCACGTGGACTGACACCACGAGTGGGAAATTGGGGGTGTGACAGACTGGTATCAGAGCCTTGGTTATAGGGAACTAGGTTTGCATATAGTAAACTTAGACTATAGCCACTGCTCTACATTAGACACAACACTAGAACTTGCACACTGATGTTGTTATTATTACTATCGAACTGTTGTTTACTAACATGAGAACTTACAGGATGGCTGACAACAACGGGAACGCTAACAGGAACCCGGGCAAACGCCCAGCCGTTGACGATTTGACCGAGGATAGTCGACGTAGGATCGACAGCATAGTAGCTCAGGTGGATGCGGAGATGGAGAGGAGGACCCAGATGTTAGCTCGGGAGCGCTACTGGGGATGGCTGCCTAGCCTCTTACTACAGTGGATCGTGGCTGAGCGGGTGCCTACCCCGCGATACAGAGGTGATACCTCTGAGGGTCCGCGACTACCGGCACTTGGGATGCCGATGGAGAGAGCCTTCGCGGCTCATGTTGGCCGTAACCCGGCGGGAGTTTCGAGGAGAGCCGAACTATCCGACGAGGTGCGTGTTCTTCGCGAGAAGAACGATCGCCTGGAAAGGCGAAGTGACAGGCTGGAGGAGGAGAAGGATCGGCTAGAGGAGACGGTGGAGACACTACGTCTCCAAGTGGCTCAGCTCATGTCCCAGCATGGGCAGATAGTTGATGTCATGCAGGAGCATGACGGGCGTATTACCGAGAATCGGACAGATATAGCCGAAACTCAGGCTATGGTACAGGCAAGTGACGCCATGCTTAACGCATGGGCGGCACAGTTTGTTGAGGAACCGCCAGCTGAGGATGACGGGCCACAGTTCGAGGCCGAAGATCTCGAGGAAGGAGAGTTCGACGAGGATCCCGACGAGGATCCGGAGGAGGACGATGACGAGGATGGGACGCAGCTAGTAACATCTCCCATGTCTCCATGGACTCGGATTAGTAGATTTTCCTTATTTTGTACTGTCTTTCCTTTTATCTTATTTTAGCCTAGACGAGCGGGATGTGCTCGGAGAACTCGCATTGTACTTTCTTTTCAAATTATTGTACTTCAAGATTGATATTAATGGAAATTATGCTTTATTATGATTATCTGTTTTATTATTACTACTGTTATTTGAAGCTTTGTTACGATAGCTAACTTGACATTTGACATGACAACTATTCTAACTTGAGCTAACACTTAGCATATGATGACTAACATTCTAACCCCTCTATATAGAAACATGTCTGCAAGAGGAAACAACGCTCTACGACTCAAACGCAAGGCCGAAAAGGCACGGATCGACATGATGGTCGAACGAAAATTCAACAAGGTACTCGCAGAGTACGAAGCCAACCGTCACACCAGTGAGACGAGTGGCACTAACAACGGTATTAGCCTTTGCCTAACGTAACTAGCATAGAATAGACAGCCTAGATACTAACACGTTGTATTGAACTACCGATGCACAGGACCCCAGGGAGGAGCGGCAAAGGGATGCTCATTTAAGGCATTCCTAAGCTGTCATCCTCACAAGTTTCAGGGCACTGAAGGGGCAGTGGGACTGCTCCGATGGATAGAGAAGGTGGAATCGGTTTTCTCTATGGCCGAATGCTCTGACGGGAACCGAGTGAAATATGCCACAGGAGTACTGGAGGGACCGGCCCTCACCTGGTGGAACTCTCATGTCCAGACACTCGGACTGGATACTGCAAACTCCATCCCATGGGAGAACTTTACGAGAATGCTCCACGAGGAGTATTGTCCTCGGGACGAAATTCGGAAGCTGGAAGAAGAATTCTGGACGCACAAAATGGTGGGATCCGAGATCGAGAAATACTGTACTCGATTTCACGAACTGTGCAAGCTGTGCCCGGCAATGGTGACGCCGGAGTACAAAAAGATAGAGCAATTCATTAGTGGATTGCCCGAGCAAATACAGAGCACGGTGACAGCAGCCAATCACACCACCGTCCAACCACTGATTCGCTTGGCGCACAAGCTAACTGACCAGGCGGTAGCCCAGGGGAAACTGCCAAAAGGGGTGAACACCTAAAACCCCAAGAGCCCAAGCGAAAGTGGGAACCCAACAACAACCGTGTTTTCTCACCACCACCACCAGCTCAACACCGACCAACACCAGCCAAAGTCTTCACTGCCACACAAACAAACAATCAGGACAAAGGGGGATATCGGGGCAACAACCCCAAATGCAACAACTGCTCATACCACCATCACGGCCCATGCCGAAGAGTTCGGTGCAGCAACTGTGGCAGGAACGGACACCTGGCCAAGGAATGCCGATCAAACCCCAACCCTAACCCCAACAAGGATAACACACTGAAGGGGTGCTTCACTTGCGGCAAGCCCGGACATATGCGCCGAGACTGTCCGCAAAACAAGAACGCAGGAGGCAACCCGGCTAGGGGTCGGGCATTCGTGATTGGGTCCGGTGAAGCCAAAGATGATCCGAACGTCGTCACCGGTACGTTTCTTTTAAATAATGTCTACGCTAGTATATTATTTGATACCGGTGCCGATAGGAGTTTTATCTCTAGTGAATTTAGCAAATTGCTTGACATGACACCAACACCACTAGATTATAAGTATACCGTAGAGTTAGCGGATGGAAAACTCATCGAAACACAACACATCATCAAAGGATGCGTTCTGACACTGGCAGACCATCAGTTGGTGATCGACCTGATGCCAGTAACTCTCGGAAGCTTCGACGTGGTGATTGGAATGGATTGGTTATCTGCAAACCATGCTGAGATCGTGTGCAACGAGAAGGTCGTACGAGTTACGTTACCGAGTGGTGAGCAGATCTCAATCCAAGGAGAACGACGCGGGATACCCCTAAACATCATGTCATGCATGAAGGCTAGCAAATATCTAAAGAAAGGATACACGGCTATCCTGGCTCTTATTTCCGAACAACCAAAGAAGGAACGAAAGATTGAAGACATTGCTGTTGTTCGCGATTATTCAGAAGTCTTTCCTGACGATCTACCGGGACTACCACCGGCACGGCAAGTGGAGTTTCAGATAGATCTAACGCCAGGAGCAGCACCGATAGCCAAGGCACCATATCGACTGGCTCCTACTGAAATGCAGGAACTATCTAATCAACTGCAAGAGTTATTAGATAAAGGATTCATTAGACCGAGTTTCTCACCATGGGGAGCTCCGGTCTTGTTTGTGAAAAAGAAAGACGGTTCATTCCGTATGTGCATAGATTACCGGGAATTGAACAAGGTAACGATCAAGAACCGATACCCTCTACCTCGAATAGACGATCTGTTTGACCAGTTGCAAGGGTCAAGCTTCTATTCGAAAATCGATCTGAGATCGGGTTACCATCAACTCAGGATACAAGAGGACGATATACCAAAGACCGCATTCAGGACGCGGTACGGACATTACGAATTTCTGGTCATGCCATTTGGGTTGACTAACGCACCGGCCGTATTTATGGATCTCATGAATCGGGTGTGTAAACCGTATCTCGACAAGTTCGTAATCGTATTCATAGATGACATCTTGATCTACTCGAAGACTCAGGAAGAACATGCCGATCACTTGAGACGTGTCTTAGAACTACTAAAGAAGGAACAACTATACGCGAAATTCTCCAAATGTGATTTCTGGATTCGCGAAGTTCAGTTCCTTGGACACGTAGTAAACGAGAAAGGGATACACGTAGACCCAGCCAAAATCGAGGCAATCAAGAATTGGGCAGCGCCTAAGACTCCAACTGAGGTGCGACAGTTCTTAGGATTGGCCGGGTACTACAGGCGGTTTATCGAAGGGTTCTCGAAGATCGCACAATCGTTGACGTCCCTTACGCATAAAGACAAGAAGTTCGAATGGGGAGAAAGACAGGAAACTGCTTTCGACCTGTTGAAGCAGAAGTTGTGCAGTGCACCAATCTTATCACTACCAGACGGGTGCGAGGACTTTGTGGTGTACTGTGACGCCTCAAAGCAAGGACTCGGTTGCGTGCTGATGCAACGCGAGAAAGTTATAGCATATGCGTCACGACAATTGAAAGTGCACGAAAAGAACTACACAACTCACGACTTAGAGTTGGGAGCCGTAGTGTTCGCACTAAAGATCTGGCGACATTATCTGTATGGCACCAAGTGCACAATATTTACTGATCATAAGAGCCTACAGCACATTTTCGACCAAAAGGAGCTGAACATGAGACAACGCAGATGGGTCGAACTGATAGGTGATTATGATTGTGCAATCAAATATCATCCCGGTAGAACTGATAGGTGATTATGATTGTGCAATCAAATATCATCCCGGTAAAGCCAATGTAGTCGCCGACGCACTAAGCCGGAAAGAAACAACCAAACGCGTGCGCGCGCTACAACTCACCATACACTCCGAATAACCTAACCAAATCCGGGTCGCACAACAAGAAGCGTTGAAAACCGAGAACCTCACTCTCGAAGCCATGAGAGGGATGGATAAACAGATGAAACAAAAGGACGACGGAGCTTACTACCTGCTGGACCGTATTTGGATTCCACGATTCGGAGACTTAAGGAAGGTAGTAATGGATGAAGCTCATAAGAGCCGATACTCAGTACATCCAGGCTCTGACAAAATGTATCATGACCTAAAGGCAACTTATTGGTGGCCTAACATGAAGTCAGAAATCGCAACGTATGTGAGTAAGTGTCTGACTTGCTCAAAGGTCAAGGTAGAATACCAGAAGCCTTCGGGATTACTCCAACAACCAGAAATCCCGGTATGGAAATGGGAACAGATTTCCATGGATTTCATCACAAAGCTACCAAAGACCACAAGTGGTTGCGATACCATCTGGGTTATCGTAGACCGACTTACGAAATCGGCACACTTCCTGCCGATCAAAGAAACTGATAAATTGGAAAAGTTGACCCGAATCTACTTGAAGGAAATCGTATCCAGACACGGAGTCCCGACCTCCATAATATCAGACCGAGACAGCCGTTTCACGGCTCACTTTTGGAAGTCCTTACACAAGGCACTCGGGACGAGGTTGGATATGAGTACTGCTTATCACCCACAGACGGATGGTCAGAGTGAACGAACCATCCAAACTTTGGAGGACATGCTTCGGGCATGTGTAATTGATTTCGGTAACAGCTGGGAGACTCACTTACCTTTAGTGGAGTTCTCGTACAATAACAGCTACCACACAAGCATTGGAGCTGCACCGTTTGAAGCACTTTACGGGCGTAAATGCAGATCACCACTCTGTTGGGCGGAAGTTGGAGAAAGCCAACTGACCGGACCCGAACTTGTGCATGAAACAACTGAAAAGATCGTGCAAATACGCAACAGAATGGCAGCAGCTCGGGATCGACAGAAGAGCTATGCCGACAAAAGGCGCAAACCTTTAGAATTCCAAGTGGGAGACCAAGTACTACTTAAAGTCTCGCCTTGGAAGGGAGTGATTCGATTCGGGAAACGAGGAAAACTAAACCCTCGTTACATTGGACCTTTCGAGATCACTAGACGGATAGGCCCGGTGGCCTACGAACTACAGCTACCACAGGAACTAAGTAGCGTACACAACGTGTTTCACGTTTCAAACCTCAAGAAGTGTTTGTCGGACGAAACTCTCACAATTCCCTTAGAGGAAATCCAGATCGATGAACAACTACACTTCATAGAGGAACCGGTGGAAATTATGGACCGGGAACTCAAGAAGTTGAAACATAGTAAGATACCCATTGTAAAAGTTCGATGGAACTCACGACGAGGACCGGAATACACCTGGGAACGGGTGGATCAGATGAAAAAGAAATACCCTCACCTATTCGCCGAACAAGCCAACACCGGCACATGAACTGAATTTCGGGACGAAATTCCCAATAACTGGGGGATGATGTGACACCTCGTAATTTCCAGGTCAGCAATTCTATTATTTTAATAATAATGTTTATTATTATTTCATACGTGGCACTAGAATAAATGCATTTAGTGTGACACGTGGCACAACAGTCTGAACACTCCGATAATTCGAGGAATTATCGCACGACAATCGCACGTGTCTTGAATGACGAACGTTGGTGAACGGATCAATCTGTAACACAAAACACTGCACTTAGGTTCGGTGAACCTAATTTAGTTGGAACAAAGCCAATGTGTTGAGAAACGATGATCGTATCCGAGAAATACGAAAGATTCGGTTCAAAACAATGAAATTGGACCTATTGGGCTCAGCCGAGATCCATCGCGGTACGCGATGGACATACAATTGGGCTTTCGCGATACGCGAAGCTCAAGCGGGAGAATTTGAATTCTCCGAAAAACGTCGCGGTACGCGACGACCGATCATCTGCCACCATCGCGGTACGCGGCGTGTTTCGGGAACAGAATCATTATTTTAATCGCCGCGGTACGCGGAGATGCTTTTTGTGCAGTCTCCGCGGTACGCGACAACCCCTATACGCATCAAATCTTTATAAATCCAATGATAATCATTTCTGCCGCCCTACACCATTTCTCTCGACTGCAACTCGCCACCTCCGGCCTCTAACACTCTGTGAGCACCATTTGAACCATTTGGAACCTTTGGGGAGCAAGTTTGAAGGCAATCTAAGGAGAGATTGAAGGTTCGAGGCTCAAGAACACCGTGTCTACTCTCTACTCGCGATTTGTAGCATCCCAGCAGCATCCAGGACTTCTACAAGCCTGCTCAATTCGTTTCAAGGCGTTCTAAAGCATTGTAAGGTAGATTCTATGGTTAATCTTGCCTAAAATCACATATAGGAGCACATGCAAGCCATTTTGGCCACATGCATCATCATCACCAACATTGTCACGAAATTTTGATGTTTTAGATATGCTATTGTGTGATTTATTTACTGATTTGATGATTCTATAACGATCCATGATGATCTTGATTGATTGTGATGTTGATTTGTTGATTTTGTGATGAAATGGCCACTTTAATCAACATGCATGTATGATCTTCAATGATTTGAGTAATTTTCAGTATTGAAGTGTTATTAAAAGTGTTATTGACGATGTTCCATGTGATTAGAATGTTGATCATGGTCGAGTAATGTCATAGATGTGGTTATTACTAAAAATAGTAACTTTTATGTTACAAAGTGTGTATTCTTAATAAAATGACCACATGCATGTGATTAGATCTAAATGTTATGCTTAAAATGATGATTAGAAACTATTGTGATAGATACTTGATGCATAGAAATGTCTAGGATAGTCAAAAGTGTGATTTTTGTGAACGTTACTATAAATAGTAACTTTTTGTCACAATGTTGCAAATCGGTAAAATGCATGATGATGTTTTGGGTCTAACATGTTCATTTAGTGATTGTATGACGTTTAGAAGTTAATATGATGATTATTGATGCATTGGGATGATTAGAATTATTGAAAATATGATTTTTATGGTTATTACTATAAATAGAAACTTTTTGTTACAATGTTGCTAGTGAATGATGAATTTGAGGGATGTTGTATGTTTGGTATGCATAACTAACCTTGTTATGATGTTTATAAATGATTTTAAGTCCTAAAATGGTTGAAAGATGTGTTTTATCAAAAGTTACTATAAATAGTAACTTTATTTTACAAAGTCTATGAATAGCAACATGTTTGTTGAAACGAATATGATTTTATGATAATTTAGGACTAGGGTAATGATCTTTAGAAAAGGTTTGTTACTAATCTTGGTTAAACATGCTCATTTTAGTACCTTTCCATAAATGGAAACTTTTACGCGCAAACTATGCTAAACCGGCTATGTGTATCTATGTGCTATGTGATAACATGCTCATTTAGGATAAATATGCATGTTAGAATAATCGGAATATGATTTTATGCATAACCTGCCAAATATGGAAACTTTCCTAAAATAGGAACTTACCATAAATAGTAAGTTTCCTCATAGGAATGAGTTTGGTATCCGTACACTTCACACGACACTAAAACCGCACGATACACGAACACTTGATCCAAACCGTCACCAACGGGTCGTTAGGTCAAACACGATCGACACGGTTAAACACGGTCAACTCGACCTATGTAACCACTTAGTGTTGTTGAACACTAACGCGGTCCGGTGAGACCCACATATGTGAACACGAACTCATAGTACCTATGTGATATAGGTGACTACTAGCCGGCGAGCTACACGTACTCTTTTGAGCTAACGCATATCTAAACTCAGGTGAGTTTACGGCCCCACTTTTACTCTTTAACTGCTTTTACTCAATCTTGGGGTGAGAATACTATGCAACTGTTTTAGATGTATGACTGGTATGTTGTGAAACCATTTCTTTTTGAGTGTAACTATTATCGCATAAAGCCCTCACTTATCCTTACCGTTAATTGTTACGAACGAGTCGTTATTACGTAGTACTACTGGGTTTGACTAGCCCCACTCGGCAACAACTTTGACTGGAGGTCATAACGAGTGTAATAATCGATGTGAATTGCGAGTTCAGCGATGACTCGCGGAGGCAAACGAGAACAGTCTAGTTTCGGTAAGATGACATGACACACTCACGGATCGTAGATCCAACAACTAAACCTAAACATGTCCAGTATATATCTGTCTACAATTTCTGTCTGTCTAAACCTGTGAACTCACCAACTTTTTAGTTGATACTTTTCGCATGCATTCTCAGGTAACTAATGGAGCACACGCTAGGACGCTCACAAGGACACACTAAGGAGTCAAGCTTACATTTAGACTCATGTCCTAGGCTTGTGTGCATTTGCTACGTTTTTATAACAATTTAATCATTTGTAGTGTTTATTTCAACAATTACTTTCCGCTGCTACATATGTATTTGATGATTTACATTTTCCGCTGCATACTTATATAAACTCGTTTGGTTTTGCAAACTGTGTGATTGTGTAACTCATATAGAAGTCGTTCTATATGACCAAGAGCTGTGATTCCTGGCCACGTCACACCCACGTGGACTGACACCACGAGTGGGAAATTGGGGGTGTGACATAATGATACATTCCACATTGATTACATACATGTAATCAACATTCATTTACAAGTAATGCAAATGAATTCACTTCTGATTACATATATGTAACTACATGTTATATATTACATACGTGTTTTGTACTAAAATCATTTATGAGCAATTCAATTTTTATTGTCAATAAACTATGTGAATTACATACATATAATCATCATAATTGTATTAAACTTGTTGAACTATATACATCTTTATGAGTTATGCAATGCATGTGTAGTATACGTTTGAATACATGTATGTCTAATCATAAATCATTACAAAAATAAATTGTCTAAACTTACTTTATTTGTTAACAATACTGGTTACAATGTTTGAAAATGACATAGAAAGTATATTGATACAAATTATGACTTTTAATGATGCACCCCACATTGATTACATATTTAATCAACATATGTACAAATAATGCAAATGAATTCACTTCTGATTACACATATGTAACTACAGGTTAATACATATATGTAATCATTAACTATGTATTAAAATCATTTTATGAGCAATTCAACTTTTATTTGCAATAAACTATGTGAATTACATACATATAATCAACATAATTGTAATAAACTTGTTGAATTATATTCATGTTAAGAGTTATGCAATGCATGTGTAGTATACGTTTGAATACATAAATGTCTAATTATAAATCATTTACAAAATAATTTGTTGTCCTTACTTTTTTCGTTAACGATACTGGTTACAATGTTTGAAAATGACATAGAAAGTATATTGATACAAATAATGACTTTTAGTGATGCATTCCACATTGATTACATACATGTAATCAACATTCATGTATAAATAATGCAAATGAATTCACTTCTGATTACATGTATGTAACTATAGGTTATTTACATATGTGTAATCACTAACTATGTATTAAAATCATTTTATGAGCAATTCAACTTTTATTTGCAATAAACTATGTGAATTACATACATATAATCAACATAATTGTAATAAACTTGTTGAATTATATACATGTTATGAGTTATGCAATGCATGTGTAGTATACGTTTGAATACATAATTGTCTATTCATAAATCATTACAAAAATAAATTTTTTTACTTACTTTTTTCGTTAACGATACATGTTACAATGTTTGAAAATGACATATAAAGTATATTGATACAAATAATGACTTTTAATGATAAATTCCACATTGATTACATACATGTAATCACATTCATTTACAAATAATGCAAATGAATTCACTTCTGATTATATATATGTAACTGCAGATTATTAACATACTGCACTAAAATTATGAACCTGTAATATATATGAACATGATGAAAAGTACATATGAACCTGATGACATGTGTAAGAACCTGTAATATATATGAACCTGATGAAATGTAATAATACCACCAAACATCAACCTGATGAAATAATAATAACAGACTAATATGTATTATCATAAAAAATAGCATTACGTTCTAATCTTTATAAATATAATACTTAAAAACACTAAAATAAATTGTTACACATTAAATGTTCATAAATTAAGTTTTAATCAATTAATTCCCAAATTCATTTCTCTGTGGGGCCATAAAGAAACCGTATCTCATTAATCTTTAATTATGGTTACACATTAAATGTTCCTAAATTAAGTTTTAATCAATTACCCATTATACCCTTTTCTTTTTTTAATTAATTTATTAACTGAATTTTATTTATAATCATGCCACTTTTAATTACATCCATTGATTTGATTATTTAATGGTTAGATGAAGGTTTTCTTAGTTTTCTCAAATCTCTTAGTTTTCTTAGGAGCCCTCCCCTATATATATATATATATATAGGGGAGAGATATTTTAAAAAGGATCAAAACCATAGAAAGTGTAGGAAGACATGAAAATGGGATACGTGTATTTTAGGTTAAAGTGTATAAACGTCAATACATAAATGGAGGCTGCACATACAAGTCACATGTTACTTCCACCAAATTTTTTAAACGTATGTAACTATTTTATATGTCAACATTTTAAAAAAAAAATACAACATAAAATAAAGCATTTTTTTACCTTTATAACCAGTATAATATTTTTATATATTTAAAAATAGAAAAAGAACAAAACTAATTGTTCTTGAAACTTGGGTGTTTTTATGGTGTTTTTCTATTTGTGAAGGTGTTTTATGGTGTTTTGAACATAAACAAAACACAACGTTTTTTAGATGCGTCATTTACACATGGTGTTTTATGGCGTTTTTGTAATATGTAATTTAAATATATATTTTATGGTGTTTTTAAACTATAATTTTATTCATGTTGTATGTGAACTGTAATTTTATTTATGCTGTTTTTGAACTTTAATTTTATGCATAGTGTTTTTGAACTATAATTTTATACATAATGTTTTTGAACAATAATTTTATGCATTGTGTTTTTAAACTGTAATTTTATTCATGTTGTTTATGTAACACCCCAAATTTTCCAAATACAAGTTATTTGAAATTCTACGTAAGTGTAACGGATAAGTAACTTGTAGGAAAATCGACGAAAAATAACCAAAGTGAGGCTTGGAGATCGTGTACTCGAAACTAGTGATATTTCGAGTACACCAGTGCTCGAGTACACCAGAATTCGTGTACCCAAGGTTTCGAGTACAGGCCCTTGGGAAATGTGCGAACCTTTGGCTAGAAGCACGTTCTCTCTCGAGTACACGAAGTCGGAACCAAGAAACTTCAAGGATCGAGCTTTGATCGATCAAACGGAAGGGGATACACACGAGAATCTGCAGGAGGGATCATCTAACTACAAGTAAGTGGTTTATGTACAAAAGTTACGATTTTTATACAAAAGTTAGGATTGTTAAATAAAAGTGGAGTGGTGCATAAAGCTTGCACCTTTATGCTTAAAGTTCGGAACTTTGAGGTTCCAGCATGTTGGTAACAACATAAGGAACCTAGAACTAGCTCCCCAAAGCCGTAGATGAATTTCTGAGACGTTTAATGACGAAAGTGACGAGTACACGAAATCCTGCACAAAGGGTACTCGAAATCATACTTAGAATTTCGAGTATGGTCATTTCGAGTAGAGCATTTCGAGTACACCAGTTCGAATACAGTGCTTTCGTGTACCCTAGTTCGAATACACATGATTGTTCGAGTACACAAGCTTTCGTGTACTTTGGGTGTTTCATGTACATGGTTTTCGAGTATGAGATGCTTAATGAACCTCGAGTGTTTCGAATACTTAGCTAAGGTTCGGGAACGAGCTTATAATGGGGACTAGTTGATAATAAGGACTTGGAATATATCCTAAGTCTAAGAATGATATGTGATGAGACGATATACTAATTGTGACACCCCAATTCTCATAACAAAACGTTTAACATAATTGCGGAATTTACAAAATATAGGTCCCATATTTCTCGATTTAAAAGCATTACAATCCACCTCAAAACATTTAATGCATTAACATAATTAACGGGACATGTTCATCATTTACAAAACATGTCAAATACGTTAGAAGTGTAGTTTTAAACTTTACAATCCATTTACTTAATCTTTACAAAAGCATGGTTCGATCCTTTTAACCGTCTGATCGCTCCGATTCGTAGCCGAGCCTACTTTTGACCTGAAACCACCACAAACAATCAAGTGTTAGTCCAGAAGGACTAAGTGAGTAAACCCCTTAACCTCCCCGTGCTTAACCGAATTAAACGGAAGCAAAATACAAAAAAATCCATACCGGGCGTATGGTACGCCCAGCCCGGCGTATGGTACGCACACCGTATCCAACGCCCAAATTCCAGCGTAGACAGAAAACTCTGGGCGTAGTGTAAGGTGCCCGCCGTATGATACGCCCAATCTGGGCGTATGGTACGCCCACTGCAGGTCTGCAACTACATTTTTCATGTTTTCACTCCCAAATTCGATCCGGATCATTTCCGGACATTCTTTTACACAAAAATCAACTCCTTAACATCATTTAAACATATTTTTAAATCCCCAAACCTTTCTTGGTGACCTTCAACATATATTTTCATATAAACGCTTAATGGTTTGTTTTTCCCAAACCATTGTTCTCTTTAATTCCTTTTTCCTTCGCACGAATGCGAATCATCCCCATGACCCTCATTAGTCATTATACCCCAACTTTCACACATATGTAAATCATCACCCTTGCCATACAATTATGGACTTATACATCCTTCCACATGAATGTGGATCAACACCTAAATGCCACCAAAACGTGGTCTTACATCATTTTCCACACGATTGTGGATCACCAAACATGAAACGTGTCCATCATCCGTTATCATACATTGACATCAATTTAATTCATGCACACACATCACATAATAAGCAACAACTACTACAAACACCACATTATGTAATCCAAACAATTCAAACATTAACAAACATGGATAAGTCTTATGGTTGCTTATTCATGGATAGGTTTACTCACCTTGATCCTTAGTTCCACTTGGCTCACTTTCTCTTTACCGGGTCTTTGGTTGGTACTTCCACCTCCTAGATCATATTATCACACATACACATTCAATCTAAGAACAATAAACAAGAAACAAACTTCCAACCCTTTAACCCATTATCATCATATTTGACTATACTATAGTCAAACTCTCCTAATTCATTAATTTACCTTTCAATTGCTTTCAACATATGAAATTAGGCTAAACACCACTAACAAAACATCCATTTGAGTTTATGAACAATTTCCCCCAAGTTTACAAATTATCACAATTCATTCTTGCAATTAGATTGTTTGAGGCATTTCCTCAAACACCTTATGTGCAGAATTTTATGACCCACAACATCAATATTTTAAAAGGCCAACATTTCCATTCATTTCAAACATATGAAATCTCAACTCCTAAATTATAATTTATCATCCAAATCCCTGCACATACTTATCAAATGCAACCATTCATCAATTCAAAACTCTAGTTCATTCAACCCACCAATTTCACCCAAACTCATAATCCCCAAAAAAACTCAAACTCTAGGTTTTCAAGAGTTTACATGTTACATGGTTAGATTAGTTGATTATCATATCACTCCACACAAATCATATGTTAAATAACATCAAACATCCAAGTATTTGGATTTAATCATCATCTAACCCCACCCACATGCAAACCCAAGAAAATTTACCCACATATATGAAATCACATACCTAGAGTTGAGAAATTTGAAGAGGAATACAAATCCAAGCTTGCATTCAAGATCAAAGCAAGTCTAAGTGCTAAATTTGATCAAAGTTTTGGGTTCTCTTGCTTGTTCTTCTCTCTAGTCGTCACCCCCTTCTAAATCTCCAAGACCAAATGCTGAATGTTGACCAGCATTGACCCACATATACCCCCTTTTAAGTTATCTTTCAAGTATTTGCAGTTTTAGCCCCTCATCTTTCTAGTTACCCTTTTTTAACATTTACAAATGAATAATATTTAACCTACTAATCAACACATAATAACACAATTTAACTTAATATTATATCACATATCGATTATTTTAATAAAAAGTTAAATCGGATCGTTACACTAATGTAGGTCCTTAAGGCCCTAGCTAAGGAGTTCGGCTAAGGATAACAGGAGTCAACTATCATGAGAGTTCTAGACGCCCTATTTTATGTTTAATGTTTTGGGCCGGCATGCATTCTTATTGTTATGTTTATGATGTTATGTGCTTATGACGATGATGAATGAATGACGATATGCCCTGACTATGTATGCATATTTATGTGTTAGTATGATCTATGCATGAAAGTATGATAAGTATGATGAATGCATGATAAATGAGTTATGATAATGAATAACATGACATGATAATAATGCTAGCATATGATATGATGATGACTTTATGATAACATGCTTCATGATGATAACTATGAGAATAGTTATAGGAGTATGACAAGGTCCTAGGTTGCTAGGATGGAAGTATGATATGTAGGCATGATGACATGATGTTATGATATGATAACGATGCTAGTATGTTATAATGATCTGTGCATGATGCTAGTATGTTATGATGGTATGATGAAACGATGCTAGTATGACATGCCTAAGATGCCATGATGACTACGATGAATGATGTTATGATGCTAGCAGTAAATGTTATGATGATTATGATAAAAGATGATATAATGCTAGTATGTCACGTGTGACGAATGAACGATGTTCCTATACGTGTTATAGGATATGCATGAAAGATGTACCAGTACTTGTGCTGGGTGGGTATGATAGTCAACCACGACTATAACTGGGTATGATAGTCAACCACGACTATAACTGGGTATGATAGTCAACCACGACTATAAATGGGTATGGAGCCTTGTGCCGGCATAAGCCCACTGTTCGTATGGCGACAGTGGAACGTATGATGATGATGGTAACGATGTTATGTGCTAAGGTTATGGACTATGTGTATGAAATGGTGCTTATGTTAAGTATGTTTAATGTTGTTTTACGAAAACTAAAACTCACCAGCGTAAGCTGACTTGATTTAGCATGTATGTCAGGTTGAAGGTATGATAAGAGAAGGCATGGAGCTCGGGCATAGAGTCAGACGATCCGGTGGTTTTGGCAATTCGATATGTTTTTGATACAGACACTTTATTGACTTCTGTTTATCAAACTATGTTTACATTTCCGCTGCATGATTATGAAAGTTTATATGTTAAGAGCTATGTGTTATGATGAAAACCAACCTCTGTGAGGTGCCCGGGAATCGAGGTCTCACAGTTTTTGAGCTAATTAATTTCAGACGTTGTGTTTTACGACGTTTATGAACTACGCAATTTCACATGTGACGTTTTTTGAACTATGTAATTTTGTACATGGTGTTTTATGACATTTTCGAACACTAAAAAAATGACATTATAAACTTCGGATGTTTACGAAACTAAGCGATTTATGTTGTTTTTAGTGTTTAAAAACATCATAGAATGCCTTATTATAGTTTCATGAATATCCGAACACAATAAACACCATAAAATGTTAACACGATAAACATAATAAAATATCTTGAAAAAACGACATAAACAATAAAATATTTCTTAAAAACACCATAAAACTAAGTTAAAAAACACCACGTACAAACTTAGGTGTTTATATGGTGTTTTTAGTTTCATTATTACACAAACACCAAAAAAAACCATAAAATGTTAACACCATAAACTCCATAAAATATCTTTAAAAACAACGTAAAACGTACAGATGTATAAAAAAACACTATAAAAGATCAGTTTAATTTATATTGGAAAAACACTAGAAAATATATAGTTTACGAAACCAGCTTAGATATTTATTTTACTTTTAAAAAATATATTAATATTATACTCGTTAGAAAGATAAAAAATGCTCGATTTTATGGTGTAATTTTTTTAAAAAAATAATGACGTAAAAAAAGTTATGAACGTTTAAAAAAGATGAAGGAAAATGCATGTGACTTACATGTGCAGGTTTTTTGCTAGATGTTTCAATTCTACCTCTATTAATGGTTTTGACTTATAATTATTTACGAAAATACTATCAGACTAATATCAACCACAAAATCAAGTATCTAATGGTTGCGATCGCTTCTTAGACTTTTAAGAGATTTTATCATTTTTAGCTAAACTTATACTATATATACCTATACTTAATAATAAAGGAAAATAAATTTGCTTATGTGTCAATACCACAACAAATCTCCTTAAAATATTGCCACATGTCAATCTTAGGTTTAATTTGAAATGATTAGTGACACATGTCATATTATAATTAAAAACAATTTAACTAATAGTTCCTATTTTTAAGCTAAATTAAAATAACTTGATTTATACATTATTAGATATATTGATTTTAGATCTTAAAATACAATTAATTCTAAGGTATTATGTGACTTTATAATAAACTACATGTGTAATGTATAATAAAAAAATTTTAAAATGTCAACTGCTACATATTAATACTCTCCTTTAAATGAAGTGTATGCTGCCAAACAATATTAAAATAATTTAAAATTTAATTTTATTACAAACACATTTTTTTAACATTTATTTAATTTTATTTCGTAACACTCAAAAATTTATCATAACATTTTTTAATCTTTTTTTAAGATTTTATATCATGTACAAATGATATAAAAACTTTAATCTTACTTTTGGATAAAAATGATAAAAGAATGCTCTTGAATGAGGATATGAAGGAAAAAAAACAAACTCTGAAGTTAAACATAAATTGATTGAATTGTATGATGTTGTTGAAACAATCTGTCTTTTGTCCCAAACAAATATACATTAATTTATCTAGAGTCAAATAAGAATGATTTAGATGGTAATGTTACTAACAATACGTCTAATATTGTATACAAAGAAGTTTTAGTATTTACGGTTTGTATTTTGAATTATAAAATGTATTTGTGTACAATAGATTATGTAATTTATCATAAATATATTTTTAATTGTATATTTTTTTTAGTAAATCCCATGTAATAAATGAGTTTATAACCTAGTGTATATATATATACTAGCAGAAAACCCTCACGATGCGGCGGTTGTGGTTCTAACACGGTGTTTACTTTTTAGTTAGATTTGACCACGATGGTAGTTTTTCCTCCCAATTTATTTACATTCAAAGAAAAATCAACTAATAAGAAGAAAGAAATCAAAACTTGAAGCATTCTAGTTGCAAATTCAACAATGGTAGCTTTGCACTCTAAATAGAACTCAGTCCTTGTACACCTAGAAAAAATGCTGGATTTCCTCACACCGGAATTTAAAAATGCTCTCATGTCATATTAAAAAAATAAAAGATATATAGTTGACTTCCTATGTTGGCTTAACACTTAGAAAACATAAAAAAACTTTGTCCCTTAAGTTTGCATTTTCTTAAAAACAATGGCATCCCACAACAGGTTTTCCTATCAACTACTAACAACCGTCTTTTGTAGGAAATACTGAAAATTTTAGTGATCAAACCTTCTTTTTCCTCACACTTTACTTTATTGCCAATTTTAGCAACCAAAATGACCTGCTCAAATAGTAACATGTCACTTTTGTATACGTGACATAACCAGGCTACATCAGCAATAGGTAAAATCATGCAAAATGATATTCATTGATAATATTCGTAATTTAGAGTTTGGTGCTAACATTAGGTTAAATTAGAGTTTGGAACCTGAGATTAGTGTGAAAAAACCAAAAAAATATATTAAAGATTGCATATTCATGTGCAAGTAATGAAAGAAATCAACATACCAGTAAGCACATTCCAAAGGCATATATATCTACAAGTTCATTGTACTCCTCCTCATAAAGCTAGGTGCCGTGAATTCAGGATTGAGAACTCACAACTGAAAAAAAACAAAATCAGCTAATTTTTGTTTAACCGTCTTGGAAAATTGCAAAAAAAAAAAAAACAAAAAAAAAACAATTTAGTTCATTTGGGTAATATAGATTATAAGGCATTCAAAGAAAGTGTAAGAATTACAAATTTATACATTTCAAGCCATTAACTCATCTATCCAGATAATTTTTAGCACATTCTTAAGTATGATGTTAATAAAATTCCATCAAAGAACACAGTCAAATGCGTATTTAATTCCAAATCGTAATCAAAAACAAGTCTGAAAAGATTAAGAACTGTACATTCAAATGTGAGACATCTTAGACACTCGAAACCAACAAAAGCACATGAATACATGATGATTAGCTTACATAATTCTGCATCAGAAACATTGTATGCTACAATACCCAAACATGTATGGAATAAGTAATAAGAAATCTTGAACTATAACACAATTAATAAATCTTTCCATGATATCAATTCAAATACAAAACACTTTCCTTGGACCTAACAACGCCTCATGTGAAAAAAAATTCCAACAAATATTTTACTTGAGTTTCGTTCACTTGTGATGTTGATTTTAGATCAGGGTTTTTAGATAGGGATGTTCAAACCGCTCGTCGCTCGCTCGGAAATAGCTCGGAAAAAGCTCGTTCGAATTTCGCTCGGTTTTAAACGAGCCGAGCATGCTCGGTTCGGTTTATAAACGAGCCGAGCACGAGCTGAGGTAAGCTCACTTGTTGCTCGCTCGGATAATCGCTCGGTTGGCTCGCTCGATTGGCTCGCTCGGTTGGCTCGAACTTCTAAGTATAACTAAATATATATATATATATATATATATATATATATATATAGGGGGATGTTCAAATGAGAACTTTTTAAAGTTGAGAACTAAAAGAACCAATTTTAACCACAAATTTAGAAGGGTATAAAAGTAACTTCCACTATTTTAAAAGGAAATTACTTTTATACCCCTTAAAATATGTGGTACAAAATTAGTTCTTATGGTTCTTTGATATTTAATGGTTCTTAATAGAATAAGTCCCTATATATATATATATAGGGGAGAGATCATATGAAAACCTAATTAATATGTTGTACATCATTAGTCTACGTACAATTCAAAATATAACGGTCCCCTATATATATATATAATTTAATTAATGTATAAGTAATATAATTTTTTCATTATTTAAACTAATTTTGATTTTGAAAATTCAAAATATCACGGTCCACACAATTCAGAATTTCAGATGGAGCCAAACCTATTTCCCAATTATTTCAATTTTCAATTCACGTAAACCCAAAACACATATCCCTCTTTTCGTCATTTCCTTCCAAGCTTCCAGCCGTCACTCGCCCGTGAGCCACCGCATCCCACTGTTCATCTAGTCGGGTTGAAGATGTCACAAGGAAGTTAAAAACCCTTTTTGAGAAGTATTTAAAGTCATTTTTAGCATCTAAGGCTGTCATGACCAAGTCGACAGCCTCAACATCTTTTGATAATCAAACTAAACAAGAAGATGATTTTTTTGCTTTCCTAAAATCTAGACCTGTTGAGACTGGGCAAAAAACTGAACTTGAGGTATATTTGGAAGAGCCTAGCTATACAAGTGTGGATTCAAATTTTGATGTGTTACAATGGTGGAGCCAATATTCTAGTAAGTTTCCTGTTTCAAGTAAGATTGCTCGAGACATTTTTGGTATTCCAATCACTACTGTTGCTTCAGAATCAGCCTTTAGTGCCGGGGGACGTATATTGGATGACTATCGAAGCTCTCTCTCAAAAGATATGGTAGAACTTCTAGTTTGTGGAAGTGATTGGTTAAAAGCTGCCTCAAAAACAGCTATAAAAACATTGGAAGTAAGATTATATTTAAACATTATGTTAATTTCTACTTTTATACTTCATACAATAACATTTATAAATTTTTATTATGTCTAGCAATCAGCAAAAGAAGAAGAAACATTCGACTCTTAACGAGTGCTAAAAAACAGTATGAAATGCTTGGTTGTTGAATTGAGTGAAAGTATGTTTCTGTTTGTAGTTTTAAATGTTTGTTTTAACAACAAATTGATCTGAAAAGCTTCTTTTTGTTGGTTATATCTTTATTTATAGGTTTTAACCGGGTTTTTTTTAACACTAACAGGTTACACGATTTAGAAGATGAATGATGCGGTTGGTGCTATCGAATTAATGAAGGATGATGTTTTTTTTTAACTATTTAGGGCGTGATAGAATAATATGCACATTTGATCTTTTTGCTTAGACATATGGATGTTTGGATGTGTTTTTATTGTTTTAGACTCATTGCGTTATGTTTGGATGTGTTTTTATAGGTTTGGACTCCTTGGTAGTTTTTAGTTGCATAAAATTTTATTTTTTAAACCGAGCAAAACCGAACCAAGCCGAGCCGCTCGGTTTTAAAACGAGCCGAGCAACGAGCACAAGATTTGGCTCGATTCCGCAAATCCGAACCAAGCCAAGCCGCTCGGTTTGAAAACGAGCCGAGCACGAGCATGCCCTCGCTCGGATCGGTTCGCCTCGTGAACAGCCCTATTTTTAGATACTTGTTACCAGTGTTGTTTTAGTGAGATGAGAGAAGCTTGGTTTTAAATTTTGAATTTTAAGATCACTAGCAATTATGAGGGAAACATGCGAATTCAAAGAGGAAGAAAATACATGCTTAAAAAGTTGTACATTATGCTATGTAATTGAACAACTCTTAAAATTCAGACTTTTAACCAAGGGATTGGTTATTTACACACCCCACTTTTTTAATTCAACACCCCCCCTTTTCAGTACGCTTCGTATAGAACTCTACGTGGCGTACAACACCACCTGCAGCCTTGTAATCTGCGTGTCGTACGCCACGTACAGTCCTCCACGTGGAGTATGACATCTGACGCCTGCAACCTTAAATTCTGAGATGTGATTGGTTAAATTCCGTGTTGTACGCCACGTAGAGTTCTATACGTGGCGTATAGGTTTCTTGAATAAAATGACTTGTTTTTCCCCATCACCACAATGAATTCTTATACGTGCAGTATGGTACTATACGACACGTCTAAGTCTAAAACAATTTTTTTTAACTTAAAATTGAAATAAAATTTGTAATGTTATAAATTTGAACATTTTTAACGTCTAATAATTTAAGCATTTATAACATTATTATTAACGTTTTTAGTTTTTAATATTAATTTCATTAATTTAATATTATTGTCGTTTTACCAAAAACTAACATCAATCAACACAAATACAATTTATATACAAATTAAAAAGATAAACAAACAATTAAAACAAATCACAATATATACATAAACAGTGTCTGTACAGTACAAGAAAAGCAAATAAACTACGGATCCTGTCGGGGAGGTGATGACGGAAGGGGAGGAGGCTCGATACCTGCCTGCCTGGACCTCACGATCTCGCGATCGATCATCCAGCGTAGCATATCGCTCTGCCAAGACAGGATCCGATCGTGCTCCCTAGATCGTGTAGAAAGATCCTGGAGTATCTGATCGTGCACCCTGGATCGTGCAGAAAGATCATGCAGTATCGCCTCGAGGCGTGCCGGAAGCCTCACTGTATGGTATCTCCGCTGCGGATGCGGTGGGACGTAGTGAGTGCCTCCGGCCTCCCCCCCACCCTCCTCATCACCCCCGCCCCCTCACCCCCGCCACCCTCACCATCACCATCACCGGCCAAACCATCGCCGTCCCCCTCACCACCAGCACCCTCACCTCCCTGTCCAACTCACACGCCCCCGTCTCCGTCCATCACCTGTAGGGGGGAGGGACCCATATCACTCCCCGTACGAGGGAGAACCGGAGACCTACACCAGGAAAATCCTGGACGATCTTCAAGCCGAAGAACGTCCGGCGATCGAGTCTGATTGGATCCACAGGATCAGACAGCTCCTCGAGAGTGTCCCGGTGCGGATGACCCAGTGCTCGGCCTATAATGGTGATATAGGCACCGCCATATATGGCTCCGCGCTGCCGCCGGTGGTAATACGTCGCGAAGTACTCGGCAAGGCAGCGCGCGAGCTGACATGTATGCCTGGTGATGAGGCAGTACAAATAAAACAAATCCTGCAGCGTGCACCACTCGTGGCTTCTACCACATCCAGCAATCGACGTGGCAATCAGCCGGTGCATATATCTAATCAGAGGGTCGCGGATGCGACTCACTCTCGCCTTAGTCCCTACAAAGAGATCATCGGCAATAAGAGGCCACCATGCACGCAAGGTGGCGTCATCAATCTCAGTAATCCCCGCTGTGTACAGCGGGGTAACAGTCTCTGGCTCCCAATATAGGCCAGTAATGACTGCGAACTCCGCCAGCGACATCTCGTGTCGCTGGCGAAGCATGGAGAACACAATCTCCCGAACTGTAACATCAGTGCCGGAACCATCACCGGAACAGTGATATCAAAAGTATCATGAACAGTAATCAGGTACAAACTATATGCATTTCATTGTATGTCATGTTCATATTATATATCATTATCATTTCGTGTTATCAAATAGTGAATTCATAATCAATTCAGAGAAACAAAACTCTAAAATCATGGTTTATCAGTCAGATAATTATCTGGCAACACAGAACCATCATGTGATTATTTGTTAGGATTTTATTATGTATAAACGTATGTGAGGCTTTACAGAACAAAACAACACGGATATTGTTACGTGAATGCTAAATCGACGGATTATTCGTACAGGTGACGATTTATACGAATATATCTGAAAGTTAACGTTCTGAATGATATCCGATAATTAGAAAACAATATTGAAAAGTATAGTTATCGTCGTGTTTTCGTACGGGTGACGATTCGAATGAATACGCGCGACGACTGTACGATTCGATTTTAAACAATAAATTTAATATTTTTGAAAATTTAAAATAAACGAAGAATATTTAGTTAATTTATTAGGAATCACAACCTAAAATAATTCTATAAATCTTTATAATCGGGTCGTTTCGTTACGAAAACCACGAATAACCGACACCTTTACGCGAAGCCGAGCAAAACCGAACACACGGGATTGGTCCGGGGCATAAAAGGGTTAAAATACCCTAACTTCTTCATTTCCCCAAGACCTCTCTCTCTCTAAAAATCACATTTTCGTCACTTCCTCTCTCTAAAACTTCTCTCTAAGATTTCTCGATCGTTTCTTGTCGGATTCGCAAGATCTTGGTGCCAAATTGTTCGTGTGATCAAGGAGAACAGGAATCCACGAAGAAATCCAGAGTTTGGTCGACCTTTCGAGGTAAATCTGTAGTTTTATTTTCGGTTTTTCTTTGAACATCTCATGCGTAGATGGCTTCGAGTTTTCAACGACTTTAGGGTTATTTCTTGGTTAAACGAGATAATATAAGTATAAGGAAAACCATGGGAACGATCAGTAGTTAACTGGGGTTTGATCTCGTGAAGAAGATGATGCAGGTTCGTGACAAAGACCGACGGGCCGAACCTCTCTGCAATCGGCCGAACCTCCTGCGACCGGGAACTGGGGACCAAACCTAGGATTTCCTTAGCCGAAACCATGAAACCCCGAACCCATGGACGAACCATCATACAGCCACGAACCTAAACCACTACGAACCTAACCAGGACGAACCTTGTGTCGACCGAAACTTAAGCTAACGAACCAATGGAGCCGCGAACCTGATGCACCACGAACCTCTTAAGGCCGAACCTCTGCCATGCAAGCCTTTCAGGTGGCCGAACCTTTTCTCTCAACGAACCCACATACTGCCAACTTATTATCTCAGCCGAACCTTCACTAGGAGGCCACGAACCATCAACCATGCGAACCCTCCAGCCGCACCTCCTACATTAGCCGAATCCTAATGATGGCCAGCCCTTACCGAACCTAGACCAGGGCTGAAATAAGGGGGGCAGCGAACCTGGGATCTGGACGAACCGTATGAGTTCATGTAAGATTATTTCATGTAAACATGCATGAAGGGTGGTCTCATTTGTGGGTATGCATTGAATGCCCATCGGGACTCTTGACCGAACCCTCGTTAGGGACGAACCCTATGCCTCTAACCTTGGGGCTGACTGAATTTGGATCTTGTCGATTAGGACTTGAGACTAAGTATACCCAAGCATGCATTAAAGTTTAAGGACTACCACCTTTTACATAATGAGTATAAATTGTGAATTATGGGTTTTATACATTGAACATTTTATATGGATAACCTAAGTATGATTTTCTTGAACCTAAATGATTTAATTGAATTATTTAGGCCAAAGTATTCAAAGGACTTGATCAAAAATCACATCGAAATCTAATAATGGGCCCGAGGTTGGCCCAATGGGCTTAACCCAAGCCCATCATGTGTAAAATCTCATTTTCTTAAATGAATTATGTTTTAATAAAAGAAAATGGATTTCTTAAAACACACTAACAACTCAAAATGAGTTGTTAACGTATATTAGATTAGTTTATATAGTTATGAAAGTTAGCTTTATTATAATTGTTTGGAAATTTGTTGTAAAATAGACAATATAAATTGTCTGGATTTGGACTAAAAACAAAGGAAACTCTGCCCGAATTTCGTAAAATTTAAAAGTAAGTTGTTATTAACTAACAGATAAGGGATTTATAGAGGGTATGTGACATAGAATAATTAAAGACTTGTTATGATTAATAATGGGATTGGGGGTTACAAATGGGTATATAAGTTAGACTAGTTAGATGATATCTTAGAAGCACATTAGTAATATAGGACACTTAGTTGCACATCGAGACCAAGACCTTAGATGCTTCTATTATAAATACTTATCGTATTCGAATTCTCTTAAAACAACTCAGGAACTGAATAAACATAGGCTACAACAACGAGCGCGCATTTTGTGGTAATTCAATACAGAGCAACACAGGTGAGTTCATTGCCCCTTTTCTAAACATTTTTGTTTTCAAACGCGGGGCTGAGAAGCATGCGTAAACCTTTTTACTTAAATGGTTTTATGTACTTGCTTTTACTTATTATATGTTTTATATATGCTTGTTTATACTCCTAGACTCCTGTCTAGGTAAATGCTATGCAGAAATTACTAACAAATTAATTAATTACACTTATGAGTAATACTCTAATTCTAAACTCTAAAACAGACCCTTAGTCCATCAAGTTCAAATTCAAGAATCTAAACTCAAAGTGAAACTAAGAGAACTAAAGTTAAAGATCAAATGCAATGGAATCTGATCCACTGTGTGATCAGTAAACCAAGGATCCTAATCAGGAATCTATAATCAAGAATCTACAATCATTGTGAAGTCATGGAATTCAAAAGATCAGAATCAAGAGAATCAAGAGAATCATGGGAATCATAACCGTGTGTGAATCATTGAAATAATGAAATCATTAAGATCTAATGAAATCATTAACTGCTTTAATTAAGGTGGATGTCAGTTGTATAGAAATCAAGACCACGTGTAATACACGGAAAGTCCCGGCATAAATAGTAGACTCTCGTAGTCAGGCTATATGGGCAATAACTTAAACTATGAAACGAAATCAAGAGAATCACAGAAGATCAAGAATCAAAGGATATCCTTAAAGTCCCGGCATGTATAGTAGACCAATGGGTCAAGCTGATATGGGCATCATTAAAGTCCCGACACATACAGGTAGACTCCTTGTGGGTCATGCCTGATATGGGCCACGTGTGAGAGGGTACAACTTGGACAACCACCAACAACTAAGTCTAATTGATTGAGTCAAATAAGGCCCAATCATCATGTCTTAGTTGTATTTAAATGCTTAGTTATTAATTTAATTAAACATTTAAATATTATATTTCGACAAGTGCCTAGGGGTAATCATGAATACATGGTGAACTCAAGAGATCAGAGGTAAATCTATTTGTGGAAATCAAAATCTAAATTGAAGGTGAATGGAGTGAGACGCTCAATTATCATTAACAACAATGTGCTAAGCAGTACGATATGTGGTGGGACGGTGGCTGGGGCTTGTCCCCTACATTTGCCCTATATATAAGCATACTTGATTGGATAGCATAAGTGGCTGTTGATGAGATTAAGGTTGTCACTTCGGGGGATCAAGGTAAACATTTTCAGGGTAATCAAATGCTATGAATCATATGTTATGGAATCGAAGAGGTGGGATGAAACGCTTAATTATCACCAGGAACAATATATCATGTGGTTTGGTATGTGGTGGGACGGTGGCTGGGCGGGCGGTAAGTTCGACCCTTCATATGCCCTATATATATAAGCATACTGAATTGGATGATATAGGTGGTTAATGGTGAGGTTAAGGTTGTCATTCAAAGGTTATTCAAAATCATTTTTATAAAACTACATGAACTCACCAACAATGTGTTGACTTGATCTTTTTGCATGACTTCTCAGGTGACGAACATGTCAATTAAGGAGTTGTTTCTTTTTGGACTAGGATACCAGTTAGAGGACCTAGCTTTTTGGACCTGCATATATTGTGAAACATCATTTTACCTACTTATTTTGTATATCTTGTGCAGATACAAGATAGAAGAATTATGATGTTGATTAGTAGATTTACTTTGTTAAATTATGAACTAAACTGATGTAATTTAACTTTGTAATTCTATTTTCATTTAGCAGTTTCTTATTTATGTATCATGTGCAATGTAAACAATCTGATCACTCCGATTATCATTCACGATATCGCGCCCCAGGAACCTTCCGCCCCACGAGGAAGTCGATCCGTTCCGCCGGCTCAGGGTGTGACAGATTGGTATCAGAGCCATGGTTATAGAGAAACATAGGTCATTTAATTAAATGTTTTGGCCTAGAATATAACCTAGGGACCCTTCATGTAGAGATCATAGGATTTATATGATTGCATTATGTCTTCTGCATTCGATCACTGCACTAACCGATGTTCTGTTGGTTATGATCAGAATGCCGCCGAGAAGACAAACATCCCTGTTACCACCACCACAAGATTTAGCTCCACATTCGTCCACGCCATCACCAGATGACTCACCTCCTCCTCCTCCTCCCCACAATCCACCTCCAGGCTCAAGCACGACTCAGATACTGGATCGTGCTACTGTTGCTTTGGAAACTCTACTGAGCAGTCAGCTGACTAACCAGCTGAAGGAAGTGATTCCAGATATGCTCAACCGTATCCGGAACTACAGCAACACCGAAAATTCATCGGGAGAAGCCAGTGGGAATTCTGGTAGTGCTTCAAACTACTCCTACAAATCTTTTGTGGGATGTAAGCCGCCAAGTTTTAGCGGTACTGAGGGAGCCGTTGGTCTGATCCAATGGATAGAGAAAATCGAGACTACTCTGGATCTCTGCAGTTGTCCAGAGCACCACAAGGTTCGTTTCTCTGCAGGCACCTTCAACAAACGAGCTTTGACATGGTGGAACTCTCAGATTCTAGCAAGAGGCAGGGAAGAAGCTATGTCAATGTCTTGGGAAGATTTCAAGACCCTGATGAGAACTAAATTCTGCCCCAAGAACGAGCTGCAGAAGCTAGAAGTTGAACTGTTAAACCATGTGATGAAAGGGGCAGATCATATGGGGTATACTACTCGTTACCACGAGTTGGTTGCTTTGGTGCCAGACATGGTACCAACCTTGGAGAAGAGGATTGATCGATATGTAGGTGGACTTCCTGCCTGCATACAGGGTTTAGTTGTTGCAGCAAACCCTGTTACTGTGGAGTCTGCTGTGAGTTTGTCTGGGAAACTCACTGATCTGATGGTAGCTTCTGGAACTTTGAAGAAAGAGGCTGACACTCGTAAGCGCAAGGAAGAATCTTCCAAGAAACCCTATCATCACCAACACCCGAAGAAGAAGCAGAAACTTATCAAGAACTACACAATGGCTACTCCACTCAATCAAGTAGCCATGGCACTGCAGAATGTGCACAAGAAGCCATACACTGGCCCACACCCTCTGTGTACCAAGTGCCAGTATCATCACGCTGCAAGTAATCAATGTCGTCACTGCACGGGATGTGGAAGAAAGGGACACTGGGTCCAGCAATGCAGGATGACACCAAACCAAACAGTCAACAATGCTGCTTTAACTCTCCCTCCACCCAACAACCAGAACAACAGTGGATGCTACAACTGTGGCGAACTTGGCCACTTTGCAAAGAACTGCCCGAAGAAAGCACAACAGGCAGTTCCAGCACCCCATGGAAGAGCTTTTACCATAGGAGCTCCAGCTACACGCCAAGACCCGAACGTGGTCACTGGTACATTTCTCTTACATGACTTTTATGCATTTATTTTATTTGACACTGGTGCGGATCAGAGTTTCATCTCTACCAACTTTGCATGCAAACTAGATTCTATAGAGGAACAGTTAGACTCCCGTTATATTATAGAAGTAGCTAACAAAAAACAGATCACAGTTAGTACAGTATACAGGAACTGCCCATTGACGCTTAATGGTCATACATTCACCATCGATTTGATACCGATGGAGTTGGGTAGTTTTGACATCATTGTTGGAATGGATTGTCTTTCTTCTAATTGAGTGGAAGTCATCTGTTCTGAAAAGCTGCTTCGAATTCCATTGCCGGACGATCGTGTATTGGAAGTTAGAGGGGATCAAGCAAAACGAAGTGTCAAAATCATCTCTTGCATAAAGGCGCGTAAGTGTCTACAGAAGCAGTGCGTAGCTTTCCTGGCTCATGTGGTGGAGAAAGAGAAGGACAAGAAAAAGATTCAAGACGTACCGGTAGTGAAAGATCTTCCATAAGTGTTTCCTGAAGATCTACCGGGTTTGCCACCTGCACGACCGGTAGAGTTCTGTATTGACTTAGGTCCTGGAGCAACTCCTGTTGCCAAATCTCTTTACAGGTTAGCACCTTCAGAGATGCAGGAATTGTCAAACTAGTTACAGGAACTACTTGACAAGGGATTCATCAGACCGAGCTACTCACCTTGGGAAGCTCCGGTCTTGTTCGTGAAGAAGAAAGACGGATCGTTTCGAATGTGCATAGACTACCGCGAGCTGAACAAACTAACCATCAAGAATCGATATCCATTGCCGAAGATCGATGATTTGTTTGACCGGTTGCAAGGAGCTCAGTATTTTTCGAAGATTGATCTAAGGTCCGAATATCATCAGCTCAGAGTTCAAGACGAAGACATACCGAAGACGGTGTTCCGAACCAGATACGGGCATTACGAGTTTATGGTGATGCCTTTCGGATTGACGAATGCACCAGCGGTTTTCATGGACCTCATGAACCGAGTGTGCAAGCCGTATCTGGATCAGTTTGTCATTGTCTTTATCGCTGACATACTGATTTATTCTAAGAGCAAAGCAGACCACGAGCAACATCTCAGAAAAATCTTGGAGCTGTTGAAAGAAGAGAAACTTTATGCCAAATTCTCTAAGTGTGAATTTTGACTAAGAGAAGTTCAATTCCTGGGTCATGTAGTCAACAGCGAGGGAATACACGTAGATCCCGCCAAGATCGAAGCGATAAAGAACTGGGATACTCCGAAGACACCAACGGAGATACGGTCTTTTCTAGGATTGGCAGGTTATTATAGAAGGTTTATCTCAAACTTTTCTAAGATAGCTCTGCCTCTCACTAAGCTAACTCAGAAAAGTGAACCGTTTGTCTGGGAGCAGAAACAAGAAGATGCTTTTCAGACTTTGAAGCAGAAGTTATGTGATGCTCCAATCTTATCTCTCCCAGAAGGCTGTGATGACTTTGTAGTGTATTGTGATGCCTCCCATCAGGGACTTGGTTGCGTGTTAATGCAACGAGACAAAGTTATCGCTTATGCATCAAGACAGTTAAAGATTTATGAGAAGAACTACACTACTCATGATCTTGAACTGGGAGCTGTAATCTTCGCATTGAAGATTTGGAGACATTATTTATATGACACTAAGTTCACCATATTTACTGATCACAAGAGTCTGCAACATATCTTTGATCAGAAGGAACTCAACATGCGACAGCGATGTTGGGTTGAACTTCTGAATGATTACGATTGTGTAATCAAGTATCATCCGGGTAAGGCGAACGTTGTAGCTGATGCCTTAAGCCGGAAGGAACGGGTCAAACCCTTGCGCGTCAGAGCAATGGGAATGACTGTGCAGACCAGTCTACGAGACAAGATTATTCAGGCACATCAAGAATCAGTTAATCGAGGAAATCTGAAGAAAGAACTCGACTGCGGAGCAGAGAAACAATTTGAGACTAAGCCTGATGGAGTGATCTATTACCAGGATCGTATATGGATTCCGGCGGTAGACGAATTTAGAAGACTTATCTTCGATGAAGCACACAAGACTAAGTACTCCGTGCATGATAAAATGTACCAAGACTTGCGTGGATTTTATTGGTGGCCAGGAATGAAGAAAGACATAGCCGAGTACATCGGTCGATGCCTTACGTGTGCTATGGTAAAGGCGGAACACCAGAAACCGTCAGGTTTACTGGAACAGCCTGAGATTCCGCTCTGGAAGTGGGAACAAATAGCTATGGATTTCATTACCAAGCTACCCCGCATTTCCAGTGGTCATGATACTATTTGGGTTATCATCGATCGTTTGACGAAATCTGCTCACTTCTTGCCAATGCGTGAGACCTTCACGATGGATAAACTGGCAAGACTGTACATCAATGAGATAGTGGTACGCCACGGTGTGCCATTGTCTATTATTTCTGATAGAGACAGCAGATTCACATCGAGGTTCTGGTAATCCTTACAGAAATCTCTAGGGACGCACTTGAATCTGAGTACAGCTTACCATCCACAAACGGACGGTCAAAGCGAACGTACAATTCAGACCCTGGAGGATATGTTAAGGACCTATGTATTAGATTTTGGTGGAAATTGGGATTCCCATTTGCCACTGATTGAATTCCCCTACAACAACAGTTATCATAGTACATCGGATGCGCACCATTCGAGGCTCTTTACGGTCGGAAATGTCGATCACCGATTTGTTGGACTGAAGTGGGAGATAATCGTATAACGGGGCCAGAGCTTATTCAAGAGACTACTGACAAGATTGCCCAGATTCAACAAAGGTTACAAGCCACAAGGAGCAGACAAAAGAGCTATGCCGATAGACGGCGCAAGCCGTTGGAATTCCAAGTGGAAGACCGTGTCATGTTGAAGGTATCCCCATGGAAAGGCATAGTACGATTTGGAAAGAAAGGCAAGTTAGCACCACGATACGTGGGACCGTTCGAGATCATCGAGTGTATTGGTCCTGTGGCGTATAGACTGAGATTACCTGATGAACTCAGTGGTGTGCATGACGTGTTTCACGTCTCAAATTTAAAGAAATGCCTTGCTGACGAGTCACTCGTCATTCCAATCGAAGAAATTCAAGTTGATGAACAGTTACACTTTATCGAAGAACCTTTGGAGATTATGGATCGCAAAGTTAAGCAACTGAGGCGAAGCCGTATTCCGATTGTAAAGGTTCCTTGGAACTCAAAGCGTGGACCTGAGTCTACTTGGGAACGCGAAGATCACATGAAGTCTAAGTATCCCCAACTGTTTACCGAGGAAGACGTACCTTATAATGATTCTTAAATTTCGGGACGAAATTTCTCTAACAAGGGGAGACTGTAACGTCAGTGCCGGAACCGTCACCAGAACAGTGATATCAAAAGTATCATGAACAGTAATCAGGTACAAACTATATGCATTTCATTGTATGTCATGTTCATATTATATATCATTATCATTTCGTGTTATCAAACAGTGAATTCATAATCAATTCAGAGAAACAAAACTCTGAAATCATGGTTCATCAGTCAGATAATTATCTGGCAACACAGAACCATCATGTAATTATTTGTTACGATTTTATTATGTATAAACGTATGTAAGGCTTTACAGAACAAAACAACACGGATATTGTTACGTGAATGCTAAATCGACGGATTATTCGTACAGGTGACGATTTATACGAATATATTTGAAAGTTAACGTTCTGAATGATATCCAATAATTAGGAAACAATATCGAAAAGTATAGTTATCTTCGTGTTCGTACGGGTGACGATTCGAACGAATACGCGTGACGACTATACGATTCGATTTTAAACAATAAATTTAATATTTTTGAAAATTTAAAATAAACGAAGAATATTTAGTTAATTTATTAGGAATCACAACCTAAAATAATTTTATAAATCTTATTTTAAAATCGGGTCGTTTCGTTACGAAAACCACGAATAACCGACACCTTTACGCGAAGCCGAGCAAAACCGAACACACGGGATTGGTCTGGGGTATAAAAGGGTTAAAATACCCTAACTTCTTCATTTCCCCATGACCTCTCTCTCTCTAAAAATCACATTTTCGTCACTTCCTTTCTCTAAAACTTCTCTCTAAGATTTCTCGATCGTTTCTTGTCGGATTCGCAAGATCTTGGTGCCAAATTGTTCGTGTGATCAAGGAGAACAGGAATCCACGAAGAAATCCAGAGTTTGGTCGACCTTTCGAGGTAAATCTGTAATTTTATTTTCGGTTTTTCTTTGAACATCTCATGCGTGGATGGCTTCGAGTTTTAAACGACTTGGTTAAACGAGATAATATAAGTATAAGGAAAACCATGGGAACGATCAGTAGTTAACTGGGGTTTGATCTCGTGAAGAAGATGATGCAGGTTCGTGACAAAGATCGACCGGCCGAACCTCTCTGCAATCGGCCGAACCTCCTGCGACCGGGAACTGGGGACCGAACTTAGGATTTCCTTAGCCGAACCCATGAAACCCCGAACCCATGGACAAACCATCATATAGCCACGAACCTAAACCACTACGAACCTAACCAGGACGAACCTTGTGTCGACCGAACCTTAAGCTAACGAACCAATGGAGCCGCGAACCTGATGCACCATGAACCTCTTAAGGCCGTACCTCTGCCATGCAAGCCTTTCAGGTGGCCGAACCTTTTCTCTCAACGAACCCACATACTGCCAACTTATTATCTTAGTCGAACCTTCACTAGGAGGCCACGAACCATCAACCATGCGAACTCTCCAGCCGCACCTCCTACATTAGCCGAACCCTAATGATGGCCAGTCCTTACCGAACCTAGACCAGGGCTGAAATAAGGGGGCAGCGAACCTAGGATCTGGATGAACCATATGCGTTCATGTAAGAGTATTTCATGTAAACATGCATGAAGGGTGGTCTCATTTGTGGGTATGCATTGAATGCCCATCCGGACTCTCAACTGAACCCTCGTTAGGGATGAACCCTATGCCTCGAACCTTGGGGCTGACTGAATTTAAATCTTGTCGATTAGGACTTGAGACTAAGTATACCCAAGCATGCATTAAAGTTTAAGGACTACCACCTTTTACATAATGAGTATAAATTGTGAATTATGGGTTTTATACATTGAACATTTTGTATGGATAACCTAAGTATAATTTTCTTAAACCTAAATGATTTAGTTGAATTATTTAGGCCAAAGTATTCAAAGGTCTTGATCAAAAATCATATGGACATCGAAATCTAATAATGGACCCGAGGTTGGCCCAATGGGCTTAACCTAAGCCCATCATGTGTAAAATCTCATTTTCTTAAATGAATTATGTTTTAATAAAAGAAAATGGATTTCTTAAAACACACTAACAACTCAAAATGATTTGTTAGCGTATATTAGATTAGTGTATATAGTTATGAAAGTTAGCTTTATTATAATTGTTTGGGAATATGTTGTAAAATAGACAATATAAATTGTCTGGATTTGGACTAAAAACAAAGGAAACTCTGCCCGAATTTCGTAAAATTTAAAAGTAAGTTGTTATTAACTAACGGATAAGGGATTTATAGAGGGTATGTGACATATAATAATTAAAGACTTGTTATGATTAATAATGGGATTGGGGGTTACAAATGGGTATATAAGTTAGACTAGTTAGATGATATCTTAGAAGCACATTAGTAATATAGGACACTTAGTTGCACATCGAGACCAAGACCTTAGATGCTTCTATTATAAATACTTATCGTATTCGAATTCTCTTAAAACAACTCAGGAACTGAATAAACATAGGCTACAACAACGAGCGCGCATTTTGTGGTAATTCAATACAGAGCAACACAGGTGAGTTCATTGCCCCTTTTCTAAACATTTTTGTTTTCAAACGCGGGGCTGAGAAGAATGCGTAAACCTTTTTACTTAAATGGTTTTATGTACTTGCTTTTACTTATTATATGTTTTATATATGCTTGTTTATACTCCTAGACTCCTGTCTAGGTAAATGCTATGCATAAATTACTAACAAATTAATTAATTACACTTATGAGTAATACTCTAATTCTAAACTCTAAAACAAACCCTTAGTCCATCAAGTTCAAATTCAAGAATCTAAACTCAAAGTGAAACTAAGAGAACTAAAGTTAAAGATCAAATGCAAGAGAATCACAGAAGATCAAGAATCAAAGGATATCCTTAAAGTCCCGGCATGTACAGTAGACCAATGGGTCAAGCTGATATGGGCATCATTAAAGTCCCGACACATACAGGTAGACTCCTTGTGGGTCATGCCTGATATGGGCCACGTGTGAGAGGGTACAACTTGGACAACCACCAACAACTAAGTCTAATTGATTGAGTCAAATAAGGCCCAATCATCATGTCTTAGTTGTATTTAAATGCTTAGTTATTAATTTAATTAAACATCTAAATATTATATTTCTACAAGTGCCTTGGGGTAATCATGAATACATGGTGAACTCAAGAGATCAGAGGTAAATCTATTTGTGGAAATCAAAATCTAAATTGAAGGTGAATGGAGTGAGACACTCAATTATCATTAACAACAATATGCTAAGCAGTACGGTATGTGGTGGGACGGTGGCTGGGGCTTGTCCCCTACATATGCCCTATATATAAGCATACTTGATTGGATAGCATAGGTGGTTGTTCATGAGGTTAAGGTTGTCACTTCGGGGGATCAAGGTAAACATTTTCAGGGTAATCAAATGCTATGAATCATATGTTATGGAATCAAAGAGGTGGGATGAAATGCTTAATTATCACCAGGAACAATATATCATGTGGTTTGGTATGTGGTGGGACGGTGGCTGGGCGGGCGGTAAGTTCGACCCTACATATGCCCCATAAGCATACTGAATTGGATGATATAGGTGGTTAATGGTGAGGTTAAAGTTGTCATTCAAAGGTAATTCAAAATCATTTTTATAAAACTACATGAACTCACCAACCATGTGTTGACTTGATCTTTTTGCATGACTTCTCAGGTGACGAACATGTCAACTAAGGAGTTGTTTCTTTTTGGACTAGTATACCAGTTAGAGGACCTAACTTTTTGGACCTGCATATATTGTGAAACATCATTTTACATACTTATTTTGTATATCTTGTACAGATACAAGATAGAAGAATTATGATGTTGATTAGTAGATTTACATTGTTAAATTATGAACTAAACTGATGTAATTTAACTTTGTAATTATATTTTCATTTAGCAGTTTCTCATTTATGTATCATGTGCAATGTAAACAATCTGATCATTCCTATTATCATTCACGATATCGCGCCCCGGGAACCTTCCGCCCCAACGGGGAAGTCGATCTGTCCCGTCGGCTCGGGGTGTGACTGGAACGCCGCCTGGGCGGTAAGTGAATGTGGAGAGGAACTCCACGACGACCTCCCTGTAAGAAGGTTGGAACGCCATGTCGAATAGCCGTCTCCACGGTGTCTCCTCCCCGATCCAGCGCTCGGCGCGCTCTCGCTCGCCTATCTCGGCGAGCACTTCCCAGTCAACGGCCTTCTGCCGGCCGATCCTCATCATGCGAAACTTGGCGCACCGGCCAAATGCTGTGGATCCCTCCGGAAACTGTAGGATCGGGTGATCCTCCATATCGCCGCCGCCTCCGACCTCTGCATCTGATCCCGACGACATAACTGCACGTAAAAACGCACGAATAAAAAGTAAATTTATTAAAAAAAAAAATTTTTTTTTGTGCCTGTACGCCACGTACAACCTTTTACGTGTCGTACAGGCACAAAACCATCCATTCAAAAATGAGATGAACAATACGCCACGTACAGTGTTCTACGTGGCGTACAGTTCTTGATCTTTTGAATTGGGGACGAACAGTACGCCACGTACAGGGCTGTACGTGGTGTACTGTTCGTCGTTCAGCCTATGTCACGCCTCCCAAACCTTACCCGTGTCAATCTAACCCATTCTAATGGTTAAAAAGCGAGAAAAGCTTACCTATAATTCGTAGAAGGAAGATCCTAACAACTTTGGCTCGAATCCGGACGCGTATGGCTCGATATGAGGCTTGAAGGTTGAGTGAGTGAAAATGGCGTATATGGTGGTGGTTTAGGAGGCGTATGCCCGATCAAAGGTATATATAGGGACCTGTACGTGTCGTATAGTACCCTACGTGGCGTACAGCGGTGGAGTATGGCCTGTAGTATAGCCATAATCCTCCCTGTACCCCACGTAGAGACCTGTACGCCACGTACAAGTGTGGAGTATCAGTTTCAGGCCATACTCCACACCTGTACGTGGCGTACAGTACCCTACGTGGCGTACAGCACCCTACGTGGCGTACAGGGTGGAGTATGGCTATACTATAGGCCATACTCCACGCTGTACGCCACGTAGGGTGCTGTACGCCACGTAGGGTACTGTACAACACGTACAAGTGTGAAGTATCAGTTTCAGGCCATACTCCACACCTGTACTTGGCGTACAGGTCCCTACGTGGCGTACAGGGTGGAGTATGGCCTGTAGTATAGCTATACTCCACCCTGTACGACACGTAGGGACCTGTACGCCACGTACCTTTCTCATTTGTGTTTGGATCATGGATCTGGTTGTTAAAAAAGCATTTCTACGAATTGTTGTATACGTGTTAAATACATTTACATTTAAAATAAATCAATATAATTGACTTGTCCTTTTTCGCGACATATTTCTACGAATTGTTGTATACGTTGTCTATATATTTCTTCCCAAGAAGATGCATTTGTTGTGTGATACTTATTCAAAACTGCACTTATTGTCGGCATCGGATACTCTCCTTCCAACTTGATATTGACGAAATGATTGTTGTGTACATATACGAACGACACGACTTGATGAGGGATGACAGCTTCACTCTCCGCGCTTATCCACAGCGGAAAATATGTCTGAGAGCTTTTTATATTTATTAGGTGAACAGTCACACCAAATCTTTGAGCTATCAGAATTCCAGTGTAAGGCATTTGCATCCAATGTTTAAATGGTGCAGCTTCAACTTGCTGCCAGTTAATGCTGTTATAAATGAAATTATACATGCCTTCTTGTATATTTTCAAATATCGACCGATATGCATCCCTATGTGTTTCCATCTCATCTAACAGTTGCTGTCGAACGTAGAGCCACATATTTTCATCAAAACCTAAACCCACGACAACAGCTCGGAAATCGCAGTTTCCGTCGGGCATTACGTCCTGTATGCGTGAAATGTGACCGTGAAACAAATCTGGTATTAAGCTTTTAAATCTGTTAAAATTCCAGATACTTTCATTTTCAACGACCGATTGAAATGAAGCAGACTCTTGTGATAGTTGGATAGGATCATTTTTTGCTTTAGCTTTCCCTTTTGAAGATGTTGACCGACTACGCTGTAGTGCAGCAGTCTGATCTTTAACCTTGGAATGTGTGTATGAACTATGTCTGGGTTGATCAATGACACTGTGCTGTGAGTCCTGTTTCTTTTGTTGCTGCACTTTAGAACTAGGACGTCCACGAACGTCTTTTTGAACAACAGGCGGTTTCTTATCACTTTTCCAAGGAAAAGTTGTAGCCAATATTTTTTTCATCATACTTTTTTTCACTACGGTCGGTTGTGTCATTATTTGTTGTTTCATGGCTTGTAACTCTTCTTCGACATTAATTTCTTCTTCGTCTAAAAATAACGGACAAGTATCAAGTTTTGTCCAGAATATATCTACAGTGGCAAGTGGAATTTTGGTATCTGAAACAAATTTGATTATCAAAATTTGTATTAAATGAAAGACGTTTACTATAATAATAATGAAATACGTTTATAATGTTACCTGTGTTTTCATATTTTGACAGACGACAAGCACACGGCAAGCCACAACTGGTAAAAATTTGACAGTTACATGTATGATTTCCGGTCCGCAATACCTGTATCTTGCTTTTTTCAACACCAAGCAGATCAAGAGCCTTGTGTGAAACCTTACCTCAAAGGTAATCAAATAACGCTATTTTGTGATGACTCATAGTTTTCACCTTGCTTGTTTCAAAACCGTGATTTATGTTCACCTCCTGTGAATTTACAACATCGTCAACAAACCCGACAAGTGTGGCAAGCGAACTATTTGGTGTTTTTAAATATCGTTTTAAGTTCGCGTGCTGACTTTCGACTCTGTTGGTCGTATGTTGACCGAAGTTTCGGTTTTTGTTGGTCCGAGCAGATACAAACATTTCTTTGTAACTGTTCAACCATGTTTGCGTTAAATAATTTAAAACGCCTGAAACAAAACGTAACCACATAATTAGTGTATATATATTATATATGTATATATGTACGTATGTGTAAAAACTTACGCTGCCGTTTGTCTTTGGTTAGCTGTTCGTATAACTTGTTATAATTGTATTGATAAATGTCCTCAGATGAAAACTCACACAATGTCGTCCACATATGACGGAATCTGTTCCAATCACTGTTAGAAAAACTTGCCTTGCAGTGTTTAGAAATGTTTTCGCTTATGTGCCACCTGCATAAGCACCTACTTGCGTCAGGAAATACCAGCTTACACGCATTCATCAATGCAAGATCTCGGTCTGTTATTATTACACGGGGCTCCATACACTTGTCTAACATTTCTTTCAGCTTTTGTATTACCCACAAGTAATTCTCTTCACGTTATTTTGTTATAAACGCATGTGCAATACAAAACGTATGGTGTGTTGAAGTCACACCAACAATCTGTACAAACGGTATTCTGTACATGTTCGTTTTGTATGTGGCGTCAATCATCAGCACATGCGGGAAAGCTCGCCAGTATGTGTACGACTTAGGATGACAGAAGAACACTTCCTCGACGACATTTGTTGCAGGATCTTCTCTGGTATAATACACATAGCCCTTAGAATGCAGTAGGTTTTCCAGAACCTGCATTGGAGTGGTACCTACTTTCTTTTCATTTTTTATTTTCTGTTGGGCGTTGTATATGTCCCTGATTACAGAAACACTATCAGGATTTTGCTTCTTGATAGTTGACAGAATATTGCGCGGGTTCATATGTTGTTCTGTTAGCTGTCCCACCATCTTTTGTTCGTTTTGAGACAACCTTCTTACAAACGGATGCCCTTCTAGATGTTGAGCGGCCTCATGGTTATGCTCGTCATTTCGGACCTCTAACTGCCAAACAAGACGCTTTTCGTTGTAAACGCCAACCAGTTTAAATGGACAGTCAATTTTCTTGCTGCCGGAGCGTCTACGCGTCGTAACGGTCTTGTGTTCGCCACCACGATCACAAACAAGCCATACCTTCTTTACAACGTCTCCTTTCTTTTTAGATCGAGCAGTGACTACAATATAACCGTTGTCAACCGCTCTGCTTTTCACCCAGGCAACCTGTAACACCCCAACCTGATTAGGGCTGACGTGTCACTTATACAGAGGTCAGAGTTAATGCATCAATCCATAATTAATATCCAAACATTATTTAAGTCTTAATAATCAAGCTAAACATAAGTAAAATATTATAATTCATTACATTATTCAATTGTATAAGTTCTTGATTTTCTTTAAACACTCTCTTCTCAGTTTCCCACCTGGTTTTCTTGATTACCTATACAAAACATAAGAACACCACTAAAACAAATACGGCTGAGCCAAAGAATGCTCAGTAACGGATAAACAATAGTAAATAAAAGAAGTTCAGAAGGTGGTGATTGTAATAAGAATAATGATCAGAAACAGAAACAGAGCAGTAACAGAAATAGAACAGTAAACAGTGGTCTGACTTGAATAAAATGTAACCTTTCAGAAACAACAATACAGGTTATAGTATAAGTCAGAAATAGTGGGAAATCCCAGAATATACCACGAGCCGACTGTACATATAATAGTGTAAGGTTCACGGGTAGCTACTTCCGCTTACCAGACACATGAGATAGTTAGTGTTGGCATACACGTCACCATCCCCCAGAAATCAGAAAGTACAGTTAAAAATTATCCTAGGACCAGTCCATACGCCTCTCCAAAATTCAGTAGGTGCACAAGTGTACTATCAGAGTACTAAATAGAGACGCCGTGAACTCAACTAACCGCCACGGGTGGTTCCACATCATGGTTTCCGCCATGAAGGGCCTGTAGTCATCCTTACAACTAGGGGCATGCTCGGGTAACAGATCAGAAGTTCAGTAGGTTCAGTAAGTTCAGTAGGTTCAATAGGTTCAGTAGGGTAGTTAAACTACCAAGTAATGTCTTCATCAGGTCATGCAATAATGAGTACAACATAATCTAGATCTATTGCATGATAAACGAAACAGAGAAACACGATATCATATCGTGCCAATATAGAAACAAAAATTAAACGGTTACAGAAACAAGAATACTAAGATTTAAATAAATAGAATCCGTACCAGAAACGAAGCAAAATAAGATATACTATAAGATAAGGAAATAAAATCAGTACCTTAACCATTGCAATTAATCAGCAAATTTATTTCAGATAATAACCAAGCAATCCAATCATCTGACGATTCGGTAATCTTAAAATGCAGTGATTGTATCAAACATGGAACCGTAAATAATGGCCTTGCGGTCGATCTTGATTTTCGGTTGTAGTTGTAACCGGTGAGGTGGTGTTGATGGTGGCATGCGGCCTCGTTGCCAGCTACACTTAGTGGTTTCCCCTGAATACGATCCATGATTGATGAACTCCAGTCTTGACGATTATTCCAGCCGTAGCGGCTTCCGGTTCTTTCTTTCCGTGTAGTTTTGATCTCGTTTTTTTTTCTTTAACTATGAATAATTGTGTTATAATACTTTGGTGGGTTATGCCCAGCTAATGTATTAGTCGAAGAAATAAATAAGCAATTAAGATGAGAAATTGAATGCTCACGTCGATTAACATCACGGCCAACTCTTCATCTTTCAGTTACATACCCACTTTTAGCTTTCAATTAATTTCGGTGGTTACTATTACAATTAAGATTAAATACAATCAAAATTATAAATTTACTTGTGATAATTGATCTTATATGGTTCGGTTTCTAATTCGGTTTTCAATTCGGTTAGACATTAATCGAACATTTTTATAACATGGTGTTCCTGATTAAAATTGTAGGTGAAATGGATAAATCATTTTATTCCGGTTCGTTAAATAATAACCGAATCAACGTTTATTTAATTTAAATCGGTTATTTCTATAGTTCAAATGTTCAGTAAATAACTCATTTAATTTGTCGGAACTTCGAATAAATTAAATTAAAATTTGTTAAATATTTATTTATTTTAAATCTTATTATTTGCGTTTTTAAACTGTATATTTACGTTTCTATTTGTGTGATTATTTGGGGTATTATACAACCAGCTCATCATGAGACATAAATTCCTGATCGGTATCCCAAAACACTTTACCATGATGGCCCCCATCAAAATAATCATGCCCGCTATTTTGTGTTTCTGAATATACATCATTTCTTCATGCTTGTAAGAAGGCTGACTTTCCCATCCAAATTCTTGCTGGTTTTCGTAACTGTAAAAAGACTCAACGCAAGGATCCTCATTTAAATCAGAAATTCTATTCACATTGTATGCTTGAAAGTTGGGTTCCTCGTTTAAATCAGGCAGCTCCTGAGGTCTACTGTCACCATAATAAGATTGACCGACAGAATCCTGTTCTATCTTGTCGTCTCCAAAGAAGAAATTCACGTCCCAAAATGACATTATATGAATACAATAAACTGATAAAATTCAAATAGGAATTCGTAGGAAGAAAAACGCGAATGACGAATTAGAAACGTTCGTTCGTTATATATATAAGAAATGGAATCTTACATCATTTCGTTATTCGTACGAGATTTTAATTTCAAAATTTTATACGTGTCGTATAGTACTGTACGTGGCGTATAAGGACCTTTTCAGTACAATAGCAGTAGTGCAAAATCAACTATTGTCCTCTATACGCCACGTACAGTACTGTACGTAGAGTATAGCATTCATATCATGTCAGGTGCCAAACTGCTCTTCTCATATTATTGTCCTTTATACGCCACGTAGAGTACTATACGTGGCGTCCAACATCCCAACATTGTGCAAATGTGTCAGTACTTTTGGTACGATGGTTTGTACGTAGAATATAGTGTGATACGTGGCGTACAACAGTCAATCATTGACTGAATGTCAGCCTAGAATGTTGTTGTACGTAACGTAGAGAGCTCTACGCCAAGTATAGAAACCTGTACGTGGCGTAGGGTACTGTATGACACGTCTAAAGGGTGTGAAAATAAAGAATTGGGTGTGAGATTAATACAACCCTTTAACCAATGTTTCAGAACCGGACCAGACATTGAACCGAACGTCTTACTGGTTATCGGTCGTCTCCGGTTATAATTTCTTTGTTTAAACATTATTTATGTTTGAGTAAATATGTTAATAATTGTATAATTTCTTTTGAAGTATTATATATATTTATTATGACATCCGGTTATATATAGTGTTTTCCATTTTAACTCGAAATACATTAATTGCTCGTGCAAATCAAACAATTTATCTTGTTTTGAAACAAAATTGTCATGTCTCTAATATCTTTACTCATACATTTTTATTATAAAAACACAAAAATATATTATTATTAATACATCGGTTAAAGCTAGTGAACACCAACATTTCTAATTATTGACACCCTATAATGATAATTTAATACCCAAACCCAACTATATTGATTGTATAAGTCTTTACGGGTCGTATACGGAATTGCTATAAGGGCCGTATAGACCTATACGCTCCCTGAACTATATCATGTACATCGTACTGACCTATACGTCCGGTGTATGGATTGTATTTGGTGTGTTTTACGGCTCGTACAATTCTGTACACACCCTTAAGCATAACTCTAGTGGTGGGGCTTTATAATATTTACTAGTTTAAAAACGTGTATATTTCATAAATTAAATCAATAAAAAATAATCATTTAATCATATCTAATTAACTGCAACACGTGTTTCATATATAAGTTTATTTTTCGTTTTCTTTTCAAGTTTTATCATTGAATAATTATTTTTAACCCACTTTATCATTTTCTTTTTTAGAAAAATTTAAACAACAATTTCTTTTATTTAAAGTTTTAACCAATATCAACGTCTCGTCTCATCGCTTAGGTTTACGTTAATGTTTCATTCTTTTGTAAAGCTATAACGTGTGTGTTTGACTATTTGTATTAACATTTAAACTTTAATTTTTTTACTATTCAACGCCCCACATATCTCTATGTTTATCTTTACTTTACATACTTAACGACATCAAGTCTCATCGCACCTCATCACACATAAGGCTGCTCATGAGACGAACCGAACATTAGCTTTTTGGACAACCCTAATCACACAGGCTCACTTGAAAGATAAAATTGGTTTTTGAAGAAGTTCAAACCACAAAATCGTCAAAGCATTAATTACATAAATACACAGCCAAATAAAACAAACATTAGATTAAATAAACACCAAAAATGAAATCTAATACACACATGTTATTGAATTATTAAACTGGCCAAAAAATCCATATATGTGAAATTTGAAAATAATCGGCTGTTTTGAAACATATACAACGCCTAAATAATGCAATCCGATTGAAAAATAAATAAACAATACAAGTGAAAAAAAGAGTGTCGGCTAAAAGTATGAAGAGGAAGAACCACAATACCAACTTAGCTCAGAGTAAATGACCAAGAAAAGGATGGCGACATGGGATATTAACACTATCATATCATGAAAAATGAAATCAAAATTTCAACAAATTATGCAACACAAAAGAAACCACTAAAATATTTCAAGAATTACATATCAACCACGAAGTATAATTTAATTACTTTTTTACCAAAAGCCCTCTTTGAGCAATTTTTTTTTTGGATAAAGGGCATTTTGCCTGGAAAAATGTATACTAACCCGAAAAAAGAGTACAACTACAAAGGGGCATACCCCCGTCAATACAAGACAACCGTCCCAAACCTACGTTTAGGAACACAAAAAATCGGCATCGAATGCCCATACATGTCCACCCAACTATACAAAAAGGGGGACTTAACCCTATGCCAAACCATAAAGGTTATAGTTAAGAAACAAACAATAAAATACATCACAAATTGGCTAACATAGCACCTAATACAATCAAACCCACTAATCATGATACTAGACATCACATTATGATGAGGAATTCTCAAACAAAAGACACCAAGTGTCGGTTAGGAAGAGAATTCCCATCTTCATAACAATAGGCAGACTCCCATCGGCCAAGCTAACTGTTAAAGTCAAGAGAGTGTAGAGCCCAGCCTGAGTTTCCATAATATCTGTCAACATATCAATCCAAATCATGATGGAGTTACCCATGGTACATAAATTTGACATACTCTTCAGCCCTCTCCCTGTTGTTGGTCTCAAATAGCAAGTTACAGCCCATACATGCAATGGGCCACAAAATCCTTTTCGGTTCCTGCCAGTGGGTGAACCTGCCATTCCGAGGGACTAAGATGATACAAAAAATACCCCCAGAACCGTTAACCGGAACATAAGACAATGAACCCCCCATATGAAGACCAAGAACCCCCGCAGCATTCTCCGACATCCTCCCGATCCAAAAAACAGGCAGCCCAGGACGAGAAGAGTCAGCCCCGGCCAATTGGCCCAAATCATTCCAGTCATAAACCCAAAGCAGCAAAAACAGAGGTAACCAGACCGGAACCCAAAGCCAGCGCCACCTGTGAACTATAGACAGCCAAATATTATCATCAAAGGCATAGAAGTGAACCCAATGAGAAACCACATGCAGCCCCAACGTAGCATATGGCAGCCCAAATCTGACAGAGCAGAGGATCAGCACAGCCAGACTATTCCCAGTCTCCAACCCAAACCAGAGCAGGTACATAAACCAGCTCTTAGGCAACTCATTCCCTTGGTTTCCTTCCCTATGCAGCAAACACTTAAGGCAAGTCCACGCATGAAGGAGCACCCTAGAAGGCTGACCAACAGAGGCAAACAGATGGCCATAACGAATGTCGGCCCAATTCAGAGTCTGCTTGCTTTTATCAGCACCCCTCACCCCCAATAATCTGGTAGACCTGTAACTATACCAACTACCAGCCCAAACCATGTGGTCCCTACTGTGAAAAAGGGACGACTTGCAGCTGATGGAACCATGACCCCAAACCCAGGTTTGACCAGCATCCCAGGAGTTTCCAAGACCACTCAAACCATCAATGTTGAGCACCTTCTGGTCAACCTCCCTGTACCAGTGCATTAACAAATTACTCCCACCCAAACCAAGGCTCCATCTGTAACTGAACCAGCTGAGACAAGTACAATGCCCTTGCCCAACCCTGTCCCTGCACAGCCCGCAAAACACTTCCAAAAGACAGTTGATAATAAGACCCAAACCCACCCCTCTCTTCAACAAATAAAACAAATGAAGGTGCAGAACTGCAATAATAATACCAACCCTATACCCAACCATACCCCAAATCCTCACATTCGCACAAGAATGGTTGCTACTCTCAAAGAATATACCACCCCAACTAAGAATGTTAAGATAGAAAGGAATACAAAACAAGTGAGTAGCAAAAGAAATGATTTTCATAATGCAACTATTCCAGTTCCAGTAATTCCCCTTGTTCACTTCTCTACTAGCATTCATGATATACCCATTACCCCTGAAGTCAACAAAATTTCCCCCACCCTGCATATTAGGAAAATTCATAGGCAAACAGGACCTTCCGGAGTAAAACCCTCAGAATCCAAATCTCCCAGATCCCAAACCTACCTAACCTGACCCCAAGCATAGGATCTATGGAATTTAATGGAGAACAAGCGAAGTCTAACTGTTTCCAAAATCAAGGAGCAGATCTCAGTAGCTGGTCTTCTTCTATTTTCCCGCTCCCTCAGATTTCTTTGAGCAATTTAGACGTGTGGCAAATGTGCATTTCCTCTTAGCTGCATTCCTATCATTGACACCCATTTCACCCTGTTCAGCTTATAGCATGATTGCACCATTAGCTTTTGTTATTGGGCTTAGTATGGCCAAAGAAGCTGTTGAAAATTGGCATCGGTTCATGCAGGACATGAAGGTAAACATGAGGAAAGTTAGGGTTCACAATGGGGAAGGTGTGTTTTCTTTAAAACCATGGATAAATATACGGGTTGGGGATGTGGTAAAAGTGGAAAAAGATCAGTTTTTTTCCTGCAGATTTATTGTTATTGTCATCAAGTTATAAAGATGGGATTTGTTATGTTGAAACTATGAATTTAGATGGTGAGACAAATTTAAAAGTTAAAAGATCTTTGGAATCAACCTTATCTTTAGATGATGATTCTGCTTTCGAAGATTTTAGAGGAACAATAAAATGTGAGGACCCAAATCCGAGTCTCTACACATTTGTCGGGAATTTGGAATACGAACGACAAGTGTACCCGCTTGATCCTAGTCAGATTTTGCTCCGGGATTCAAAGCTTAGAAACACAGGCCATGTTTACGGGGCGGTGATATTTTCGGGCCATGATAGTAAAGTGATGCAAAACGATACAAAATCTCCTTCAAAAAGGAGTACAATTGAGAAACAAATGGACAATTATTTATGTCCTTTTTACCCTTTTGGTGTTGATTTCATTAATAAGCTCAATAGGATAACCGGTTAATGAATGGGAACTGGGCCCACGAGGCAAATCCCAATGTTATCTTGTTGTTGTTTAGGGTTCTTGCTCTCTATCACACTGCAATTCCTGAGTTTAATGAAGAAACAGATAGTTATAGTTATGAGCAGTTGAACAGCTTGACCCTAGGCCAGAACTAGTTCAAATGGACTTATAGCCGCTGCACTTTCCACTAGTATCCTTATCCATCACCGCCAGCCACTTGGCCTACTTTGCGACCACCAAAACACCATTATTTGGGCTGCTTTGACACTAGCAGGTGGTTTCTCAACCATACCAGTAATATATTCACAGCTTGTAACCGTCTAAAATCACAAGACAAGGGACTCAAATGTGACGAGAAACCAGCAGCCACCTGGGCTCCCTTCAAACCTGTAACCACCGCATGAATCGCGTCTTTCTTTGGTTGTTTCCACTAGGGAACAAATTAGAAAAGGAGTGAAACAAACCGAATGAGGTGGAGACTTTTCAGTCAGGAACTTACCTTGCCTCACATGACTGCAACAGACGTAGGGTTCATCCTTTGTTGCCGCCGAAACCAAACCTTGCAGCTGTTGAGGTCCCTCCCAAGCCCTAGTCATCGTAGGTGAGAGCGGCAGTTGTAGCCTTGCCGAAGAGCTGGCAAGAAAGATGAATCCCATCCCCATCTTATTTCGGTCGGAAATGGTGTAATCGAGGGACCCGATTACCCAATCACCCATGCCTTTGCGCTTTGACTCTCCTCATGACCTACCAAATAACACCATCTATTGTATTTGATGGAGAACCAGTTGGAGAAGGTGGCTGATTTCTCTATCGGCTGCACACATTCATGTTTTCGTGGAGGTGATGAGAAGGAGACGGGTAGGGTAAAAAATGGAGAGGGGATTTGATATCCAAATTTTCAAATAACCCCTTTGCCTTTCGTTTTATTTTTTTAACATACCCAAACTAACTCATAAGCTCATGTTTCCTTAATTACATTTGAACACATAACCTTTATAAGTGTAAGTTTACAATGTAAATCTAGGATGTTACACTTACTATTAAAACCACACCACTTAAACGTAAACCAATTTCAAATTGAGATAAAGGAGCACACATCCAACAACAAAAAAACGATTTTAGCCTTTCTAATAACTTAATATCACTTCATTCATCAAAACAATACAAAATCAATATGTAATTAAAAAGAGGAAAGCAACATGTTGAACTATGGGTAGAAATTAATTACCTAGGGCTTGAATTCGCGGAGACTTAGACATTCTAAGAACGATGGGCAGAGAGAAACGGATACTTAGGCCTTGTAGCTATCGATCAGCCTGTTGTATTAGAAATTTAGCGGCATAAAATTCAAAGCCATAAAAATATATATATTGATTAAGTGTGACATACTTAAAGTGCCACTAAAATTAAAATTTAAAGGCATAAAAGATAAGTGCCACTACAAGTATGAGTCAAGAAAATATGGCGCACACAAAGTGCCACTAAACCCTATATTAGTGGCACAAAAGTTAATGTCACTAAAAGCATGTACCACTAAATGACATTTTATTTGTAGTGATGGATAGAAAATTGCCCAAGTTGTAACACCATTATTGCTTTGTATCAAAAAGTTTGATTACTATTTTAGTAGGAATCACATTGAATAATGAATACATTATCTATAAAAAAAATCAAAACTAGAGAACTGTAAGTGGGTCAAGATGACCTGTTATGCAACCCTCCTATCCTTTTTTCACTTTTAAGTTTTTGTAATATCTGGTTTTCTTTTCTTCTCTCTAGGGAGTTCAAACTTCTAAATCTTTTGGATTTTACAAGTAAAAGAAAACGAATGTCGGTTATTGTACAGGATGAGACTGGACAGATTCTTTTATTGTGCAAAGGAGCAGACATGTCGGTTTCTGCTTTTCATTTTCAATAGTCAACACACAAACCTATATGTGGGTGTTGTAAGTAGTGTTTGAATGTTTGTATGAAGCTGTTATTTGACCCTCTTAATAATCTGACAGCCAAAAGATGAGTCTATCAAGCATCACAATTCTTATTATTTGACAAATTAACTCATAAAATGAAATGTAGGAAACAATTTGTGAAATGGAACCAGATTCAAGGTAGGTTTTGGAAGGGATAAACAAGTAATATTTACCCAATGTAGTTAGTTTTGTTGCAGCAGGTATGAAATTAAATCATTTTATATAATTAGACACTCAAAAGCAGAAAATGCTTATCAAGTCATCATAAACTGATCACTCCAACTTCATCTCATAGTAATAAGATAAAAAAGTTCAAGAATACATACCCAAACACCCTGCAAACACATGATTATTGGTTTTTTGCAGCATAATCTTTGAGCGTTTGTCGAAAAATGGAAGAATATTTGAGGAGGCCACTACAAAACAACTAAATGATTATGGGGAAGCCGGTTTACGTACACTTGCACTTGCTTATAAAACACTTGAAGAGTCTGAATACATATCTTGGAATGAAGAATTCATAAAAGCAAAAACTGCAATCGGTGGTGACAGGGAGACAATGCTTGAGCGGGTTTTTGACATGATGTAAAAAGATTTAATTCTTGTTGGTGCAACTACTGTGGAAGATAAGCTGCAGCAAGGGGTATCTATTGATTACACAAGAATATACTATTTTTTAATGAATGGTGGCAAAGTGGACTGGTTGGGTGGGTTGGTTAACAGACATGATTGCTTGTTTCTGTGTGTGGGTTGAAAGGGCTATTCTTTGGGTCGGTGTGTTGGGTAATGAGTCAAATCAGGCTTAGTCAGGATCAAAACAGTTTATTCTTTTATTTGGTTTAGGTGGGTTGAGTAAACATGTCAAAAAGGCTAATTCTTTGATTTGGGTCGGGGAGGTTGTGCAACTGGTCAAAAAATGGGCCGTTCTTTTTGTTTGGGCCAAAATGAAGGGTCAAAACCTGCCATTCTTTGATTTTAGTCAGGTTAGGTTGGCTTGAAACATATTTCTCCATTTACTAAATCTTTTTACATGTAATTAGTTTCTAAGTTATGATTAACATGTGATATTACATGTAATTAATTTCGTCCTGTTTGATCCATTTTACCCATTAGAGATGAAACATAACTAGAATAACCACCCACTCATAAGTTATTTAATTGAAATTGCTGCCTCTATAATTCTTATCATCATGTCATAAATTTAATATTTTGTCAGTTTTAATTTCTTTTTTACTTGTATAGGTGCCTCAATGTATTGATAAATTAGCACAAGTTGGTGGGTATTAACAGGCGATAAAATGGAAACCGCAATCAACATAGGGTAATGCCTTTTTATCACTCTTTTAAATGGAATATTATGAATTAAAATTGTTTTTTTGAGTATTTAGATTTTCAAAGTGAAATATTTGATTTGCGCAGAAGCTTTGAGAAAAGATTATTTTCTTGTTTGGTAAGGATTTGCATGTAGTTTGCTTCGCCAAGGCATGAAGCAAATATGTATATCTACAAATGTGGACATGTTAACACCAAGATTCCAAAAGGGTACTTATTATCATTATTAAATAAATTGTTTTTTTAATTGAAGAGTAAACTGCATCAAATAGGAACAAACTTCACATGTATACTTAAAACTACATTGGTAGTTTAAAACGACAACTTTAATGTCATTTCACGTAAAGTACAGCTAGTTATTTATTTTGTAACTTATCATGAGGTAAAGGGTGTAAATATGAATATATGATTATATTTGGAAGGTTCCTCTAAAAAGTTCATTTTGCCTAAAAAGGCTCAAAAAAAGTTTTAAAAATTTGAAAACCGACCCAAACAAATTCCGAATGAACCCATTTTCGTATCATTGGAAGTTTGCAACCGACTCGTCGAACCTTAAACCTTAAATCATAAACCATAATAATAAAACCTAAACTTTCAAACCAAACCTTAAACCCTAAAAATAAAGCCTAAAAGCAAAAAAACCAAGCCTTAAAACTAGACTCTAAAGCTAAAACCTAAAAGCTAATTAATTCTCAATTTTTTTTTCATGAAATTAATCCTGTTAAAGATTGTCATTTGTGGGATGCAATTAATTCTCAATTTTTTTTGTTATTGATCAGGCTGTAAAGGAGAACATTGTAATGCAAATGACTAATGCATCTCAAATGATTAAGCTTGAAAAGGACCCACATGCTGCATTTGCTTTGATTATTGATGGGAAGACTTTAACTTATGCTTTAGAGGAAAACTTAAAACATGAATTCTTGAAGTTAGCAGTTGATTGTGCTTCTGTTATATGTTGTCGTGTTTCTCCCAAGCAAAAGGCCATGGTAAGATAATTGAACAGTTGTGACAGGTTGGGAAATTGGTCAAAATTAGGTTGAGGTGAAACGGACCAGGGGGTTTTGTTGACCCACACATTTGTTGTTTCATTTTAAGGTCATTCAACATATAGGTGTCAAAGTGGTGGGTCGGGCAGGTTATGTAGCATGTCTAAACAGAATCAGGTCAAAACTAACTAGGTTGGGTTGACTCGAAAAAAAAAATTTAACAAAGAGGTGGCAGGATATATATATAGGATTCGGATCAAATAATAACCCTCTCTTACGGCGCTAACCCATTAACTTTTCCAAAACGAAGCCGAATCTTGAATTTTTTTTTTTGAACATGATTGTAACACAATTAGAACACCATGTTCAGTTTTGAGTTTAGGCTAATTCATCACCGTTTAAAAAATATCATCGTTGTAAGGTTTTTGCTACAGTACTGTAAGTTTTAAATATTTAAACACCTACACCACTGTAAGAGCCCAAACGGTGATGAATTAGCAAAAACTCAAAACTGAACATGGTGTTCAAATTGTGTTACAATGATGTTCAAAAAAAAAATTCAAGATTCGGCTATTTTTTGGCAAAGTTAATGGGTTAGCGCCGTAAGGAGGGTTAGTATTAGAACCATTCCCTATATATATATATATATATATATATATATATATATATATGGGAGGGATCATGAGATTACTAAAAACAGGCCGAATATATGTTAAAAAAATTTTTAGCATAAAGGTTGTATGTGCTGGTAGCGTGGTGGTTTAAAAAGGGATCATACAGATTCACAAACACAATTTTGGGCTTCATTTGAAATGTTATATTCTTAATATTGTTTGGTATTAGGTTACAAGATTGGTGAAAGAAGGCACAGGGAAAACGACTTTAGCAATTGGAGACGGTGCAAATGATGTTGGAATGATTCAAGAAGCAGATATTGGTGTTGGAATAAGTGCTGTTGAATGAATGCAGGTTTGTATTTGATGCATAAAGCCTTCTTTTTGGGTCAAAAAAATTGTGTTTTTGACGTTTATTCAAGTGTAAAATGCCACATCAATAAAATGATGCCATATTACAGTTTTTACCTGACACCTGTTATAGAAGATTACTTGCATATAGTTGTAAAACTTTGATATTATGTTACATTACCGCGTAATCATTGATGTATTTTTTTGTTTCTGCAATTGGCTTAAAAACATCATGTTATGTGTGCAGGTTGTGATGGCTAGTGATTTTGCCATTTCTCAGGTTCGGTTTCTAGAGAGACTTCTAGTTGTACATGGTCACGGGTGCTATAAAAGAATTGCTCAAATGGTAAAAATTCATATGTGGACTTTTACTTTTAACTAGGGGCATTTGTTGGGCTTAGGGATGTAAGTGAGCCTGTTATACTCGAAAGATTAAAAATCATTTTTGCCTGTTTTTTGTCTTCTTGTCTGGTTTTGTCTGCCAGACCGATTAATTACTATAATAATTGGTTAAATTTGTTAATTATTACTATTAATAAAGAATTGTTAATATATGAATTAATGCTCCAAATTTAAGGCGGGAAAAGGAACCAAAACATGCATCATTGCATGACATGTGGGAAAAAAAACCTTCTTTTACTATATAAGATAGATTATTTAAGTGTCTGATCCATGTAGTGCGTTTTGAAAATTTAGACGTGAACCATCAGAAGTTTTTTAACTTTGAAAAGTAGTAAACGGATATAATAGTATTAAATTTGAGAAATTTGCTTAAATATTTGGGTTTTATTAAATTTGAGATATTTGTTTACAGATTTGGATTTTCTTTTAATTCAAACGATTGATGAGACGTATCTTGTGAGTATTTTTCTATTATTTTTATAATATATTTGTGAGGATTTTGTATGATTAGTGATGTTTTGAAAATTTAGACTTGAACCATCAGAAGTTTTTTTTAACTTTGAAAAGTAGTAAACATAGATAATGGTATTAAATTTGAGAAATTTGCTTAAATATTTGGGTTTTTTATTAAATTTGAGATATTTGCATAGAGATTTGGATTTTTTCTTTTAATTCAAACGATTGCTGAGACGGATTTTGTGAGTAATTTTTATATTAATTTTAGAACATATTTGTGAGGATTTTGTATGATTTTATGTTTTTATGAAAAAATTGTATAGAATCGTGATGAGAGATTTGATTTTGCTATGCAACTTATGATTCTACATTTGATATATAATAGCCGTTCTCGAGAGTGTACTGTGATAACCCACCGCAACGCGCGGGGTGAATAAACCTAGTTGATTATTAATGATGATTCTTTGACACAGATTTGCTATTTCTTCTACAAAAACATTGCTTTTGGGCTTACATTGTTCTACTTTGAGGCATTCACGGGCTTCTCAGGCCAATCAGTGTATGATGATTGGTATATGCTTTTATTTAATGTTGTTCTTACATCATTGCCTGTGATTGCACTCGGTGTTTTCGAACAAGATGTTTCTTCAGAGATCTGCTTACAGGTTAGTTTTCTGCTCAAAGTAAAATTAAAATGATTTTTAATTTAGAAATCGACCGATTTATGTGAAAAAGGATACACATTTAGCTACAAAAGAAGCTTGTTAAATGAGCCAATCATTTTTAAAGTTACAATGCTATAAGTTGACATGTTGAGTCAATTTACGTGACTTATAACTCGTTTGAACCTCTTTTGTTGATAGTTAATGTTGTATATTTATCCTATTAGGGTAAATTTCGGTTGGTAATTTGGTATTGATGACCTTTTAAACGGGAAAAATTATAAAATTACTTAAAAGGGAAACATGTATAGTGGGCTATATCATCTTGAAATTGCTTAATGCTTACAAGTGTTTTTACAACACTCAAATTGCTTTATTAAAGAAAAATGGACCCACTCAGGACATGGTTTAACTTTTGACCCGATGGTCAACCAGCTTGGGTTAACATTCCAAAATGATTTTGAGCCTACAAAAAGGTATTTTGATTTTTGAGTGCAGGTTGAAATGGGTTGAGTCAACACACTCAAGACTTTTTTTTTTTATTTTTAATTGTTCTTAAAAAGAACCAATTAGGTAACATTTACCTGTTCCAACAGTTTCTTTTAAAATAAACTAATTATAAATAAAATCACAAAAATTATAGCATTTTTATAAAAGTAATTTTTTTAAATAAAGTTATGCACATACTTACTTCTCTAACCTCTTCTAAACCAATGTTGTGACAATCCATCTAAATTCATTTTGGCTATATAAGTGTATGAGTATGTATGTGTATATTCAACATGAACTCAAAAACTTTTCATGAAAGGTGTATTTCTGACTCAAAACAAACTAATATGTTGTATAACAAACTGAATCGGACAATGTGGCTAGATTGGTTATACAATATGACATTCATATCATGATGACTGTCTTTTATAACGATTGTATGGCAAACTGAATCGGGCAATGTGGCTAGATTGACCATACAATGTGATTACTTGTCTTTACAAAAACAATGTTCATATCATATCAGGCTAAAACCGGTGAATCATAATATACACATTCATTGATACATATATGCCAGAAGGATCAAAACATATCATATCATTGGGTAGTAAACATGACTTGGACTTTGACTTGTACCTATTATCAAGGAGTATCTAGAGCCTTGATAATTTAAGGGCACGTGTTATACAAAACATATTATATCATATCAGTTCATGATTGTAGTAACTCAGGAATCTGATGTTAGTAGATCGCAAAGAAACATCCATCACCTAATGCTTATTCAAATAGGCGACCAACTAATTTCATGTATAGAATCATAACTCAGAAATAAAGAAAATGAGTGTAAGCGAAATCACGAAACTAGGCTCCGATTTCAAGATACACTGAGTCGAATATAACGCTAAATAAGAGATCAGATATATTGAACTCTTCAGTTCTTGAAATTATAACCACTGGAAAGAGCTCGAAAAATCGTGAATGTGGGCGAAAACGGCGCGTAAAACGGAGTTCGTATGCTCCCGTTATCGCGAAAACAAGAAACGAGTCAGATCGCGCCCGAACGCGCCACGTGGCGCCACGTGTCAAAACGTGGCACACATGCAAGATATTCCATCCGCGCGCACCGCCCCATGCCAAACTCCGAGGCTAGGCTATGCGCCCCGGACACATGGCACGCATGCAACATGCCACTTCCAGGCACATAGCCCCAAGCTAAACGCTGGGGCTAGGCTATGCGCCCCAGACCAGAATTTGTGCCTATAAATACCAGAAGTCAGATTTCAATGTTTTTCGAGAATTTTGGCCTTCTAACTCTCAAATCTCGACCCTACACCTCCAAATACCCATATTTAACCCCTCCAATCATCTAGTGTTCAACACGAGGTGTTGCCAATCTTCTGTGAGGTAAAAATCTCGTTTCGTATCATTTCAATTCGTTATAATACTTGTTTTAGATCTTATTATTATTATTATATAATAGGATTATGTTTAATTGTTTGTATTTAATCAAAAACATGTCAAGGTTCTGTCCGACTAGTTTTTGGGAAACAAACAATTATAAGTAGAGATTTTGCCCAATTGTTTTCAGGAAACTTAAGAATTATAAGTTGAGGTTCTGCTCGACTTAAAACCTGAAAAATCTCACTTTTATAAGCAGAAACTCTGTCCAAACAAGTATACGAAACCTCAGTCCTATAAGTCATAATGCCTAATTGTCTAAAACTATTGGCATTGCAAATACTTATATTTCTATTATTATTATTTATATATTTTAAAATATAAATAATATATTTAATAGAAAAGCACTCCTAATAGGTTCAGACTAGAACCGGACTACCATCTATATATTCAGCTGCAGGTTGGAGCAGGATGGTTATCATATTATTATTAATCAGTGAGTCTTCATACGCCCCTAATTTAATGTTTCAGTTTCTAAAACTCGGGGATTCGTTACCAAATCCTTTTCAAAATGCATGATATGTCTTGTGACAATCCGACTTTTTGAATTAACCTCGTTAACTCTCGTAGGCCCAATTGAATAGAAGCAGGCCCAAGTAGGCCCAATAAGGCCAAGGTAGGCCCAAGTAGGCCCAATGAGCCCAAGATAGGCCAATTGTATATATGAGGCCCAATTGGATTAATCAAGCCCAATAATATTCCAATTGGTCGATTAGTGATGATTCGGTATTCCGAATTAACTCCGTTAACCCCAGAACTAATCGAAACAATACGAAATCAAACAAAATTGAACTAGAAAGTGTATAATTAAGCTAATTGAGTTTAGAAACACCTAATTTATAATAATTACGTTTGAAATTGGTCAAATTGGGGATTTTGACTTGAAAAAGTCAAAATTCGGTCAAATGGAGCAATTGAAATTGAAATTTATGATTTTCGGTTGTAATGAACCGAATTAAACATCTCATTAACTCGTGTTAATGATAATAGGCAGTTATCATCATAATTATCACCATAATTAACGAATTAAGTCGAGTAAATGTCGAGTTATATTGAAACCGTAGCTTTTAACTCTCAAGACTATGAAATTCGATCACATTTCATGAAATAGGGTATACAGAAATCTTAGTCGGCACTTTTAGGAGAGTTAACATCAATCAATTTGATCGTAGAAGCTGCAAATCAAAGAATCCGTTCGGGGGTCGACCAAACTCAAACCACAAGTGGAACTACATCAATTCGATATCTAACTAGGTAAAAATCAAACCCTACACACTCTAAGTATGCCGACTAGGCATAGCCACACCTTATTTTTGACTTCTAACATCGAATTGTACGAATCCGAGTTCTAGGGTTCTTTGGTTTGAACCATTTGGGGGTTTTCGAGTTAAACAGTCATAGAATCAAATTAAACCATACATGAAGCTTTGGAAACATTTATTAAACGAAATCCCATATCAATTGAAAGTAATAGCAACGAATTGATAGACTTCGATTTCTAGGGTTTATGTTAAGAAACGATTTGGGGGATTCAATCTAAATGCTATTTATAATCGAATAAATTTATACAGAAGGTGTCGAAATGCTTTAATAAAAGAAAACATCACATTGATTTTGCATAGCAATCACGAATTTAATAAGTTGCTTTTAGAGTTCTTGATTGAAATCAAGTTGAGGGTTTCGAACTAATTAAATCCATTAATCAAATTAATCACTACCAATGATTTCGAAATTTGCTTCTAAATGAAAGCTATATGGATTTGTGGACTCTCAATTACGAATTTAACGAATTTAAGTTGGTGTTAACGAACTTGAGTTCGAATACGGATGGGATCGATTAACTCATTGAATCTGAATAAGAATTCAAATTAAACACATTTACAGGGTCGGTTGAATGATAGGAACCAAACCCCTAAGGGTTTGGGTTCGACCGAGTTCGAATAATGGACCGATTTGGGTTTGATGGTTCGGGTATGAGGACAAAGGGGAAACCGGCTTGTATGTGTTTAAAATCGTTTGAAATCAAACTATAACAATAAAACTGAGTTAGTTCAAGTGGTTTAGGCGCGTGTTAGGGTCCAGGAGGTCCAGGGTTCGAACCCTGCCTCTGTTGGACTTTTTAATTTAAAAACCATTTTGGTTTTTAACTCATAAATTATTCGTTCGAACTCCGTTTCAACTCATTCCAGTTGCGTTGGAACCGGATTTGAATCCCGAACAAAATAAAACGATAAAATTCATATTTTTAACCAAAATCAAGATCGCGTATAATTTCGCGTGTTTAAAAGGAATCGTATATGTTTATACGGTTTAATCAACCGAATACAAAGTCATGCATACTTTTGTATGTGCATTTCTAACGCTCTAACATATGTGTGTTGACACGTATGTGATTTCAAACACAAAACGACATTCCGAATAACACGACGATTATTGTTGAAACACAGATTATTCGTAGAAGGTTGTCTACGCGAATTCACAAGTACTTGATCATTCTATTGCTATCAAAGGTGCGTACACGGCCCCTTTCTTATTTTAACTGTTTTGGGGGAGAAAACATGTGCAACAAACGCTTTTAGATACATATCACTTGCATGAGTTAGCTGTTTACATTAAGTGCAAACATAGCATTACAAAGCCTTCCATTTCGAACCGTTTAATTTGCCGTAGCGCAAAGCGTGGTAGTTGAAGATAGATCTATTGGGTTTGACAAACCTCACTTGGTAGATGGGATCTACGCAGGTGTTTGACTGACCAAACACACACATTACTATTGTTCGTGCTAGACAATAGTGTTAAGGCAAAAACATGCTATAGCATGGCAACGTCAGCTTCGGTGTCGACCACTTATGTAAATAGTACAAATGACTAGCTATCATGACTATGCACGTGTGATTATGTTATCTGTAAACTCTATATTCAAACTGTGGTTTCAACATTTGTGAATGCTTAAACCTGTGTATGCACCAACCTTTGTGTTGACTTGATTTACATGTTTTCTCAGGACACTAAGGCACAAGCAAGGACAAGCAGGGACTAGGATGTTGAGTCTCATGCATACATTTCAGTTCAAGTGTTTTAGCTTTGATCAATTAAGACATTGAATGTTATTGGATTTGTACTTTACATTTTCAAACCGATACGTTTTGTTATTGGTTTTTAAAACGCTTCCGCAAACTTTGAAAACTTTGATGTTACAGTTTTAGACCAACATATGTTTTGAAATTCATATAGAGGTCCTCGTTATGTCTAATGATCTGAGATCCTGGTTTGTCACGTTCCCAAACGGTATGATTCCGTTAGTTGAAAATTGGGGGTGTGACATGTCTAAGTATATCTATTAGTATTCAAGCATGTGAGATCTGTGGCATGAGGCGTTTGAGGTGTTATTGTGGTGCATGTTTAGTGACTTTATATTCAGGTTGTTTATGGCTGTTAGTTGAGATTACATGTTCAGTATCAGGTGAATTCATATCTGTCTGTTTCTATTCAGTAAGTTACCTCATTGTAACGTGACTCATGTTGCATGAACTATTTGTGATTACTTGAACTGTCATGTGAACGGTATGGAACTCACCAGCACGTTCGTGCACGTTTGTGCTGATCCTTTCCAAAACCAAAACCCTTTTCAAGAAACCACAGGTGTATATCATTACGTTTTGCAAATACGTTCAAGATCCAGAAATTCAGGTATGATATCTAGACCATTTGTGTTCTGAACCAGTCGTCAAAGCAAGTCGCACCCACCCCTGCCGACGTCCTATAAACCACTTCTGCAACGCGCCACAAGCTCTGACGAGCATCCACGGGAGACCGAGGGGGTGGGGTGTGACAGGGTGGTATCAGAGCCAATGGTTATAGAGAATTAAGGTTGACTTAGAAACCTAGACTATAGCCTTAGGCTCATAGCTCACATAGACTTATGTGAGGACGTGATTTCAATTGTCCTAGTATTTGTTACTTGTTCTAACAGATCATGACTGCTTTGTTATCTGCATTTCATTACATTATTCCTTTGTTCAGCAATGGCAAGGGAATTCCAATCAAACATTCTTTTTGAAAACTAATGCCTCCGCAAGAAGCAAATCTGGAATTTGACTATTCCAACATACCACCGATGCCTCTAGACTATCATATCCCAGTGCCTCCAAACCCATACCAAGTCCTGTCTGAAGAAGAGATACACGCTATCAATTATCAGCCAGGCTTGTGCATTCCATATGGGACTTTACCAACACTTGATAGTCCCAGACCCGAACTAAGAGAGAACGATGTAAGAAGAATAGCTGATGAAAGAATCGATGCAGCACTTCCTGATTTTCTATGGTTTGCTAAGAATCATCTTTTCCTAGAGAATGAAGTTGGGAGCAATTCAGTGGCACCAAAAAAGGTTCAAAGTTCTGAATCCCTCACATCCCCTGATATGAGCCACTTAGTTCCAAGAAAAGACTCTAGCCAGGGGAAAGGTAGCAGGAAGCAATTCAAAAGAAGACTTTGCTATGCTTGTCGAAGGCTTGGTCATCTGGCCAAGAATTGTCTCCAGACCAGGGTGTGTTATGTATGTCGTAACATAGGGCATCAAGCGAGGCAATGTCCTATCAGAAGGCAGCAAGCTGGAAATCCTCAGTAACTAGTCGGTGAAAGTGTTTAGTTTCTTAGTTGTAATCTAGAAATACTATGGATATGAAAACGGGATATTTTGTTGTATATACCCGTGTATCTATAAAAATAGTACTTTGATCAAATGTTATTTTAATCCTACGTGTGTATTCATATCTATTCAAATAATTTCATACTAACTCAATATCCAAATCACCTCCTCATATCAGTTGTACCAACTCAGAAATCAGATTATGGTATGGTGTATAATCATATCATTGTAAAATCAGCATAGTAATCGTGTCTAGTATGGTGACTGTATCAATTGAGAATTCAAATCATATGGGTATTTCAATCATCTCAACTCTAATGGTAAGGTATTCTTGAAACAGAATGCCACCAAAACAAGGGAAGACAACCAAGTGGGCCCGAGCTAGTCTAACAGGGGGAGCCAACCCTAACAGTACTAGTAGGACACATCTAAGCGAGGCTGATGTCATAAGGATCATTCGCACTCAACTCACAAACATACTCCGTGAACCCTTAAATCCATTTCACCAGAACGTGCCGATAAATGAGGAAGGAAATTCAAGGCCTGGTATAAGAGTTATCAATCTGAACCCTCTAGCTAAAGGATGCACGTACAAGTACTTTGCCTCTTGTAATCCTTCTATGTTCTCTGGCCATGAAGGAGCCTCAGGTCTTATAAAATGGATCGAGAGAATGGAATTAGTTTTCAAGATTAGTCAATGTCTAGATGAACACAAGGTTCTATATGCCTCATGTTCCTTAAATGCTCAAGCATTAACCTGGTGGAATATGCAAGTCAAAACCCTAGGAGAAGCTGTCACTGACTACATGTCTTGGGATGAATTCAAAACCTTGATTATAGCCCAATATTGTCCCACTAATGAAATCCAGAAGCTGCAAGAAGAATTATGGAATCATTCCATGATTGGGACCAACCATCAAGGTTATACGAATTGATTTTATGAGCTTCTATGCTTACTCCCGACAATGTTTCCCACAGAGGAAGCTCTAGTAGGAAAATATATAAAAGGTTTAGTTCCTCAAATCAGAGCACATGTCATTATTGCTGAACCTGAAACTCTCAAGAGAGCTATCACTTTAGCAGCTAAGCTCCCTCACGAAGCTATTCTAAGTGGGAGATTTGGCAAGCATGATAATCCAAATACTCCAATTGGTAACATTAACAACTTCACTCAAAAGTGTAAGTATTGTGGTGCTGATCAAAACTCTATTTCACAAGAAAACAATGTTACCACTCTCGTTGTCAGAAACGATGAAATCATAAATCAGGATAAACAGGGCTACAAAGGACGATGGCCAAAGTGTAATCAATGTTCTTTCCATCATAATGGACTATGTCCTGAATGTGAAAGATGTGGACAAGTCGGTCATTACACTCGGTATTGTCATGAACCAGCTTAGCAAATCATGTTAGTTCCACAAAGACCTCGAGCTAGTAGAACCTGTTACAGGTGTAATAGCCCAGATCATTATCTCAAAAACTGCCCTCTCAACGATCAAGACAGTGAAACCTGAGCATGAACTAGTATTCTACCCAGCAAAATAAGAATTATGCATCCTCCTAAATATGTAAATTAGGGTAGTTGTAATGTTGGATGAAGATGCAACAACTTGTTCTATATGAATATATTGTATCTTTTGTTTTATCCAACTTAGTTCAAATCATATAAAGTATTAGAGTGTAGGAAGTGGTAAAATGGTAAGTATGATAAGTTGAGAAATTTGTAAGTGTGGTGTGAACTCTCATGTATCAATCTAGTGCATCATGTCATTCTTAAATCATACCTTAACATCTCACATTGGTTGGTAAAGAGGCCAAAGTCTTATTTATGAGGCAGATGAAAACCTTCCTTAACCGTGACTCATTTTAAATCCATAAGAGTGGTGGCGCCGCATATTCAGTGCACCTTAACTTTCTGAGGCATTGATAGATATGCGGGCATGCACTAAAAAACGGACGATATCATGATACAACTCTTGGCGCTCTGGAATTAGTATCGATCTCAGTATACAGTAAGAAGTGTATCATGTCTGAACTCAGTTATCATATCAAATCTAAGTACAGGGTAAGGAACATATAACTTCGCTGGTACATAATCAGCTAATATGTTCAACCTGAAATTATATCATAACCTAATCAACATATTAGGTAGTATGAAATGCGATGGGTTAGTGGCTGGCAATTTCCCTACGTACACCCTGTGTACAAGCTAAGTTCACTACAATAAGAAAGTGTCGATGTATGACTAGGAAAGGAGGACGTGTATGGTGTAGTATGGTGTGGTATCAAATCATATCTCAGTTAGATGGAACGGTATCCCTAAACTAGGAATTTCGGGACGAAATTCTTCTAACAGGGAGAGACTGTGACAATCCGTCTAAATTCATTTTGGCTATATACGTGTATGAGTATGTATGTGTATATTCACCATGAACTCAAAAACTTTTCATGAAAGGTGTATTTCTGACTCAAAACAAACTAATCATGTTGTATAACAAACTGAATCGGGCAATGCGGCTAGATTGGTTATACAATATGACATTCATATCAAGATGACTATCTTTTATCACGATTGTACGGCAAACTGAATCGGGCAATGTGGCTAGATTGGCTATACAATGTGATTACTTGTCTTTACAAAAACAATGTTCATATCATATCAGACTAAAACCGGTGAATCATAATATACACATTCATTAATACATATATGCCAGAAGGATCAAAACATATTATATCATTGGGTAGTAAACATGACTTGGACTTTGACTTGTACCTATTATCAAGGAGTATCTAGAGCCTTGATAATTTAAGGGCACGTGTTATACAAAACATATTATATCATATCAGTTCATGATTGTAGTAACTCAGGAATCTGATGTTAGTAGATCGCAAAAAAACATCCATCACCTAATGCTTATTCAAATAGGCGACCAACCTATTTCATGTATAGAATCATAACTCAGAAATAAAGAAAATGAGTGTAAGCAAAATCACGAAACGAGGCTCCGATTTCAAGATACACTGAGTCGAATATAACGCTAAATAAGAGATCAGATATATTGAACTCTTCAGTTCTTGAAATTATAACCATTGGAAAGAGCTCGAAAAATCGTGAACGTGGGCGAAAACGGCGCATAAAACGGAGTTCGTATGCTCCCGTTATCTCGAAAACAAGAAACGAGTCAGATCGCGCCCGAACGCGCCACGTGGCGCCACGTGTCAAAACGTGGCACACATGCAAGATATTCCATCCGCGCGCACCGCCCCATGCCAAACTACGAGGCTAGGCTATGCGCCCCGGACACATGGCACGCATGCAACATGCCACTTCCAGGCACATAGCCCCAAGCCAAACGCTGGGGCTAGGCTATGCGCCCCAGACCAGAATTCGTGCCTATAAATACCAGAAGTCAGATTTCTATGTTTTTCGAGAATTTTGACCTTCTAACTCTCAAATCTCGACCCTACACCTCCAAATACCCATATTTAACCCCTACAATCATCTAGTGTTCAACACGAGGTGTTGCCAAACTTCTGTGAGGTAAAAATCTCGTTTCGTATCATTTCAATTCATTATAATACTTGTTTTAGATCTTATTATTATTATATAATAGGATTATGTTTAATTGTTTGTATTTAATCAAAAACATGTCGAGGTTCTGTCAGACTAGTTTTTGGGAAACAAACAATTATATGTAGAGATTCTGCCCAATTGTTTTCAGGAAACTTAAGAATTACAAGTCGAGGTTCTGCCCGACTTAAAACCTGAAAAACCTCACTTTTATAAGCAGAAACTTTGTCCAAAACTAGTATACGAAACCTCAGTCCTATAAGTCGTTGTAATGCCTAATTGTCTAAAACTATTGGCATTGCAAATACTTATATTTCTATTATTATTATTTATATATTTTAAAATATAAATAATATATTTAATATAAAAGCACTCCTAATAGGTTCAGACTAGAACCGGACTACCATCTATATATTCAGCTGCAGGTTGGAGCAGGACGGTTATCAGATTATTATTAATCAGTGAGTCTTCATACGCCCCTAATTTAATGTTTCAGTTTCTAAAACTCGGGGATTCGTTACCAAATCCTTTTCAAAATGCATGATATGTCTAAGTATCTATTAGTATTCAAGCATGTGAGATCTGTGGCATGAGGCGTTTGAGGTGTTATTGTGGTGCATGTTTAGTGACTTATATTCAGGTTGTTTACGGCTGTTAGTTGAGATTACATGTTCAGTATCTGGTGAATTCATATCTGTCTGTTTCTATTCAGTAAGTTACCTCATTGTAACGTGACTCATGTTGCATGAACTATTTGTGATTACTTGAACTGTCATGTGAACGGTATGGAACTCACCAGCACGTTTGTGCTGATCCTTTCCAAAACCAAAACCCTTTTCAGGAAACCACAGGTGTATATCATTACGTTTTGCAAATACGTTCAAGATCCAGAAATTCAGGTATGATATCTAGACCATTTGTGTTCTGAACCAGTCGTCAAAGCAAGTCGCACCCACCCCTGCCGACGTCCTATAAACCGCTTCTGCAACGCGCCACAAGCTCTGACGAGCATCCACGGGCGACCGAGGGGGTGGGTGTGACAAATGCAGTTTCCAGCATTATACCAGCAAGGACCAAAAACCCTATTTTTTGACTTGTACTGAATATTCGGGTGGATGGGAAACGGGCTCTATTGTTCCCTAATCGTCTTTTTTCTCAACATAAAATATTCTATGATCAAGCTTTTCGAGCAGGCGGACAGACAGCCGACATGACTGTGTTGGCCATTGCGATGTTCACATGTGTGATTTATGCAGTAAATTGCCAAATCACGCTCACAAAGAGTCACTTCACCTGGTTACAACACTTTTTAATCGGTTTCAGTATCATTGCATGGTATGTGTTTCTTATACTATACGGGACGATGCCTCCAGAATATTCTGGAAACGCGTATAGAATATTTGTGGAAGCACTCGCACCTGCCCCATTGTTTTGGCTGACCACAAATTTGGTGACAGTTGTGTAAGGTTCTCTAAGGCTGATGCATATCAAAACATCTCTGGATCAAGTCATAATCTATCGGAAGAAGTGCAACCACGGAACAACAAGGATTAGCCTTCGGAAGGACCATTGCTTCTGAAGGATAATTCCTTCCACTGAATACAATCTGTTCCGTGGAGTGAAAGCTCAAATCGATCAGTGCTTTTAATCGACCATCAGTACTTCCGATCATCAGTGGTTTCCAGTACTTCCGATCATCAGTGGTTCCCAAGACAAAGAATTCCGAAGACTTTTCTCTGACAAAGATTCTCTTTACTTTAGGAAATAAACAGAGCTGCTTTCTCACACTCAGAATAACAGAGAAGACATTCCGATGTTAGTCAGCAACAAAGAAGATTTGTAAAGGCTACAAAGATACTAAACAGTTAATGCATTTTGTTGTTTAGGTCTTTATTGTAAAAGTCAATGGAGTCTCTTGTATTGATTGTAATTAATATGGCTTGGCCTGTCAAGACCATAACAGATACTAGATTAAGCATACTTTTGTTTCTAGTGTTTTGTCCAGCCTTGTATTCCTACGAGGATACGGCTGTAGGTCTTAATATATAATCCTTCACTTGTTAGTTAGAAAATCACAAGTGAGTGCTTGAGCTAAGTGTTGTAATCCTAACAGTTGAATGCAATATACTTTGACCTTGAATTTACAATTATTTTCAGTACTTTGTTTTTCAAACTGTTTTTACAAAACTAAGTTGATAGATTTCCTCACTATCAACTTTGTAGAAGATAACTTGTGATAAGTGTTGTGTAGTTTACTCAACTCGATCCAACAAGTGTTATGGCTCTTAACTTAAGCAACTAACCATTCTTAAGTTACCATTTGTGTTTCTTCTACTACTCTTTGATTTTCAAGTCACTTAAAAGTCACAATGACCACCATCAGCAAGCATGAAACTGAGAATGGTACTCTCAATAAACCACCCATGTTTACTCCTGACGATTATGACACATGGAAGGTCAGGATGGAAGGTTTCATCAGGAACCAAGACTTCAAACTTTGGAAGTCAGTTCTTGAGGGACCGTTCATCCCAACTATTGCTGCTGCAGGCACCAGTGGAGCAGCTGTGCCGAAAGACCCAGCTCTTTATTCTGATGAAGACTACAAGAGAATGGAGGTAGATTCGAAGGCATTATGGCTCATCCAGATAACGATTCCCAACTCAATCATACACGCATTTAAGAAATGCAAATCTGCATAGGAGTTGTGGAACTCTCTACAGCAGATGTATGAGGGATCTGAAGATGTCAAGGAAAACAAAAAGGACATGCTGAAATAGAAGTTCTAGAACTTCTATCAAGAAAACAATGAGAAGATGACTTCTCAATATTTAAGGTATATCCAGTTGGTTGATGAGTTAATGGCTGCATGTGTAAAGATGGAGAACCAAGAAGTGATCAGAAAGTTCCTCAGATCACTTCCACAGGCGTGGAACATTTACTCTGTTGCCATTCGGAGAACAGAGAATCTGAGAACCTTGAAGCTTGGGGAACTATTTGGTATACTCAGCGCATACCAAATGGAAATTGACGCACAGGAACCTAGACCTTCCTCTGTACCTTCTGGTTAAGCAGCCCTATATGCACCCATCCATAATTCACCTTACCAAAATTACCAACCCATCTACCACTCAACTTCAACACCCATTGTCACCTTTCCTGAAACCCCCACTCCATCAACCTCACACTCAAACCCATTCTCCAACTCAACTCCATTGCTTACTTCAGGCCAAGGAGCTTTTATGTCTGAAGAAACCAACTAATTCCATCTATGCCAAGAAGATTTAGATGGAATTCCGGCTGATGATCTTGAGGAGATGGACATCAATTATCAGATGGTCATGATCTCCTATAGGGCAAAGAAGTTCTACCAAAGAACAGGTAGACAGTTTAAGAAGCACAATATGAAGACCGGGTTTGGATTAGACAAGTCCAAGATAAAATGCTTCAACTGTCAACAACAGGGCCACTTTGCCAGAGAGTGTAAGTCTCCAAACTCTCAGCCCTCAACTTCTGGACAGCCACACCAAAGACCATCAAGCTCCTCAAATAGTGCCAATGTTGCAGAACAACATGATTTTTCAGATTGGAGTTTTCAAGCCGATGATGTATCCCTCTCCAACAGCGCCCTGATGGCAAATGATTCAACCTCTACATTCAAGGTAACAGAAGATATGTGCACACCTGAGTGTTTATAAAAGTTAAATGCCTATAAAAGGTTTAATGTCCAAGTCTGTAATGAACTCGAGTCATTACAAGTTGTCAAGGCTAATTTCTTTGAATCTGAAAGAAATTATAAAGAAAAGATTGTTGAAATGGAAAAGACCATTTCCAGTTTAAAGCATGAAGACACTAACAAACAGTGTCAAATTAACAATCTTTTGGAACATTTAACAACTGCCAAGATAGAGCTTGTATTAGCCGAGTCTTACAGAGACAAATTTTTGAGTCAGGGTGAAAAGTATGAAAAGCTTTTTAAAATGAGTGATAAAGATGTGTTAGTAAAGAAAAGAGGGGCTGGTTTGGGTTATAACAAAATGGAACCCCCATCTGCTTATACCCTGATGGTGGAGGTTCGGTGTAGACTAGAAGTTAATCTAGTGTATGATGAAATCTTAGATATACACAAGATTCAACAAGAAAATGATTTGCCTGAATCTAGCCCAACTCAATCATCTCATACATCTGAAGATGACATTTCTAAAAATTTTGATAACCTAAAATTTGTTTCCAAACATAAGAAAACCAAGAAAAACAGATCATCTTTTGTGAAAGCTAAATATGTTCAAACTGGAAGTACATCTTCAGATGAGTACGTTACTTGTCCATCTGACAAGTCAAAAAGGGCTAGATCAAGGGATAGAAAAGCCAGTATTTCAGGAGTTCAGGTAAACCGCCCAACCAACAAGTCGGTTGGAAATTCCAAACAATCCAGTTCTGTGAACCATAGCTCAACTACCCTCAAGGGAGAGAAGTCTCAAAGATCTCTCAATGATCAGATTGTGTGTCTGATGTGTGGTGAAACAAGTCACTTCGCAGCTGACTGCTTCTTTAACCCAAGAAGCAGAATTCATGTTAGACCACAAGGAAGAGGAAGAAAGGAAAGTTGGAGTAAGTCATCAGTGTCTTCAAGAGAACAATCTGCTCCAGAAAGACGAAAACCATCTAAGAAGCCATCCAAAGCAGGCAATGAGAAGAAGAAAACCAAACAGTCTTTCGAAAACAAACAGCCATTGGAAGCAAAAGTTAAAAGTGCTTCTGACACTCAGAACTCAGGAAGAAGGAAAGCAGAAGAGAAATCCTCTCATAAGATGAAGTACAAACCAGCAGAAGAAAAAGCAAAAGCTGCATCCAAGAACAGTCAGAGGAAGAAAACTTCTCCAATAACTCCAAAAGTCAAGAAGATTTGGAAAAAGAAGGAAACCTCTGAACTAATAGTTCAACCAATTAATCAACCAGCCTGCTCATCATCTGTTCCACCTAAGATGATTTCCAAGAAATTTGTCTATAATGATGCTAATGGAAAATCCAAGACTACATGGGCTTGGGTTCCCATCAGGAACTAATTCACTTCTGGTCATGTGCAGGGATAGCAGGAATCAAAGAGCAACTTGTGGATTGTTGACAGCGGCTGTTCCAGGCACATGACAGGCAACAAGACCCATCTGCACAAATATGAACCATTCTTTGGAGGGTCTGTTGCATTTGGAAGTGATCCAGTAGGAGGTTACATCACAGGTAGGGGAACAATTACAAAGGGAAAGGTAAGCTTTGAGAATGTGCATTTTGTAAAAGAACTAAATTACAATTTACTGAGTGTATCACAGATGTGTGACCAAAATCACAACATGTTGTTTACTGAGCATGAATGCATAGTCCTAAAGCCAGGATTTGTAGTTTCTAATGATCAAATTTTGCTCAGGGCTCCCAGAAGAAACAACATGTATATACTGGATATGAGCACAGCTACACCACTCAGTAATATAAGCTGCTTTGTCTTAAAAGCATCCCTTGATGAATCATCTCTTTGGCATAGGAGACTCTGCCATGTAAATCTGAAAAATATGAACAAGCTGGTTAAAAACAATTTAGTTACAGGTTTACCCACTAAAGAATTCATCTGTGTTGATAAATGTGTTGCTTGTCTTAAGGGTAAGCAACACAAATCATCTCATCATGCCAAAGAGATTAATTCTATCACAATAGTCCTGCATTTACTTCACATGGACTTGTTTGGCCCCACAAGTGTTAAAAGTCTAGGTAGAAAGTCATATTGTTTGGTGGTCACTATGATTTCTCTCGATATCCCTGGGTATTCTTCTTGAACACCAAGGATGAAACTGCTGAGATTTTGAAATCATTCATTCTTAGAGTTGAGAATGAAAGTGACCATCATGTCAAAATCATTAGATCAGATCAGGGAACATAATTCAAAAACCATATTTTAAATTCTTTTTGTGAATCTAAAGGTATAACTAGACAAGTTAGTGCTCCTAGGACTCCACAACAACATGGTGTTGCTGAGAGAAGGAATATGACACTAATTGAGGCTGCTAGGACCATGTTGTCTGATGCCAAACTACCAATAACTTTTTGGGCAGAAGCAGTCAACACTGCCTGTTATGTTCAAAATAGAATATTGGTGGTTAAGTCACATGGTATGACTCCTTATGAAATTTGGCATAAAAGAAAGCCATTCATTGAATTTCTTAAACCATTTGGATGTCAATGCACCATCTTGAATACTAAAGATCATCTAGCCAAGTTTGCTGAGAAATCGGCAGAAGGCTACTTTGTTGGGTACTCTTCACATACAAAAGCGTATAGAGTATACATCAAAGCTTCCAGAATTATTGAAGAGTCTGTAAATGTTCAGTTCAATGAACATACTGTCAATAAACATGGAATAGGACCTGATTGGTTATTTGATCTTGATAAATTCACATATGTATTTAATCTTGTGAAAGAGTATGTTCCAGATCAACAGATATCTACCTTGGACGCCTCCAAGAACACAAGAAAAGAAGACTTTCGTGTTGAACTGCCAATAGCTTCAAGACAAATCTTGGCAGAATCCACTTCAACACATGATGCTGCTTCACAGTCTGAGACAACCAACACTTCTCAGGCTGTTCCTTCAAGTGACTTCACTTCTGTTCCAGTAAGTCAAGAAGAAGTTGGGAGCCCTTCTGTCAGAGCAAACACTCTAGAAACTCTTTCCCCCAGAGAAGATCATCCCACAACAGTCCAACCTTAGAGACCTTAAGATTTACCAGCAATTCAGCTCGAGGTGGTCCTTCCAAACCTTGAGCCAAACACTCTAAATTTAAATTCTCAGCTAGATGTGATCCCCAGAACTTGCATTCATAATACCCATCCAGTTGAGAACATTATTGGTAGTGCTGAGGAAGGAATAAGAACAAGAAGCTCTCTGCATGAAGCAAACATATGTTTATTTTCCTGCTTTCTATCCCAAATAGAACCAAAGAAAGTCACTGAAGCACTGAAAGATAGCAGTTGGGTAGAAGCAATGCAGGAAGAACTTCTTCAGTTTGAAAGACAGGGAGTTTGGAAGGTTTGCCCTTTACCTAAGGGTAAGTATGCAATTGGAACAAAGTGGGTGTTCAGGAACAAGAAGGATGACAAAGGTGTTGTCATAAAGAATAAAGCAAGGTTAGTGGTGCAGGGATACACCCAAGAAGAAGGAATTGATTATGATGAAGTGTTTGCTCCAGTTGCTATAATTGAAGCCATCAAAATATTTCTCGCATTTGCAGCTGCCAGAAACTTCAAAGTTTTCCAGATGGATGTCAAAAGTGCTTTTCTCTATGGCAAGATTGATCAGGAAGTCTATGTTTGTCAACCACCTGGATTTGAGAATCCTAAGTTTCCTAATCATGTTTGCAAGCTTGATAAAGCTCTCTATGGGCTGCATCAAGCTCCCAGAAAGTGGTATGAAACTTTGTCCTCTTTTCTGTTGACAAACAACTTCAAAAGGGGAACAATCGATAAAACTTTATTTTTCAAGAAATCCAATCTTCATATCATGCTTGTTCAGCTATATATTGATGATATTATTTTTGGTTCTACTGATGAAACTCTCTGCAAGGAGTTTGAAGCACTCATGAAGTCCAAATTTGAAATGAGTTCCATGGGTGAACTCACTTTCTTCCTTGGCCTTCAAGTGAAGCAAACTCCTACAGGTATTTTTATCAACCAATCCAAATATGTCAAGGATATTCTTGAAAGATTTAGTTTCACCGACTGTAAAGCTCTAGGTACTCCAATGTCCAAAACAACATCTCTAGGCCCTGATCTTGAGGGGGGAGGATGTTGATCAACACCAATACAGAGCAATGATTGGCTCCTTGATGTATCTCACAGCAAGCAGGCCTGATATCATGTTTGCAACATTCTTGTGTGCAAGGTTTCAGGCTAATCCTAAAAGCTCACATTTGCTTGCTGTAAAAAGAATCTTCAGATATCTCAAAGGAGCACCAAAGTTAGGATTATGGTATCCTAGGAATGCTGACTTTCAATTCATGGCTTACACTGATAGTGATTATGTAGGTTGCAACATCAATAAGAAGTCTACATCTGGAGGATGCCAATTCCTTGGATCCAGGATTGTGTCATGTTAATGTAAGAAGCAGACATGTGTCTCAACTTCTACTGCAGAAGCTGAATATATAGCCGCCTCAAGTTGCTGTGCACAAGTACTTGGGATTCAAAATCAAATGAAAGAGTATGGAGTAGAGTTGTCTAATACTCCCAACCAGATTGACAATTCCAGTGCCATTTCCATCACTAACAATCCAGTCAAGCATTCTAAGACCAAGCACATTGACATCTGCTACCACTTCATCTGAAATTGTGCAGAAAAGAAGCTAATTCATTTAGTCAAAGTTGATACAGAACACAACTTGGCTGATCTCTTCACCAAGGCTTTTCATGAAGGAAGGTTCAGGTATTTAATAACAGCCATTGGTATGATCAATTTTGAGTAAATGTAATTCGGTCAAGGATTAAATGATCCGTCGGAAGATAAACTTAAATTATCTTATGAGTAGTGTTTACTCATCAGAAGATATGTTAAGTCTTCCGATGTGTTATTTAATTTTGTATTCAGAACAAGTCACACTTCTTAAGATATTTATTCTTTTGTAAGTATTTATCTTCCGATATAAATTATTTGCTTCAGAAACATTTCCTTCTGATCACTTATCAGAAGCATATGTCTTCCGAAGCATACATCTCTTTTGTGCACAAAGTGATTTCTCTTCCGATACTACACGACAAATCTTTGACACATCACTGTCAATAATGACCTTTTTCTTCTTTGTCTCCGGATCTCAAAATTTAATGTATTGTTATCTTAACTGCTGACATCTGAAAGTATAAAAGGTCTCCCGCCCATTCAAATTCTCACTTCCTCTTCGACAATTGACAGTTTCTTTTTGCTCCAAACCCTAACCGCTCATCTCAACAATGGCTCTCCTTGCATTCAAACCTGCACACAATCTGATCGCTGAACTTTCTGCTAACAACGATGTTGATTTCTCTCCGATTATCTCTTTTCTTCGTCGGAGTAGGTACTTTACTGCTTTAACTATTAACCCCGTGGTGTACGAATCTCATCACCAGCAGTTTTGGGGTTCTTGTTCTATGATTGACTCTCCAACGGGTAAACGAATTTCTGCTACCGTTGATGCTCATCCTATTTCAATTTCTGTAGACACTATCTGTAGACATCTTAATCTTAATGATGCTACAGGCAGTGTTTCTTTCACAAAGGATGAGGTAGCAACGACCTTTAAGTCGATGGGATATGAAGGTCCTCTCCCTTCAACAACTTATTAGAAGGGTAGAGTGTCCTATAATTACAAGTATCTCCTACATGTGTTTTTACATTGTCTTTCAAATAAATATGGTGGTTGCGATTCCGGACAATCCGTAACTCCGTTTCGCGCACGGTTTTCGTCTACGTTCATCATTTCTCTCATACTATCAACCTATAATAATTACAATTGCTAAATCAACATGGATTTTAAGCACGACCAAATGTGTTTTCATCATCGATGACGTAATTCTCGATTGCAATTGTCACAGTCTCCTCCTGTTAGAGAAATTCCGTCCCGAAATTTAGTGAAAACTTACTTGATGACAATCATTCATGAGAACAGGTGTGGATATTTTGTTTTCATCTGATCTTCATGTTCCCACCTATATTCAGGTCCACGTTGTGAATTCCATCGTACTTTGACAATTGGTATGCGACTACGTTTCAATACTTTTATTTCTCGATCCATCACCTCTACTGCTTCTTCACTGAACTAAAGTATTTCATCAATTTGAATCTCTTCGAGAGGTACGATCAATGATTCGTCAGGTAGGCACTTTTTCAGATTTGATACATGAAAGACATCATGAATATTACTGAGTTCAGGAGGTAACTCAAGTCTGTAGGCCACTGATCCTATTCGTTCAAGAATTTTGAATGTCCATACAAATCTTGGTGAAAGTTACCTCTCTTTCCAAATCTGAAAATGCCCTTCCAAGGTGAAACTTTCAACATTACTCGATCACCTATTTGGAATTCTAAAGGTCTACGACAATTATCAGCATAACTCTTTTGACGATCGCGAGCAGCTTTAATTCATTCTTGAATAAGTGCGATCTTATCAGTTGTCTCTTGAATGAATTCTGGGCCTATGATCTGATTTTCACTTACTTCTAACCAACAGATCGGTGATCTACACTTGCGTCCATAAAGTGCTTCGAATGCAGCGCATTGAATACTGGTATGGTAGCTGTTATTGTATGAGAATTCAACAAGTGGAAGATGATTGTCCCAGCTACCTCCAAAATCAGTCACACAGCTTCAGAGCATGTCTTCAAGAGTTTGATTTGTTCGTTCAGTTTGCCCGTCCGTTTGTGGATGATAAGCTGTGCTCATATTGATTTGTGTGCCCAGAGCATTCTGAAGAGTTTGCCAAAATCGTGACATAAATAGACTATCTATGTCAGAAATGATAGAGATTGGTACTCCATGTTGAGATACAATCTCATTAACATAGAGTTTAGCGAGTCGATCCACAGAATAATCTTCTCGGATGGGTAAGAAATGAGCAGATTTAGTAAGGCGATCAACAATAACCCATATAGAGTCATGATTACGTGATGTTCTGGGTAATTTGGTAATGAAATCCATAGAGATCTGATCCCATTTCCACATGGGAATCTCAGGTTGTTGCACTAACCCAGAAGGTCGTTGATGTTCAGCCTTAACTTTGAGACATGTTAAACATCGATCCACGTATTCAACTATGTGTTTCTTCATTCCAGGCCACCAGTAAAAATCTCTAAGATCTGTATACATTTTATCAGCACCTGGATGAATAGAATACCTGGATTTGTGCGCCTCATTCAAGATAATTGTTCTAGAGTTACCGAATAAAGGAAACAAATTCGGCTTTTGAAAGACAACATTCCGTCAGCTTTCGTTTCGAGTAGTTTATCTAATCCTCTTAGTTCCTCAACAGGGTAGTTTGTTGCTTGTAAAGCTCGTTGCTGAGCTTCTTTAATCTGAGGAATTAGACTGGTTTGAATAGTCATTCCTAACGCTTTTACACGTAAAGGTTTGACTCGTTCCTTGGGACTCAAGGCATCGGCTACGACATTCGCTTTGCCTGGGTGATAACGAATTTGACAATCATAATCGTTCAAAAGTTCTACCCATTGCCTTTGTCACATGTTTAACATTTTCTAATCTAGAATGTGTTGAAGACTTTTGTGATCAGTGTACACGATACACTTGGTTCCGTATAGATAGTGTCTCTAAATCTTAAGTGCAAACACCACTGCACCAAGTTCTAGATCATGAGTGGTATAATGCTTCTCATGTACTTTCAGTTGTCGAGAAGCATAAGCAATTACCTTATCTTACTGCATTAACACACACCCAAGGCCTTGACGAGAAGCATCACAGTACACTGTGAAATTATCCGTACCTTCCGGTAATACCAAGATAGGTGCGTTGCAGAGTTTGTGTTTCAACAGTTGGAACGCCTCCTCCTGTTGAGAACCCCATATAAACGGTTGATTTTTCTGTGTCAATGTGGTCAGTGGCAAGGCTATTTTTGAAAAGCTCTTGATGAATTGGCGATAATAACCTGCCAGTCCTAAGAATTGACGTCTTTTAGTTGGGGTTCGTGGTGTTTCCCATTGTTTCACAGCTTCAATCTTACTGGGATCCACTTGAATACCGTTCTCATTCACTACATGCCCAAGAAATTGAACTTCTCGTAACCAAAACTCACACTTTGAGAATTTGGCATATAATTTCTCACGTGCCAAAAGTTCTAAGATCAATTTCAAGTGTTGAGCATGTTCTTGTTGGTTCCGAGAATAAATAAGAATATCATCAATAAACACAATCACAAACTTATCCAAATAAGGCCTACATACTCAATTCATCAGATCCATGAAAACTGCAGGTGCATTTGTTAATCCAAACGGCATTACTAGAAATTCATAATATCCGTATCGAGTTCTGAAAGCAGTTTTAGGAACATCATCATCGTGAATTCTTAATTGATGATATCCAGATCTTAAATCGATTTTTGAAAAGTAAGTAGCACCTTGCAGTTGATCAAATAGATCATCTATACGTGGCAAAGGATAACGATTTTTGATTGTCAGTTTATTGAGTTCTCTGTAGTCAATGCACATCCTGAATGAACCATCTTTCTTTTTCACAAAAAGAATCGATGCTCCCTAGGGTGAGAAACTAGGTCTGATAAAACCTTTGTCTAACAGTTCTTGCAGTTGACCTGAAAGCTCTTGCATCTCTGAAGGTGCTAAACGATAAGGAGCTTCAGCTACAGGTGCGGCACCTGGAGTCAAGTCAATACGAAATTCAACTTGTCTCACTGGGGGTAATCCTGATATATCCTCAGGAAAGACTTCAGGAAAATCCTTGACTACTGGAATATCTTCGATACGTTTTTGTAAAGAATAGTTCTCAATCACATTTTCCAGAAAAGCTTGACAACCTTTCCGTAAGCATTTCTGAGTTTGCATACACGAAATGATACCAAGTTTCCTACCGGCTCGTTCTCCTTGAACTATCAGTGTATTATCACCAGGTAATGGAATAGGATCACCTTGTTTTGACATACAGATTCTGCTTGGTCATCAGAAAGCCAGTCCATACCAACAACAACATCAAAGCTCCCAAGCTAAATAGGAAGTAAGTTGATATTGAACAGGTGATCATTCAAATTCAAGGAACACCCTTGAATGACACTGTTAGTTTTGATTAACTTGCCATTATCAAGTTCAATAACATAAGGAGTTTCTACATTCACGGTAGGCAACGAAAGTAATGATGCAAATTCAGGAGATATAAAGCTCTTATCTACCCCTGTATCAAATAGAACTGATGCGTAAAGATTATTGAGAAGAAACGTACCAGTGACAATATTCGCATCATGCCTCGCCTCGGTCGCACCAATCTGAAAAGCTCTCCCCCTAGCTTCATTTCCCTAATTGGTGTTGTTATTGTTTGGACAGTTTCTCATAAAATGGTCAGGACTCCCACACTTGAAGCATGACCTGTTGGTTTGAGTGGTTTGTCGTGGTGCTTGGTTTGGTTGACGAGCAGGCAAGTTGCAATATTTAGCATCATGTCCTACTCGATTACAATTCAGACAAACTGGACATGGTCCTGTGTGATGAAATGGACACTTATTGCATTTGGGTGCCTGCCCCGTGTAAACTTTCCTCTTAGGAACAGTTGCACCATAGTTCTTCACCATTGGTTTGTTCTGGCTGATCTCAACTGGGGCTTTTCTTTTGGTTTTACCAAACCACTTTCGTTTGGTACCTTTTGAAACATTCGAGGTACCGACATCACTACGGCCCACCGCCGTCTAAGTTTTTGTGGATAAAGTACCACTCCTTACTGCCTCATCGGTAAGCTTAGTGGTCAAAAGAATTGTACGTTTAAGAGTGGTAGGTTCAGCTGCAGTTACCATTCCCCGAATCTGGGGAACCAGACCCTTGATATACTTCTCAATCAAAGTTGCTTCCATAGGAAACATATTGGGAAGTAAGCAAGTAAGTTCGTGAAACCGATCAGTATAAGCTAAACAATCAGCACCGACCATTGAATGATTCCAGAATTCCTCCAAGAGCTTTTGAATCTCAGTGATTGGGCAGTACTCCGACATAATCAGAGTTTTGAAATCATTCCAGCCCATTGAATCAACTGTAGCTGAGCCCAAATTTTAGCCTGGGTATTCCACCAGGTTAGAGCTGATTCTTTTAGAGAACAAGCAGCATAAGACACCTTATGCTCCGCCAAACATTGGCTGATCTTAAGTTTTGTTTCCATCTCCTCAATCCACCTTATGAGTCCAGCCGCTCCTTATTTGCCCGTAAAAGTAGGAGGGTTGCAAGAAGCAAAGTACTTGTAAGTACATCCTTGCTGTGGTGGATCAGGAGCAGTTGTTTTTGTGGTTGTTGCACCGTTGGTATTATGAGTTTCTACGTGGCCACCAGTAGCGTTATGTTCAGTGTGATCATGGTCCCCACCAGAACCCACAGTGATATGAGGTTGGTGTTGTATCAAAACACCATAAGCTGATAGCTGTTCTCTTACTATTCGTGCTATCATTGCTTCATTCAGTTCAGGTCCACTTGCACCAGCAGGTGGAACAGTGTTCACTTTATGGTTCACAGGTGGAACAGTGTTTGTCTCCAGATTTTCAGGTGGAAACATGTTCGCTTCCGGATTGACAAGTAAATCTGGATTTGATTCTATGTTCACAGGTGGGACTTGATTCAGTTCGGGGTTAGCATTATTCCTGCCAGCTTTCTTGGCTGGTCGACCTCGTTTTGGAGCCATCGTTCTGCTCATATGCAGACAAACTCAGGTCAGTTCAAGAATAATAAAAAAAATATAACCCTTGTTCAATCACATTAATTCAACCATATTCAGTCATACTGAAATTTATGTCAAAATGTGATTATAATAAATATAGTATAACTACATTGATATAGTTCAGACATGTTCTCAGTACACAGAAATCATACAAAAGTTCGTAGTTATACTCAATCCTGTTATTTCAAAAACATGTTAGAGTATTACACAGCTTACAACATTGTAATATAGATATGTTATTACACATGTTTTTGATATTTTATAATACAGGACACCGATAAGTTCTCACACAAAAATGTTCACATACAGTTCTTTGATACATTGCCACACCAGCAATAGATATGTTCTCGTACAAAAATGTTCTCATAGTTCTGTGATACATTGCCATACAGGCAATAGATATGTTCTCACACAAAAATGTTCTCATAGTTCTGTGATACATTTCCATACAGACAATAGATATGTTCTCACACAAAAATGTTCTCACAGTTCTGGTTATAGTTCACACAAATTTGACATTGATACTTATTTCATACATCACATACATAACACATTACACAGATAGATATACAAAAACAACCATTTTATTACTATAATATAAGTTTTATACAACCATAACGTTTTGATACATACACTGCCAGAAAGCCATAACATTACAACTAGCTACCGGGGATCTATTTTACATCCAAAACATCCCCCAAACTTTACAAACCCTCAACCTATCCGTTTGTTACTGACGATATCTACAATGATGATCCCAAAACATGCACACCCATGTAATACCTTACCGTAGAAAGTACGGTAAACATGCCATCACGATGGCTATAGTTGCCAGTACTATAGCCACTGCTAACATCCTCGCCTCCAAGCTCAACCTCCTCACACCCTCTATCACTCTCACAGCTCTCGCCCTCACAACCTTAACATACTGCCAAAATATAACCATCATCACATGCATCATGGTATGTCTCATCCTGTTCTCTATAATCATCCTCCATGCTCTAGTGCCAGCCTCAAGAATCTCAAACTGCTCTACCAAAGTCTGGTGAGCCACATGTGTCTCAGTCAGTGTAGTACGGGCCTCCTGTAGGGAACCATAAGACTATCTCATCTCTAAACGAGTACTCTACAAGTCTAAAGTGACCTGCTGCAGCTGAGCTCTCATCTCAGCATGTCTAGAAGACTCACCCATCTCGTGAGTAGAGTCTGGAACATCCCTAGGAGCAAGCTGATGCCTAGGTGGTAAACCTATGGTTTTGCGGGCCTGTTCCCCACATCCTCCTAATCCCAGTGTAAACCGGGACTCTCTGGGGTGATGGGCTTCTAGCCCGATGGTCAGCAGAGGTATCATCAGATACCTGTGGACGTGGTGGTGGTGTACGTGGTACATGGGGTGGAGTCTGTGGTACTAATGGTGGTGTGTGTGAAACCTGGGTACTACTAAAGATGCTGCAGAAGATGCTTCTGACGGATCTGACTCAGAACCTGAGCTGGGACTGGGCGTGTCATCTAGAATCACATATGGAATCTGCCTGTAGATATGTCGATCACGTGGGTTAACCATCGCTGTACAAACAAGATTCCCATATCAGTATCATGAAATAAATATTGAATAAAGATATTCAACATGAACATGATATGACATCTCTCCCTATCTCAAAGCAACTATTTGTTCTTATAGTTATTACTGTTCTGCTTGCATTAAAATTCACTAGAATGCACACGTGTTGCGAATTTCAGTTATGCTGGCCACTTATAATTGGAATTCGTACCACCTGATTATCCTGGCTTAATTCAAAACAAGTTTTGTTCGTTAGTTATGTTTGGTGCTCTCTGTGTCACTATACGAGCCTATGGTTATAGTCTAGGTCTCTAAGTCCACCTAAATTCTATAACCTGTGGTTCTGATACCACCATGTCACACCCTCACCTCTCGTCACCTGTTGATGATGTCACTGAGAAGGTTGCGGAAGCATAGTGGTGATGTCTCAAAGATGAGGTGTGACTTACTTGATCCGGTATCACAACACACAGATTAACTTAAAGTAAATACATTACAGTGTTTCGTCATTACAACCAACATTATAGTTTACAACTAAGTTTATTACACAACTGACTTATTTAATTATTAGTGTTTGAAGTGCTGCCTCACCGCGTGTCACTGTTTCCCTGCAAAAAGGTTTAAGCTTGAAAAGATCAGCACAAAGCTGGTGAGTTCGTTAGTTCAAGTTAAACCATATGATATGACATGATAAACAAATTCTCAAGATATTCAGTTCCTGATAACCATGGGACCCGTATCTAGTTCCTTTCGGACTGTTCTATTATGCTCTATAAAGATACTACCCGTCGGTACGTATCTTAGTGCCTCATTGTCTTAATGTCTATCACTACATTAAGAAGTTCTGGAAATAGATAACAAACATTTACACCAAGGGGAGTTGCAAGCTCCCGGCAAATGGGTTGTCAGCCGATAGTACCATCATTGTTTTATGTTTGGCCTCACATGGGTTCACTAGATACAGTTCAGAAAAAATGAGGACTTTCAAGTTCTGTGATAGGGTTCTGTTCTACAGGCAAAATCCCATGAAATCCACAAGTTCTCAACAAATCACATGAAATCACGTAGATACCAGTGACATATATCATATAGTTCTGAAAAGTTCCACAGTGCTACCCCGATGTTTGTAAAAGATTCAAAAGAAAAGGGGTTGTACGAAACTCACCTGATAACTTACAAGTAGCAGAATGTCACACGACTGCTAGTAATAGAGTGATTCTGCATTTATTTATGTTTAATGAGTTATTTATGTTTTAACTTACTGATTAGATGTTTCTGAACGTCCAATGTCAAAGACATTGTCTTAACAGTCATCAAACTAATGTTAAGTATTTAATTAGTTAATTTAATGTTATATCATACAATGTATGATAATGTAGGAACCTTTACTGATTCAGGTTCCTAATACAAGGTTGATGACACACTTGATTAGTCTGAATAATCTTGGATTAACCAAATAGTTAATGTTGTTGATTATAATGCTAAAACAGTTTCTAGATAGATTAATGGCTTAGGAATGATCAATCTTTGTTATTGATTACCCAAATATCATGAAATATCACAATGTAGCATTAGAATAGGTTTAATAACCATGTTTAACATACTAATCTGATTGTTATCATAAACATCATATAATCGTTCCAATGAGTATGTTAATGATTGTGATTAGTTTGAAACACTTGGATCTAACCTCGCATTTCAAAGATTATCCAAACTAATCACCTACATTGTCACAATCAACCATTATCAAACTAGAAGGTTAAAATGAACCATTACCTAATCTGACGGATTTCTGCGCGTAAAACAACGATCTGGACTTGCAGATACGATCCTTGGTGCGATCCGGACGTTTAGAAACCTTCAAGATGGAGTTTTCTGCTCAAAAATGGTCCTGGTTCGTCTGGAGGTGAAGGATGGTCGAGAGAAAGAGATTGTGAGACTTTCCATGCAATTCTGATCTTTCAATCGGATCCACCGCCACAATAGCCGCCAGGCGTACCGCCCCGGGCAAGACGTTAGGCTGGGGCGTAGCACGCTGGAGGGATCAAGGTTCAAGATATATTAGGCGGCAGGCGTACCTCCTAGCTAGGAAGAGTGGAGCTAGGCGTACCGCCTGGGACCAATTTTCTCAAATTTTTGGATTTTCTTCGTTTTGCAATTCCGGACAATCCGTAACTCCGTTTCGCGCACGGTTTTCGCCTACGTTCATCATTTCTCGCATACTATCAACCTGTAATAATTAGAATTGCTAAATCAACGTGGATTTCAAGCATGACCAAATGTGTTTTCGTCATCGATGACGTAATTCTCGATTGCAATTGTCACACGGCAGCTCGGTCCAATGAAGAACTCCACCATGGACATGCACGTAAGAGAAATAAAAGCTAAGGTTTCCAGAGGTGAGTTACTTTCAATGGAGCAAATCCAGGCACGAAAGGAGGCCTTAAGACGAGGCCTCTCGGGTATCTTCCAGGGAGCTACCATCGAAATCCCTATCACCGCTGCTGGGATCAAAGAAGGTGAAGAGGTGATGTGTGGAGTTGCAACAGAAGTTATGTTCCCTAACAGGCTCCCACAACAACCAAAGGAAGAACCCATCACTCCTCCCTCCAGTACTTCATACGACAGTGTCCCAATATCTTCAGTGATTAGGATCAATAGAGGTTAAACAAAACAGCGAAACACGGACCCTGATCCTGAAAAACAGTCAAGGACGGAAAGGAAATCCACGGATAGGATGTCCTCCACTGAAGCAACAATAGCTTCAGCAGGTGTTGGAGGAACTTCCACTGCTGAGGCAGTAACTTCTATTGAAGATAAGCTGGAATCCACTGAAGCCGAAATGGCTTCCGCTGAAGCTGAACAAGCTTCCACAGAAGCAACCGCTTTCACTGGAGAAGAATCCACTCCAGAAACCACTGATGAAGATGAAAAAGAAAGGGAGCAGGAACCACCACAAGAAAGTACATCTTCATGTCAACTTGTTCCATACAAAAGACGTGGTCTGCTCAGAAGAAGAAAGACTGTGGCCAGAAGACGACATGATGAACCACCCTTAAACATGTACTTTCCTATTGTGGAATGGAGCTATCTATCCATGGAAAAGGTGTTCGTCTTGAAGTTCTGTGATGGATACACTATGAAGCTCAAGGATTATCAGTTATATGGTCTTCCTGCTCCAAACATCTTTGATCTAGTAAGTCTTCCTCTACTCAATCTAGACAACGACTTTGAAGGAGGACTCTCTACAGTAGTGGTCCAGAGAAGAGCTGAACAATTAATAAAAGAAGGATACAAGTTTTGGTAGCATCAGCCTAGGGGGAGACTGTAAGGTTCTCTAAGGCTGATGCATATCAAAACATCTCTGGATCAAGTCATAATCTATCGGAAGAAGTACAACCACGGACCAACAAGGATTAGCCTTCGGAAGGACCATTGCTTCCGAAGGATAATTCCTTCCACTGAATACAATCTGTTCCGTGGAGTGAAAGCTCAAATCGATCATTGCTTCCGATCGACCATTAGTACTTCCGATCATCAGTGGTTCCCAATACTTCCGATCTTCAGTGGTTCCCAAGACAAAGAATTCCGAAGACTTTTCTCTGACAAAGATTCTCTTTACTTTAGGAAATAAACAGAGCTGCTTTCTCACACTCAGAATAACAGAGAAGACATTCCGATGTTAAGCAACAAAGAAGATTTGTCAAGGCTACAAAGATACTAAACAGTTAATGCATTTTGTTGTTTAGGTCTTTATTGTAAAAGTCAATGGAGTCTCTTGTATTGATTGTAATTAATATGGCTTGGCCTGTCAAGACCATAACAGATACTAGATTAAGCATACTTTTGTTTCTAGTGTTTTGTCCAGCCTTGTATTCCTACGAGGATACGGCTGTAGGTCTTAGTATATAATCCTTCACTTGTTAGTTAGAAAATCACAAGTGAGTGCTTGAGCTAAGTGTTGTAATCCTAACAGTTGAATGCAATATACTTTGACCTTGAATTTACAATTACTTTCAGTACTTTGTTTTTCAAACTGTTTTTACAAAACTAAGTTGGTAGATTTCCGCACTATCAACTTTGTAGAAAATAATTTGTGATAAGTATTGTGTAGTTTACTCAACCCGATCCAACAAGTTGCATGTAACCTCCCCTATTTGGCTCATATTTCTTTCCAAAGGTCTTTTAGTCCAATGGATCATCATATTATTCAAGAAATTAAATATTATAAAAAAGACGTTGAGGATCAACATATGTGGACCCGCGAAAGATCAAAAGCAAGACAAGAAACAAAGATTGGGTTTACTGCACGAGTTGATGCAAAAATTCGACAGTTCAAACAAATATTGCAGAAGAAATCGTCCGTTTTGAGTCCTCGAGTTGCTTTGGCTGCAACAAGAACATAACAATATATATATTTTTTTTAAATTTCGTTGGTAATTTTTTAAAGTTTTTAATCATGTTTATAGTTATGTGTAGAGTTTCTGTGTTGTTTTTTCAACTTTTTATGGCGAATAACTGGTTTTTTATTTGTGCTTGATATATAGAGAAAGTATAGTGTTGTTGTCAATTGGTATTTAGAATTTTACAAGAATGATTTTGCAAATTGAAAATGGTAATTTTGACAGTTATGCAACGTTTGTCCTCCAATTCTTTTGGTTTTGACTTGATTATCATTAAGGTAACTCCTTTGTATAGTTCATAGATTATTGTATTAACAACTTAGTAGCTACCATAGCAGCGATTGAAATGATTTTGGGCCTGGCGTATTCCTTTTGCCTATATAATCGTGTGGTTTCTGGGAATTTAAAATGTGATAACTCAAAATTCTCAGGTTAGAATCATAACTCGAAAATGAAGAGAATGAGTGTAAGCGAAATCGCGAAACGAGGCTCCCATTTCAAGATACACTGAATCGAATATAGCAATAGATAAGAGGTCAAATATTTTGAGTTCTTTAGGTCTTGAGATTATAACCATTGGAAAGAGCTCGAAAAATCGTGAACATAGGCGAAAACCGTGCGCAAAACGGAGTTCGTATGCTCCCGGAATCGCGAAACGAAGATAAGATCAAAATCTGGATTTCCCATCCCACGCGTTACGCCCCGGGACAACCTCCGAGGTGGGGCGATGCGCCTGGGGCCAGAAAATCGGGAAAATTGCTTAAAAAGTCAAAATCTTATCCATAACTCAAAATTTTATCTTTCTCTCGACGGTTCCACTCTCCCAAACGCAAAAACCATCTTTTAATCCATCAAACCTCCATTTTGAAGCATCTTGAGCGCGTGGATCGCACCAGGGAACGTTTCTGCAAGTCAAGATCATCATTTTACCCGCAGAACTCCGTCAGAATAGGTAACGGTTCATTTTAACCTTCTAGTTTGATTATGAATGATTAAATCTTGATTTTGAACGTAATGATATAGTTAGGGTTGTTGATTATTGCCTAGATGATGGCTAGGATTGATTATAAATGACAAACTCGAACTGTGTGAATGTTTGACACCCCATTTGCTGGGAGGATTGCATCTCCCCTTGTGTGAATGTTTGTTATCTGTTTCCAGAACTTCTTAATGGTATGATAGACATTAAGACAATGAGGCACCAAGATATGTACCGACGGGTAGTATCTTTATAGAGCAAGAACGAGAACGTCTGAAAGGAACTAGATACGGGTCCCATGGTTATCTTGAACTGAACATTTTGAGAACTTACATATCATATCATATTGTTGAACATGAACTTTATGAACTCACCAACTTTGTGCTGACGTTTTAAACTTAAACATTTTTGCAGGAAAACAGTGACTATCGGGTAAGGATGCACTTCATACATTTGTAATTAAATAATATAGTTGTGTAATAAACTTAGTTTGACAAGGTAATGTTGAATGTAATTACGAAACCCTTTGTTGCTGTGATATCGGTACAAGGAAGTCACACCTCATCTCTGAGACATCACCACTATGCTTCCGCAACCATCTAAGAGTAACAAGTGACATAATCTCAGGTGACGAGAGGTGGGGGTGTGACAGGGTGGTATTAGAGCTACAGGTTATAGAGAATTAGGTTGACTTAGAAACCTAGACTATAACCATAGGCTCGAGTAGTGACACAGAGAGCACCGAACATGTCAAACGAACAAAACTTGTTTTGAATTGAGCTAGGATAATCAGGCGGTACGGATTCCAGTTATGAGTGGCCAGCATAACTGAAATTCACAACACGTGTGCATTCTAGTGAATTTCAATACAAGCTGAACAATAATAACGGTAAGAACAAATAATTGCACTAAGATTGGAAGAGATGTCATATCATGATTATGTTGAATATCATTATTCAATATTCACTTCATGACATTGATCTGTAAATTTTGTCTATATATCAATGAAAAACCATATGAACGCTACATATATAGACAGATTCCATATGTGACTCTGGATGATACGCCGAGACTCAGATCAAGTTCTGACTCAGATCCGTCATAAGCATCTTCTGCAGCATCCTTGGCAGTACCTCAGATTTTCCACACACCACCACATCCATAGATATCTGATAAAGAAACATATGCGGAAAACTGGCTAGAAGCCCATCACCTCAGAGAGTTCAGATTTATACAAGAAATATAGAGGATAGGATGAGGCAGATTATGGAGTATATAGTGATTTCAATGCTCGTCTCTGAATACCTAGTGAGGTATTATGTCATCGTGAAATACCTAGTGAGGTATTATGTCCTCGTAAAATACCTAGTGAGGTATTCTGTCATCGTGAAATACATAGTGAGGTATTCTGTCCTCGTAAAATACCTAGTGAGGTATTCTGTCATCGTGAAATACCTAGTGAGGTATTCTGTCCTCGTAAAATACCTAGTGAGGTATTCTGTCATCGTGAAATACCTAGTGAGGTATTCTGTCATCGTGAAATACCTAGTGAGGTATTCTGTCCTCGTAAAATACCTGGTGAGGTATTCTGTCATCGTAAAATAGCTTGGTGCTATCTCGTAAAATATCTTGTGTGGTATGCTCATGTAAAACACCATGTGTGGTACTATTTCAGTTGTCTGTGTGACGATGTATCAAAATTCTGTGTGAGAACATATCTATTGCCTGTGTGGCAACGTATCATAGAACGGTGTGAACATTTCTGTGTGAGAACATATCTATTGCCTGTGTGGTAACGCATCATAGAACGGTGTGAACATTTCTGTGTGAGAACAATACTGTATTGGAACATATCTGTAACTAAAATACAGTACGGGAGCCATACTGTATTGGAACATATCTGTAACTAAAATACAGTACGGGAGCCATACTGTATTGGAACATATCTATCGCTAAAAGTACAGTACGGGAGCCATACTGTACAAGAACATATTTAAATGAAAACATATATATCGCTAAAAGTACAGTACGGGAGCCATACTGTACGAGAACATATTTAAATGAAAACATATCTATCGCTAAAAGTACTATACGGGAGCCATACTGTACGAGAACATATTTAAATGAAAACATATCTATCGCTAAAAGTACAGTACGGGAGCCATACTGTACGAGAACATATTTAAATGAAAACATATCTATTGCCTATACGGCAATGTATCGAAGTACAATACGAGAACTATACTGGACGAGAACATATCTATAGTTTGGGTGAGAACAAATCTAGTGCACGAACTGAGAACATATCAGAGAACATGTGCGAGAACATATCCTGTATGAAAATATCTCTAAAAACATGTGTTACAACGTGATGAGCTGGGTATACTCTAACATGTTTTTGAAATAACAGGACTGTGTATAACTACGAACATTTGGGTGATTTCTATGTACTGGAATATGTCTGAACTATGTGAATGTAGTTATACTATATTTTCTTATAATCACGTTTCAACATAAAATTTTCAGTATGACTGATTATGGTTGAACTAATGTGATTGAACAAGGGTTATATTTGACCTGAGTTTGTCTGCATGTGAGCAGAATAATGGCTCCTAAAAGAGGTCGACCAGCTAGGAGAGCTACTATGAGCGATAATAACCCTGAGCCGAATCAAGTTCCACCAGTAAATACTGAATCAAATCCAGATCCGCAGATTAATCTGGAAACAGATACTGTGCCACCCTTGAACCCTGGAGTGAATACTGTTCCACCTGCCGGTGCAAGTGGATCTGAATCAAATGAAGCTACGATAGCACAAATTGTTAGAGAACAACTAGTAGCTTGTGGTGTTTTGATACATCACCAACCTCATATCACTGCGGGTTCTGGTGGGGATACTGATCATGTGGAACATAATGCTACTGGTGGGCAAGTAGAAACTCATAATACCACTGGTACAACTACAACTGCTCCTGATCCACCACGACAAGGATGTACTTACAAGTATTTTGCTTCCTGTAACCCTCCTACTTTCACGGGTAGGGAAGGAGCAGTCGGTCTGTTAAGGTAGATTGAGGAGATGGAAACGAAACTCAAAATCAGCCAGTGTTTGGCGGAGCATAAGGTGTCTTATGCTGCTTGTTCTTTGAAAGAGTCAGCTCTAACCTGGTGGAATACCCAGGCAAAAACGTTGGGCTCAGCTACAGTTGACTCGATGGGCTGGAGTGAATTTAAAACTCTGATTAGATCAGAGTACTGCCCATTCACTGAAATTCAAAAGCTCCAGGAGGAATTCTGGAATCATTCTATGATCGGTGCTGATTGTTTAGCTTATACCGATCGATTTCACGAGCTTACTTGTTTACTTCCCAATATGTTTCCGACGGAAGCAGCGTTGATTGAGAAGTATATCAAAGGACTGGTTCCTCAAATTAGAGGAATGGTAACTGCAGCTGAACCCACTACTCTTAAACATACAATTCTGTTGACCACTAAGCTTACCAATGAGGCGGTAAGGAGTGGTATATTGTCCACAAAAACTCAGACGGCTGCGGGCCGTAGTGATGATGATACTTCTAGTGCTGTGAGAGGCACTAAACGAAAGTGGTTTGGCAAGAACAAAACAACGGCTCCGGCTGAGACTAGTCAGAGCAACCCAGTAGTGAAGAACTATGGTGCAATTGTGTCTGAAAGGAAAGTTTACAGTGGACAGGCGCCCAAATGCAACAGGTGTCCATACCATCACACAGGACCGTGTCCTGTTTGCCGAAATTATAATCAAGTAGGACACTATGCCAAATACTGTAACTTTCCTGCTCAACCATCAAATCAAACACCTCGACAAACCACTCCAATAAACCGGTCGTGTTTCAAATGTGGAAGCCCTAATCACTTCATGAACAAGTGTCCGAACAATAACAACACCAATCAAGGAAATGAAGCTAGGGGAGAGCTTTTCAGATTGGTGCGACCGAGGCGAGGCATGATGCTAATATTGTCACTGGTACGTTTCTTCTTAATAATATATACGCATCAGTTTTGTTTGATACAGGGGCAGATAAGAGTTTTATCTCTCCTGAATTTGCATCATTACTTTCATTGCCTACGGTAGAACTAGAAACTCCCTATGTCATTGAACTTGCTAATGGCAAGTTAATCAAAACTAACAGTGTTATTCAAGGATGTTCCTTGACTCTAAATGATTATCTTGTCAATATTGATTTACTTCCTATTGAGCTTGGGAGCTTTGATATCGTTGTCGGTATGGACTGCATTTCTAATAACCAAGCGGAAGTTGTATGTCAAAACAAGGTGATATGTATTCTATTACCTGATGGTAATACACTGATAGTTCAGGGAGAACGAGCCGGTAGAAAACTTGGTGTCATTTCTTGTATGCAAATTCAGACATGCTTACGGAAAGGGTGTCTGGCCTTTCTAGCACATGTGATCAAGAGCAGTTCTTTACAAAAACGTATCGAAAATATTCCAGTAGTCAAGGAATTTCCTGAAGTTTTTCCTGACGATATATCAAGAATACCCCCAGTGAGACAAGTTGAATTTTGTATCGACTTGATTCTAGGTTCAGCATCTGTAGCTAAAGCTCCTTATCGTTTAGCACCCTCAAAGATGCAAGAGCTTTCAGGTCAACTGCAAGAACTGTTAGACAAGCGTTTTATTAGACCTAGTTTCTCATCCTGGGGAGCACCAGCCCTCTTTGTGGAAAAGAAGGATGGTTCATTCAGAATGTGTATTGACTACAGGAAGCTCAATAAACTGACAATCAAAAACCGTTATCCATTACCACGTAAAGACGATTTGCTTGATCAACTCCAAGGCGCTACTTATTTTTCTTGAAAATCGATTTAAGATCCGGATATCATCGGTTACGAATTCATGATGATGATGTTCCTAAAACTGCTTTCAAAACTCGATACGGACATTACGAATTTTTAGTAATGTCGTTTGGCTTAACGAACGCACTTGCAGTTTTCATGGATATGATGATCTGAGTTTGTAGGCCTTATTTGGATAAGGTTGTGATTGTGTTTATTGATGATATTCTTATTTCTTTCTCGAAGCCAACAAAAACATGCTCAACACTTGAAACTGATCTTAGAACTTATGGCATGTGAAAAACTATATGTCAAGTTCTCCAAGTGTGAGTTTTGGTTATGGGAAGTTCAATTTCTTGGGCACATAGTAAACGAGAACGGTATTCAAGTGGATCTCGGTAAGATCAAGGCTGTAGAACAATGGGAAACACCACGAACCCCAACTGAAAGACGTCAATTCTTAGGGCTGGCAGGTTATTATCGTCGATTCATCAAGAACTTTTCAAAGATAGCCTTGCCACTAACCACTTTGACGTAGAAAAATCAACCGTTTATATGGGGTTCTCAACAGGAGGAGGCATTCCAACTGTTGAAACATAAACTCTGCAACGCACCTATCTTGGCATTACCGAAAGGTACTGATAATTTCACAGTGTACTGTGATGCTTCACGTCAAAGTCTTGGGTGTGTTTTAATGCAGAATGATAAAGTGATTGCTTACGCTTCTCGACAGTTGAAAGTACACGAGAAGAACAATACCACTCATGATCTAGAACTTGGTGCAGTGGTGTTTGCACTCAAGATTTGGAGACACTATTTGTATGGAACCAAGTGTATTATATACACTGATCACAAAAGTCTTCAGCATATTCTAGATCAGAAAATGTTGAACATGCGACAAAGGCGGTGAGTAGAACTTTTGAACAACTATGACTGTGAAATTCGTTATCATCCGGGTAAAGCGAATGTTGTAGCCGATGCCTTGAGTCGCAAGGAACGAGTCAAACCTTTACGAGTGAAAGAGTTAGGTATAACTATTCAAACCAGTTTAATTCCTCAAATCAAAGAAGCTCAGCAACAAGCTTTACAAACAACGAACTATCTTGCTGAGGAATTAAGAGGATTAGACTAGCAACTTGAAACCATAGCTGATGGTTTGGGAGAAGTCAAAGTACTGAAACACACTCGCATACCTATTGTTAAAATTCGATGGAATTCACAACGTGGACCTGAGTATACGTGGGAACATGAAGATCGAATGAAAGCATCATACCCACACCTATTCTCATGATCAATTGTTATCAAGTAAGTCTTCACTAAATTTCGGGACGAAATTTTTCTAACAGGGGGAGACTGTGATAACTCAAAATTCTCAGGTTAGAATCATAACTCGAAAATGAAGAGAATGAGTGTAAGCGAAATCGCGAAACGAGGCTCCGATTTCAAGATACACTGAATCGAATATAGAAATAGATAAGAGGTCAAATATTTTGAGTTCTTTAGGTCTTGAGATTATAACCATTGGAAAGAGCTCGAAAAATCGTGAACGTAGGCGAAAACCGTGCGCAAAACGGAGTTCGTATGCTCTCGGAATCGCGAAACGAAGATAAGATCAAAATCTGGATTTCCCATCCCACGCGTTACGCCCCGGGACAACCTCCGAGGTGGGGCGATGCGCCTGGGGCCAGAAAATCAGGAAAATTGCTTAAAAAGTCAAAATCTTATCCAAAACTCAAAATTTTATCTTTCTCTCGACGGTTCCACTCTCCCAAACGCAAAAACCATCTTTTAATCCATCAAACCTCCATTTTGAAGCATCTTGAGCGCGTGGATCGCACCAGGGAACGTTTCTGCAAGTCAAGATCATCATTTTACCCGCAGAACTCCGTCAGAATAGGTAACGGTTCATTTTAACCTTCTAGTTTGATTATGAATGATTAAATCTTGATTTTGAATGTAATGATATAGTTAGGGTTGTTGATTATTGCCTAGATGATGGCTAGGATTGATTATAAATGACAAACTCGAACTGTTAACGGGTAAATCCTTGTTTTGAGCCGTTGTAATGCCCGGTTTGCATGAAATCATAACAATGGTTATAATTGTTTAAACCATTTGATTGTGACAACGTATGTGATTAGTTTGATTAATCTTTGACATGAAAGGTTAAATCCAAGTATTTTAAACTAATCACAATCATTAACATACTCACTGGAACGAGTATCTGATGTTTAAGATAACAGTCAGATTGGTTATTAAACCTATTCCAATGTCACATTGTGATATTTCATGATATTGGGATAATCAATAACAAGGATTAATCATTCCTAAGCCATTAATCTATCTAGGAACTGTTTCATCATCATAATCAACAACATTAACTATTTGGTTAATCTGAGATTATCCCGATTAATCAAGTGTGTCATCAGCCTAGTATTAGGAACCTGAATCAGTATAGGTTCCTACATTATCATACATTATATGATATAACATTAAAATAAATAATTAAAAACCTAATATTGGTTTGATGACTTTCAAGTCAATGTCTTTGACATTGGACGTTCAGAAGGATCTAATCAGTAAATTAAAGCCTAAATAACTCATTAAACATAAATAAATGCAGAATCACTCTATTACTAGCAGTTGTGTGACTTTCTGCTATTTGTGAGTTATCAGGTGAGTTTCGTACAAACCCCTTTTCTCTTTACTATTTTATAAACATCGGGGTAACTCTGCAAACTGTTTTCTGAACATATGATATGCATCACTGATATCTGTGTGATTTCATGTGACTTTTGTGTGATTTCATGGGATTTTGCCTGTAGAACTGAACTCTATCATGGAACTAAAAGTCCTCATTCTTAAACTGTATCTAGTGAACCCATGTGTGGCCGAACAGAAAACATTGATAGTACTATTGGTTGACACCCCATTCGCTGGGAGGATTGCATCTCCCCTTGTGTGAATGTTTGTTATCTGTTTCCAGAACTTCTTAATGGTATGATAGACATTAAGACAATGAGGCACCAAGATATGTACCGACGGGTAGTATCTTTATAGAGCAAGAACGAGAACGTCTGAAAGAAACTAGATACGGGTCCCATGGTTATCTTGAACTGAACATTTTGAGAACTTACATATCATATCATATTGTTGAACATGACCTTTACGAACTCACCAGCTTTGTGCTGACGTTTTAAACTTAAACATTTTTGCAGGAAAACAGTGACTATCAGGTGAGGATGCACTTCATACATTTGTAATTAAATAATATAGTTGTGTAATAAACTTAGTTTGACAAGGTAATGTTGAATGTAATTACGAAACCCTTTGTTGCTGTGATATCGGTACAAGGAAGTCACACCTCATCTCTGAGACATCACCACTATGCTTCCGCAACCATCTAAGAGTAACAAGTGACATCATCTCAGGTGACGAGAGGTGGGGGTGTGACATAAAACCCGATTTCCTCCATAAACTCATCGATCTAAATGGTAGAGTTCTTGTTGAAGTTTTCTTATGTAATTTTACAACTTAAAAAGATAAACATATAATTTTAGATATTTATTAAATGCGTAAAAAAGCAATGACAAAATAACATAAAATGAGCTAAATGATATACACAATTAAAGATATATTGCACAATGATATGAAACATAAAACATAACGAGAAAAATAATTTTTTAAAAAAAAATTAAGAAAATGTCACATGTCAATTTTGCAATCTTTCTCACCCTTACTAAAAATAATATTATATTATAATAAATATTAAAGAACATAAAAGTAATTTAATTAAAATTTAAAAGTTGAAGTTAAATACAATTTTTAAATCACAATATACAACCTTTTAAAGCTAAACCAAAGTCATTTATTTTATTTTTTAGTTTGTCACATATTAGTATTTTTAAAAAATTTAGGATTGAAAAATATTAAGAAGGATTGAGTTGCCTTAAAAGAATAATCCCTTGAATTAAACGAATCATTTATAAACATTTTTGACATATTTGATTTTTTTTTGACACATTTAAACTTTTGCATTGGGACTTTTAGCCTAACAATTAATTTTAATAAAATTTTTAAAATTAAATTAAAATATGGATATATTCATTTACCTGTTATTCATGTTAATATCAAAAGGAATTAGGGTCTGTAAACCACGAGATACTTATAGTGGACGGCAAGTTATGTTCAATCTTCCATTTAGGCGAGGAAACAGAAGAATAAGTTGTTGGCGTTTCCGTTATACCGCTTATACTTTTCTTCTCAATGAGCCTAACTCTAAAACCACAACATTGAAGCATAGTGTAAAATGTAAGAGCTTTGCGGATATTATTCAGATATCAGATTTTTCCGGATTTTGGATTTTTTTAACACCCATACTACTTTATTTAGTTGATAGATTATTGTATTAACAACTTATATCAATGAAACTTTCATAGTTAAAACGTTTATATATATATATACACGAAAAAAAGAAACATTTACATATTTCTTATTTTAATTTGTGAAATTACATATATTCTTAAATCATGTTTTAAAAACATCGTACATTATGCATTAAAAAAGCTTGTACCTGAAGATGTAATCTTACAATTTAGAAAGAAAAAAAATATATGATTTTATATATTTATTTAATGCGTAAAAACAATGACAAAATAACACAAAATGAGCTAAATAATAAACACAATAATAGATATATTACACAATGTAGGGGTGAGCATAATATAACCATAACCAAAAAAATAACCGATAACCTCCCCGAACCATAACCGATTTAACCGAAACCGACTTTAATCGACGGTTATGGTTAAGCGAATCCATTAACCGAACCATTCGGTTATGGTTAAGGCTAATCATTAACCGACTTTAACCGAAACGAACCGAATAATGTATAATTGTTTTTTAATATTTATATGTTTGTATGTTTTTTTAAGAAGTTATGATGCAATCTTCACTTTTTACTATTTCAAAATATTATGGATTATATGTGAGACTAAATATAATAGAAAATGAATCAAAGTTCACGTGGTTTCACTTTTTTTCACACATTTTCAGTCATTAGAAAGTTTTACAAGCTTTACTAAGATTTTCATCATTAATATATCTATAATTCACTAGCATATTTATAAGTTTTTCTTAGTTTTTCAACAATTCCATTATTAACCGAATTTAACTGAAACCGAGCCGTAACCGGTGGTTAACCGATCAATTGGTTATGATTATGGTTAAGGATTTAGAATTAACCGAAGTAGCGGTTTTGGTTATAGAAATGGCCATAACCGCACCGAACCGAACCGAACTACGCACACTCCTAACACAATGATCTGAAACATAAAAACAATGACCAAATTACTTTTTTTTTAAAAAAAATTAAGAAAATGTCACATGTCGATTTCGCAATCTCTCTTTTTAAAAATAAAACCTCATTTTTTAGAACTCAATATTATCTTATAATACATATTAAAGAACATAAAAGTAATTTTATTTAAATTTAATAGTTTAAGTTAAATATAGTTTTTAAATCACAATATACAACCTTTTAAAGTTAAACCAAAGTTTTTTTCTTTTCTTTTTCTTTATTTTTTTATTTTTTTAGATTGTCTCATATCAATGTTTTTAAAATATTAAGTAGAATTGAGTTGCCATAACAAGAAAGATCCGTTGAACCAAATGAACCATTTTTAACATTTCTGACATATTTCGCTCTCTTGAGGCATTTAAACTTTTGAATTGGACTTTCATTCTAATTAATTATTAAAATTAAATTTAAATACGAGCATTCATTTACAAGAAATTCATGCGATTTTTGTGGCGCTGGATTTTTATAGTGGATGGCGAGTCATGTTCAATCTTCAAGTAAGGTGTGTGACCAGCAGAAGAATAAATTGTTGACGTTTCTGTTAGACCACTTTTCCTTTTCTTCTCAATAAGCCTAACTCCTAAACCACCACATGGACCTCCTATTTCACGTGCTTCAAATGTAAGAGCTTTGCATGTTTGATCCCACCATGCAGTTTGTCTCAACATACCAAATGAAACATATGCCATCCATGAACCATATTCCATAACAGTATAACGAGTATCTTCCCAATTACACACATCATGTTGAGAATCCATACCATTCATCTCCTCATTCTTACTTAACCTTACATCTATAGTTATGAAGAAATGTGACATAACCCCACACATCAAGAAACCAGAAAACTCATTGCACCAGTTCTCCGGGAGTTGCAACCTACATCTATTCCCTCTAACCAGCTGAGGTGTAAATCCTTTTGCCATCTGAATGCCTTGAAGTTGGAGAAGCATATAGTGGTTTTCAATAGCCATACATGCCTCAAGCATGGATTCTAGCAATCTGTCACCATCATTTATGTTGCTCCCTCCCACGAGTGAGACATCGCATAACCATCTGCAGTTCTTGTGACAATCTCCAAAGGTTGTAAGTGAATTACAGTCGTCTGCAGTGAGAGTAGTTAAGCTTGATGGGAGCTCAGGCAATTCAAGAAGCTTCCCGCAACACGACATGTCGAGGACTTTGAGTTGAGTAAGTTGAGATAGGCTGAAACCTAATCTTGAAAAATCATTCCAACTTAAATCCAACTCTTGTAAGTTGGACAATGTCTCAGTAATCCTCGACATGATTTCAATAATCCTGGTCAATCTCCGTAATTTTAGAGAAATAAGGTTGGTACAATGTTCTCCGATTGATGAGGGCAAAACTTCTATCCCAGTAAGTATAATAGCCAACTCTACCAAGCGTTCCATGTTTGCATGAATCTTTGGGAACTCAAGAATATTAGGACACTCTTCAATAGATAGATTTTTGAGGTTTTTCATGTGAGTAATCGTTGGAAACATTCTAAGCCTTTTGCAACGTGATACACTTACGTATTGAAGACTTGCATGATTTCCAAGTGACGGGTGAATCTCTTTTAACTTGAAACAACCATTGAGTGTCAACTGTTGAAGGCACGGAAGTCCATCAAAATTCGGTGTTCTGAGTAGCTTCCACATATGACGGAGTTGAAGAACTTTCAGATGTGGTAGATGCTGTAAAATAAACAAAAGTTAATGTCAAATTTCAAGACTCGCAATAATAGTGAGACAAGCAAATGAATTACCTTGCATGATTTATAAATTAGAAATCAAACAATTTAACCAAGGGCTTCTAGCCTAATGGTTACCTCCTTGGCTTCCCTGTGGGAGGTCACGGGTTCAAATCCCTCCCAAGGCGAAATAGGGGTCCTTGGGAGGTCAGGGGGTTTTCCGGTGCGGTTTCCTCGATCCTGGGGTGGTGGTGGGGTCTCAACGGAGGTTATGGTAACTAGATCTTGGTGACGTGGCCTGTAAATCAGTGGTTCACACGTTGAGATCAAATGCCGTTCAAAAAAAAAATCAAACAATTTATGTGAAAAACGGTTAAAATTTAGCCAAAAAAGAAGCTTGTTAAATGGGTCAATCGTATTTAAAGTTACAATGCTCTAATTTGGCGTGTTGAGTCAATTAACGTGACTTATAACCCGTGTGAACCTCTTTCGTTAATAGTTAACGTTGTATGTTTATCCAATTTGATAGGGGTGTTTACGGTCTGGTTTCAAACTGTGAAACCGCCCAAACCAGTCATCGGTTTGGTTTCACAATCGTTTTTTTAGCAAACATTTGGTCGGCCGGTTTCAAAAGTTCACAACCGTAACAAACGGTTTGGTCTATAGTTTTCATAAAAAACCGGTCGTAAAATACCAAACCAGGCCGTATGTGTATGTGCATATATAAATATAGATATATGTATCTATATATATATATACACATAGATATATCTATACTATACTATAATACATATTATAAACATATAATGGTCATCTGACTCTTAAAATTAAGAGTTTTACAACTCTTAGGATATGTGTTATCATCAAGCCTCCTTCACTCTACGTAGGCGCCACATAATCAACCAACACCATCACCCCCTTATCACTCCACATCATCATTATATGTGTTATAAAATAACTATAATTGAAAACTCTCTCAACTCAAATAAATCACTTCTTTATTCTTTTATAACATTTGACATGTCATGTTTGGCCTTTTAAATTATAACTTTATCAAAATAGATATTTTAATTAAATTTTCAAATTAAGTTAAAAGAGTTGATTTAATGAAACATGAGTTGGTCTAAGGTTTTTACGAGCCAAAATCAAAAATTAAAATGTGTCTGTATAGATTGGGTTCATGATTTATGCGTTATTTAAAAAAAGTACATTTGGATTCTGTGTAATTAGTTCGTCTTGAACTATAAAAGGTTTGTTTGATGCGATTTTATTTTAACAGGATCAAAAGCCCAAATCCTGAACCAAACCAGAACAAAACTGTTGATTATTCAAAAAGCGTTGTTAATGGTTTGGTTTACAGTTCTATATAAAGCACTAAAAACGGGACCGCAAACACCCCTACTATTTGACACATTATTAGGGTAAATTTGGGGACCTTTTAAAATTGCTTAATGCTTACAAGTGTTTTTACGACACTCAAATTGCTTTATTAAAGAAAAATGGACCCATTCAGGATGTGTTTTAACTCTTGATCTGATGGTCAACCGGCTTGGGTTACGTTCCAAAATGAGTTTGAGACTAAAAACATGTATTTTGATTTTTGAGTGTAGGTTGAAATGGATTGAGTCAATATAATCATCTTTGTCAGCTTTTTAATTGTTCTTATAATGAATTACCTTGCATCCTTTCCAAACCTCCTTTAGAAATCTTCCATTCAATTTTAGAACAACAAGCTTCAAGGGTTGAAAACCATCTGGGAACAGACTTCTTGCCGGATATGGGCGCCAACTAAAATAACGCAATTCGTTCGAAAGAAAAGCAGGCCCTTCAACTTCAACATCAACATCAACATTGGTGGGATCTCTTATATGCACCTCAAGGTACCTTAGTTTCTTTATGTTTGAAACAATTTTGCATAATTGTGAAGCATCATAATTACTTTTAGTATAAATATCTTCAAAATCATCATATTTTACAGCTTCAATCTTCTTGTTTTCCTACAATACAAATGGAAACAACGTATATATTGAGTAGCATTCAACATATATATATAATATAAGGTATAAGCTTAACATTTACCTTTGTTGCATCCTCAAAACGCATGTTATCAATCTCTTTACGTTTCCAAATTCTGCTATGTTTGTCTGGATTATTAGGATATTCCCCTCTAACAATGTAATGTGCCATTTCTTGAACCAGATCATGCATATCAAGCATACCATTCACAATACTTATGAGCGCTTTTTGTCTCAACACCGCTATCCCAATTTTAGGGTGAAAATCACAAGCTTCAAGCATCTCCATTATATCATCATTCTTTGACCTTCTGAAAAAACATGCAATATCCAAGAATAACTCCTTTTCCACATTCTTAAGTCCATCATAGCTAATTTTTAGCTTTTCTACAATTTCATTTTCTGGAACATCTTTTAGTCTATCCAAGGTACTAAGCCACTCTTCCTTTGTTTTGTCATATAGAAAAGAACCTAAAACTTTAAGTGCCAATGGGAGCCCAGCAGCATAAGAAACCACACGTGATGAAAGTGTCTCATAATCTTCTATAGAGACTTTTTCATTATACGCATGTCTATTAAAGAGCTGCATTGCCTCGTCAGATGATAATAACTGCACATTACACACCTCATCTACTTTGTGGGTTCTTAACAAATGTTCATCTCTAGTTGTGATTATTATTCTGCTCCCACTACCAAACCAGTCATGTTTTCCAGCTAATGCCTCTAATTGGTCAAGTTTATCCACATCATCAAGAATTAGCAACACTTTTCTACCACCTAACATATTTCTTATCATGTTTTTTCCTTCCACAACACTATAAATTTTCCTTTCATTTTTAAAAAGAGCAGATAACATATTCTCTTGCAATATATTTAAATCATGTTTGCTTGTTTTCTCTCTAATATTCTCCACAATGCAATGACCTTGAAAATGTTGAGAGATTTCTGTATAAAGATAATTTGCAAGAGTAGTCTTACCACCACCACCAACCCCCCATATCCCAACCATGCGCACAACATCTGACCCAATTTCTAATCTTGGTTTCAAATATTGTAAGCGGGTCTTCATTCCAACAAGATCTTCATCAACTTTTGAATTTAGGGGGAACAATGTGTTTAAAATTGTATCAACAATTTCTTTGATGGCTTTTGATTCATGCCTGCAAATTGGATATAAATGGATGATTAATTAAGATGTACACACATTATTTCACAAAGATGTAATTTAAACCTAAAAACTGAAAGATTGCTTCTAATCCCTTTTTAGTGTTAAAAGAATGTAAGCTTAGCTCATTCTTAACTAAAAGCAAAGTTAACCACATGAGACTAAACAACAACAACAACAACAACCGTACCCAGTAAAATCCCACTTAGAGTGGGGTGGGGGGGAAGATAAAGACACACCTTACCCCTATCTACAAGTAGAATAGAGAGGATGCTTCGGTAGAGTCCCCCGGCTCAAAAAAATAGTTTTTTTTTTTTTAAAACGGTTTTTCTTTTCATTCCTTCTTTTTTTTTTACACAAAAGAGAACATTCAACCACAACCAAGAGCACAAAGTACACAAAGTACCAACAAAAACAGACTTGTAAACATTAAAACGGGCAAGTCATGTAAGAAAAGAAAAGGCTAACACCCAAACCACCCTCCCGCAAAGAAGCAAATGACACATATAAACACCTATCAATAAATCCCAAAACAGCAAACATGCACGTATCCAAGCATTCATATAACCCATAACAACTCACCACCCCGCAAACATTCCAATAACACATATAACACATATCATAAAACCCAACCCAATGAACAGACACAACAACAGCTGACGACCCCTACGTCAAGAAAACCCCAACGGTTTAACTGACACGTGAACCTTAAAACATGTAAATCATGTAAGAAAAAGCTAACAGCCAAACCACCCTACCGCAAATAAGCAAAACACATCTAGACACATATCAATAAATCCCAAATCAGCAAACAGGCACGTATCCAAACATTCCTATAACCCATAAAACGCATACCAACCCACCCCCCCCCCCCCCCGAGAAACATTCCAATAACACATAAGACACATATCATCAAACCCAACCCATCAAAAAGACACAACACTAGCCGACTACCCCTATGTCAAGAAACCTATGAAAGGGCATATATATCTTGCACCTTTATTCTACGTCTCCACTGACTCCTATCATAGATCATGTCCTTCGAGAGGTGTAGCGCTGCCAAATCATGTCTTATCTGCTCATCCCATGTCAACCTCGGTCGTCCCCTTCCTCTTTTCCCCTCCACCGTGAGCGACTCTATTCTTCTTACAGGCGCCAACTGGCTTCTTCTCCTGACATGTCCAAACCATCTCAATCTTCCTTCCCTAACTTTGTCCGAGATGTTTGCCACCTGTAATCGTTCCCGAAAGACCTCGTTTCTTATCCGGTCAAGCCTTGTGTGTCCGCACATCCATCTCAGCATCCTCATCTCCGCCATCTCCAGCTTCCTAGCTTGGTTCTTCTTAATCGGCCAACAATCGGTGACGTACATCATGGCTGGCCTGATTGCCACTCTATAGAATTTACCTTTGAGTTTTTCTGGGAACTTCCTGTCGCATATGATGGTCGTTGCTGCTCTCCACCTTTTCCAACATGCCTAAATCCGATGAGCTACGTTGCTGTCTATGTCGCCATCGCCTTGTATAAACGATCCTAAGTATTTGAACCTTGTCGTCCCTGGTACCTCCTGACCTCCAATGGTCAGCTGATCGTCTTCGTCTTCGTCGTTTGCCTCGGTAAACTGTCAATGTAGGTACTCAGTTTTTGTCCTACTTATGTGTAAGCCTCTCTGTTCTAGAGCTGTTCGCCATTCTTCTAAACGACCATTTAGCTCCCCTTTTGTTTCTGCCACTAAAACAATATCATCCGCAAAAAGCATGCACCATGGGATATGGTCCTGGATAGACCTCGACAACTCATCCAGAATAACAGCAAAAAGGAAGGGGCTTAATGCCGATCCTTGGTGTAGTCCCACCTCCACTGGGAAAAAGTTTGTATCTCCCACCGGTGCTCTGACACTGGTCTTAGCATTCTCGTAGGTATCTTTGATTGCCTCTATATACCTCTGGGGAATACCTCTACTCTCCAAGGTATCCCAAATCACCTGTCGTGGTACGCTGTCATATGCCTTCTCAAGATCGATGAAAACCATATGCAAGTCCTTCCTCTTCTCTCTATATTTCTCCATTAATCTCCGCAGAATGTGTATTGCCTCTGTTGTCGATCTTCCTGGCATAAATCCAAACTGATTTACCGTAACTTGGGTTTCTCTTCTCAGTCTGGTCTCAATTACCCTTTCCCAGAGTTTCATGGTATGACTCAACAGCTTGATCCCCCTATAGTTGTCACAACACATGAGACTAAACATATTTACATAAATATAATTATTACCAAATGGCAGTATTTTTTTTGTTTTATTTACTTTTAACTAACATGATCAGTAATGAGGCTCCAAATAATGAATGACCTCATGTCTTCGTAAATATAAGTTGAATTTGAATTTTATACAAAGCCTCAAAGGAGGCGAGCTCAGATTTGAACCCTCTTAATTTAAACGAGTCAAGCCTAACCTCGAGAAATATTAGGCTCAACTCATGTACAATTACAATGACAAAGAAAAACAAATTTATTAAATATTACAAAAAACATGTAATGTACAAATATATTTTAGTTATAAAAGTAGGTAAAATATATATAAAAACTCAAAATAAAAAGCAAAAAAAAAATAAAATACCCATTGGCAATGTACTTTGGTTCCCATCCAGCAATGTTACTTGCATCAACAAGTGCCTTTCTCCATAATTGAGCTTTATTGTTCTCTATTTCTTGTTTGGCAAATGCTTTTCCGAAATCCCCCTTTTGTTTTCTTATATCCGAGGGATCCACATCATAAAAAATGGGTATAGCGATTAGCTCATTCTCTTCCTTCCATTTCATAATATGTGCTAGTTCGTCCAAACACCATGAAGAATCAGCATAGTTTTTGGAGAATATTATGACAGCAATCCGTGATTCTTCAATAGCCTTGAAGAGGGATGAATGGATTGATTCACCCCGAGGAAGTGTTTCATCGTCTTTGTATGTGCTGATCAGGTGTTGTATAAGAGCAGAGTAAAGATGATCTACAAAGGTCTTGCGGGTGTCTTCTCCTCTAAAACTAAGAAAAACATCGTATTTAAACGATCGAGAAGAAGAGGCTGGTACGTCACGAGAAGAAAACGATGAAGATGCCATTTGTGTTTGATAATTATCTGTATGATAAAGTGGAAACCAAATCAATATAAGATTTAGGGAAAATTGCCATAATGATCATTGTTGACCACATGTTTACCAAAATGATCACACAGATTCCGGCGTCTAAGACGCCCATTTAGACTCCCCTTTAGACGCCCATTTTGTGTACTTTTTTGAACATATGGGCCCACATGTCGGCGGCTTTGTCCGGGTGTTTAAGACTCCTTTTCTACGGGCGTCTAAGACGCCCATTTAGACGCTTCTTTAGATGCCCATTTTGTGTACTTTTTTGAACATACGGGCCCACATGTCGGTGGCTTTGTCGGGGTGTCTAAGACTCCTTTTATACCGGCGTCTTAGACGCCGACTTAGACGCCTTTAGACGCCGGTAGAAAAGGAGTCTTAAACAGAAAAAGGGCGTCTAAAGGGGCGTCTAAGTCGGCGTCTAAGACGCCGGTAGAAAAGGAGTCTTAGACGCCCCGACAAAGCCGCCGACATGTGGGCCCGTATGTTGTAAAAAAGTATACAAAATGGGCGTCTAAAGGGACGTCTAAATGGGCGTCTTAGACGCCGGAATCTGTGTGATTATTTTGGTAAACATGTGGTCAACAATGATTATTTTGGCAATTTTCCCTAAGATTTAAGTGTTTTATTTTGTTTTGTTCACCGATTGAAATGGGTTAAATATTAGGAAGTTAGGGATGTTTGAAGAGACACATCTCTTCACTTGTGATGTTTCATTTGTGTAATATATATATATAGGGCATATATATTTGGGAAACCCACTTGAGTTGAGTAAATTTTGGAACCTTTGAAAAAAACAATGTAAACAAACCTAATTTTTTTTTATAGTTTTGTAACATCATTAGGGTCAATTTTATAAAAAATAAAATAAAAAAAGCGCCGACAAATTTTTTTTAAAAAAAATAATTTGTAGACTATGTAACACTTACGTAACACAGCTGTACAGATCAACGGCGACCTGTACAGCTGTGTTTCGTCGTCTACAAATTATTTTTTTAAAAAATAAATTGTCGGCGCTTTTTTCATTTTTTTTAGAGTAAACTTCTCTTTTGCTCCCTGTGGTTTGACAATATTAACCATTTTGCTCCAAAACTTTCAAAATGATCATTATGCTCCCTGTGGTTTGACATTTTAATCATTTTGTTCCTTGTGGTTTGACAATTATAACCCTTTTGCTCCCTGTGGTTTTGAAAAAAAATGGAGTATAATGGAGATATATTGGAAAAGTTTGAACCAAAATGATTAAAATGTCAAACCACATGGAGCATAATGATCATTTTGAAAGTTTTGGAGCACAATGGTTAATATTGTCAAACCACAGGGAGCAAAAGATAAGTTTACTCCTTTTTTTATAAAATTGACCCTGATAATGTTACAAAACTATAAAAAAAATAAAAAAAAAAATTAGGTTTGTTTACATTGTTTTTTTCAAAGGTTCTAAAGTTTCCTCAACTCAAGTGGGTTTCCAAAATAAACATCCCCTACACACACACACACACCTATATAGAGGAAGGTTCAAATGAAAACTCCTTATAAAACCATTTTAAACCAATCACGTAATTTCTTTTTTTTCTATACATTTTTAAACAAAAGGGTAGTTTAGTAATAGCATCGTATTATTTTTGGAATATATTTATTATTCAATCCCTTGTTTTCTCCAAAAATATCTCAAAATCAATTAAAACCCCATTGTTGCGTCAAACCAGAACCACCAGATCTGAGGCATTGGACAGCACCTATATGCCTAAAAAATCACCGCCAACAACGATTGTTGGCCGGTATAGCACCACAACAGGGAAGAAACAAGCATCGATTTTCCGTTTGGCCGGAGGTTTGGTTGTTTGGCCGGAAGAAACAAGCACCATAATATGAACAATTTCCTATCAATGTTTGGCCGAAAGTTTGTGATGCGGGCGATTGGTTGTAGAGGCGAAAGTGTAATACACTCACCGGAGTTTTACAGAGGATATGTGGCAGGGGAGTGGAATGGTAGTTTATTAGTTAATTTTTCGATTGGATAATTATAAATTTTAACCAGTTATGTTTCTTTTGACAACCTTTTAATTGTTTATGGTTTGATTTTGGAGCATAATTTCAAGATATTAGAGCATTTTTTAGACATGATTAGAGTGATGGAGACTCCACCATTCATGTGAAAAAGTTGCATGTGTCAATGTTGAGTGTCTATAGATTGGTATCTTCATCTGGATTTATTTTGTTGTTACATATAAGTAACTAATAGTGTTACATATATGTAAGCAAGTTACATTTGCATTTACACCTATTGTTTTAGAACGTTGGTAATATAGAACGTTGGTTGATTACATATATGTAATAAGATGATGTGTGTTTACATTTGTTCTTTCTGGTTGATTACACATATGTAATTAGATGATATAGTCTTACATTTGTTTTATTAGGTTGATTACATATTTGTAATCAGATGATATGTGTTTTCATTTGTTCTAACTGCTTGATTACACATATGTAATCAAATGATATGTGCTTACATTTGTTCTTTTTGATTGATTACGTATATATAATTAGATGATATGGTCTTACATTTGTTTTTTTTATTGATTACATATATGTAATAAGATTATATGTGTTTGCATTTGTTTTATTTGGTTGATTACATATACGTAATCATGTTTCATATATGTAAGCAGTTTTCACTTAATGCTTATGAATGATATTCATTAATGTCTTTACACAATTATCATTACATATATGTAATCATGTTACATATGTGATTACATTTGTTCCGTTTGAGTGATTACACATATGTAATCAGATGTTTCGGTTGAAAAAAATCAGGATTTTTTAATAAAAAAATCTTGATTGTTTCAATTTAATTTTATAAATAAAAAAAATAAAATTTTGAATTATTTTTTTATAAAATTAAAAGAGATAATAGAGAGGAGAGAGGAGAGAGAAGAGTAAATTTAGGAATTTTATTAAATTTTGGAGAGATGAAATTTTTGTTTGGACTAATATATCCTTATAAATTTATAATTAAATCCATTAATTACCATTTATTTACAATCTTGCCACTATTGATCTTAACCATTGATTATATTAATCAATGTTTGATTAAATGTTTTCTTAGTTTTCTTTAAAATAAGAGTTTTCAATGGAACCTCCCCCTACCTATACTATATGTATAGGGATTGAATCCTATGAAAACCCAACCTTAAAGAGAAAACCCTTAAACTCTATGTGAGCCACTCATTTGAAATCTTCAAATAAATATGTGGTCCAAATTAAACCTGAATAAAAAATTAAATTTTGAATAAACAAATGATTTTTAATATGGGTTAATGTGGACCACATATTTATTTTCAAAATTCCAAATGAGTGGTTCACATAGGGTTTAAGGGTTTTCTCTCTAAGGTTGGTTTCATAGGATTCAATTCATATATATATATATATATATATATATATATATATATATAAGGGATGGAATTTTTTATAACCCTTATCTTTTGTTACAACCCATTAATCATCATCATCCAATGGTTATTTTAAAAAGGTAAGCGTATAGGATCGTGACACGTGTCAGATTCCTTTTTTTTAATATAAAGGGCATTTAGGACATTTGTTATTTAAGTAAAGTTTACCTTTTTTTAAACATTCGTAACTTTTTTATACTATATTATTTTTTAAAAAAAATTGCACCATTGTACTCGTCTCATTTTTCTCTTTAATTTCGTTAGACTAGTTTTTTTTTTTAATTTTTTTGATATCATGTATTTACATCATTGTAACGAGCTTAAAGATAGCAAATTAATTAGAAATTTTTTCTAACAATGGTAAATTATAGTAATGTAACAAAAAATGAAGTAATGTAGCACAAAATGAAGTAATTTATAATGACATAATTAACGGTGATGTAACACATTATTTACAGTGATGTAAATTTCTCTTTATTTTCCATTATAATGTTGACTAGTTTTTTTAGTTTTTTTTCTCATTGTCCATTATTTTACATCCATGTAACGAGCATAAATATAGCACATTATTTTTGATTTTTTTTCTAACAATGATAAATTACAGTGATGTAATATAACACATTATTTTATTTTATTCTCTAATAATAATAATTACAATGATAAATTACAGTGATATAATAGAACACATTATTTTGATTTTTTTCTCTAACAATGATAATTATTGTGATGTAATTTATCATTGTTTGAAAAAAATTCAAACTAATTTGTTGTATTTAGGCTCGTTACAAATTAGGGATGAGCAAAAAGCCAAAAAAAAACCGAACCGAAACCGAATTAACCGGAAAAACCAAACCGGAACCAAATTAACCGAAAAAACCGAACCGCAACCGAATTAACCGAAACCGAATTGAGACGCCCCGTTCCTCGGAAGTCTCTCAGTTGGTTAAACATCAAAAGCATAGCTCTTAAACCGTAGAATAATATTATATTATAGCAGCGGAGATCGTTACATAACATTTAATCTTAACAGGAATGCCAGTTCTTGAATAGGTAGTCTTCATGCCATGCCACGAGCCATCCTATCTCCATCATAACCTGCTTAACCTGACATGCATGCTAAAACAAGTCAGCTTTCGCTGGTGAGTTCTGTGTTAACTTTCCATAAAAATCTTTTCTCATTCAAAACTTTATATAACATGACATGATTCACATGTTTAACGTACATGTCATCATAACATAAATACATTTCATACCCATTATCATAACATCAATCATATTGGACAGAAAACTTAGCCTCAACTGTTGACCCGAAGTCAACAGGCTTGTGCAGCACAAGACACCTCAACTGACGACCCGAAGTCGACAGGCTTGTATAAATACAAGACACCTCAACTGCCAACCCGAAGTTGACAGGCTCATACATGTATAAGACTTCCTCAACTGGTCGACAGGCCTGTTCTTTCACAGGATTTCTGCCTGTTCTTTCACAGGACTTCTGCCTGTTCTTTCACAGGACTTTTTAAACCATCAACCGAAATTGACGGCTCATACCGGTACAAGACTTCTTGACATACATCATTCATACATAACATGGTTTAAAGCGTTAAACCATCATAATCATAAACGGTCTTTCGCACCGCAGTGCTCAGGTTTTGCCCAACCGCAGCCGGGACTTCATTATCACATTTCCTGCTCGACCTCGGTCGATGTCTTTCAAAAATCATTTTCCTTCTCAACCTCGGTTGAGAATTCAAACATTCATTATACTCTCAACCGCAGTTGAGACTTAAAACATTCTTTATACTCTCAACCGCAGTTGAGACTTTAAATCATTCTTTACACCTTAGCTGAGGCTTTTAAAATCATTCATTTCTCAACCGTAGTTGAGACTTAAAGCATTATTTACTTTAAAACATTCTTTACTTGAAAACATTATTTACCTGATCTTAATCAGGTTAGCTTCACTTTCATACAATAACTTTACAACTTGAAACATTCTTTATTTTAACATATTCTCTTATCTGACCGTAGCCAGACAAAACAATCATTTACATAAAATAACTTTATAACATGCATATCAGCCCTAAAACGTTAAATTAGTAAAAGAGGGCTCATAGAACTCACCTGAGCTAAAACACAATTTGCTAGCTCCTCTTCCTTTCCTTACTTTCTCACTTCACAATGATATCCTATTAATATGAACATATCATCATGATTATAACCTTATCATGAAGGTTCTCAATTTACGATTACCGCTCAAAACTTCGGCATATCGTAACTTTCATTCGGAACTTTATTTCAAAATTCCGTTTACACTCATTTTGATCATTCTTATCTCTACAATCTTGTTATGCTTAAAGATTGCTTATTCGTTTGGCTTAAATAAGCGTATTCTCTTATTTACTTAATTCGTCTTAGGCGTTGCTAACTTACTGATTGAATCTTTCTGAACGTTCAATGTCAAAGACATTGCCTTGATAGTCATCAAATAGTTAATGTTGTTGATTATCCCACTAGACAGGTTCCTAGACAGATTAATGACTTAGAAATGATAAATCCTTGTTATTGATTACCCAAATATCATGAAATATCACAAGGTATTATTAGAATATGTTTAATAACCATGTTTAACATACTGATCTGCCTGTTATCATAAACATCAGATACTCGTTCCAGTGAGTATGTTAATGTGATTAGTTTAAAACACTTAGAATTAACCTTGTATGTTCAAAAATTTATTAAACTAATCACATACTTTGTCACAATCAAATGGTTTAAACCACTATAACCATTGTTATTATTTCATGCAAACTGGGCATTACAACGGCTCAAAACAAGGATTTACCCGTTAACAGTTCGAGTTTTTCGTTTATAATCAATCCTAGCCATCATCTAGGCAATAATCAACAACCCTAACTATATCATTACGTTCAAAAACAAGATTTAATCAATCATTACCAATCTAGAAGGTTAGAATGAACCGTTACCTCTTCAAACGAAGTTCTGCGGGTAAAAAGATGATCCAGACTTGCAGAAACGTTCCCTGGTGCGATCCACTTGATCAAAATGCTTTAAAATTGAAGGTTTGATGGATTGGAGGCTGATTTTTCGTGTGTGGTGGCTGGAATCGTCGAATGGAAGGATAAGGATTGCATTTTCTTGACAAAACTGACTTTTTAAGCCATTTTTCCGCCTTGCTGACGTCAGGCGCATCGCCTAACTCGGGACGCCGAGTTGGGGCGTATCGCGCGGGTCCATGGCGGCCAGATTTTTGTCTTATCTTCGTTTCGCGATTCCGGGAGCATACGAACTCCGTTTTGCGCACGGTTTTCGCCTACGTTCACGATTTTTCGAGCTCTTTCCAATGGTTATAATCTCAAGACCTAAAGAGTTCAAAGTATTTGACCTCTAATCTATTGCTATATTCGATTCAGTGTATCTTGAAATCGGAGCCTCGTTTCACAATTTCGCTTACACTCATTCTCTTCATTTTCGAGTTATGATTCTAACCTGAGAATTTTTTTGAGTTGTCACACATATCATCATGGATTTCAAGCACGATCAAATGTGATTATTTATTTGGTAACGCAATTCCTCGAACATCAACAGTTACTGAAATCTCGCACGTTTATCGTTAAGCTGCTAAATTTTCGGGTGTTACACGAATTTTGCGTCAATGTAAATTACATCACGGTAAATTATGTCAATGTAAATTACATCACTGTAATTTATCATTGTTAGAAAAAATTTCAAATAAATTTGTTATATTTAAGCTCGTTACAATGATGTAAATATATGGCATCTAAAAAAAGTAAAAAAATTAGTCGAGACTATAACGGAATTAAAGAGAAAAATGAGACGAATATAATGGTGCAATTTTTTTAAAAAAAATAATATATTATAAAAAAGTTATTAATGTTTAAAAAAGAGGGGGTAGATTATAAAAGGTAAAATGACTATGATGTCTTTTCTAATATTTTAATTAAAAGTTTATGTGTAACTTTGTTATTGGTTGAAATGAGTTATTTAGTTATAGCAAAAGATAAGGGTTATAAAAAATTGCATCCCCTATATATATATATAGAGCAAGGTATAAAAAATAACCCTCATCTTTTGCTACAACTACATAACCCATTTCAACCAATCATAAACTTACACATAAGCATTTCATTAAAATATTAAAAAGGGCATCATAGTCATTTTACCTTTATAAGTTTTTCCCCCTCTTTTTTAAACATTAATAACTTTTTTATAATATATTATTTTTTAAAAAAAATTGCACCATTATATTCGTCTCATTTTTCTCTTTAATTCCGTTATATTTACGACTAATTTTTTTTTACTTTTTTTAGATGTCCTATATTTACATCATTGTAACGAGCTTAAATATAACAAATTTATTTGAAATTTTTTTAAAAATGATAAATTACAGTGATGTAATTTACATTGACGTAATTTATCGTGATGTAATTTACATTGACGTAAAATTCGGTTTCGTTTTTTTTCGGTTAATTTGGTTCCGGTTCGGTTTTTTTGGTTAATTCGGTTTCGGTTCGGTTTTTTTTGGCTTTTTGCTCATCCCTAATTTGTAACGAGCCTAAATACAACAAATTAGTTTGAATTTTTTTCAAACAATGATAAATTACAACACTATAATCATCATTGTTAGAGAATAAAAATCAAAATAATGTGTTATATTACATCATTGTAATTTATCATTTAATTATCATTGTTAGAGAAAAAATAAAATAATGTGTTATATTACATCACTGTAATTTATCATTGTTAGAAAAAAATTCAAAATAAAGTGTTATATTTATGCTCGTTATATCGATGTTAATAATGGACAATGAGAAAAAAAAATTAAAAAACTAGTCAACATTATAACGGGAATTAAAGAGAAAATTACATCACTGTAAATAATGTGTTACGTCACCGTTAATTATGTCATTGTAAATTACTTCATTTTGTGTTACATTGCTTCATTTTGAGTTACATTACTGTAATTTACCATTGTTAGAAAAAATTTCTAATTAATTTGCTATCGTTAAGCTCGTTACAATGATGTAAATACATGACATCAAAAAAAAAAAACTATTCGAGACTATAACGAAATTAAAGAGAAAAATGAGACGAGTATAATGGTGAAATTTTTTTAAAAAAATAATATAGTATAAAAAAGTTATGAATGTTTTAAAAAAAAGGGGGTAAACTTTACATAAATGACAAATGTCCTAAATGCCCTTCATACTAAAGACAAAAGAATTGACACATGGTACGATCCTACACACTTACCTTTTTCAAGTAACCATTGGATGATAGTTAATGGATTGTAGCAAAAGATAAGGGTTATCAAAAATTTCATCCCCTATATATATATATCAAAATTACAGTAAATAGATTGATGATGAATGAATGTATATGTGTATTTTATGGTTCATCTTTCACAAGTTTTTCAATCTTTGCACATAAACATATTTACAAACATAATACCAATATTTTAATCACAATATTCTATCAAATATAAAGAGAGGGACTGATACGATGTATTTCCAAAAAATATCATTAAAATTATTATATAGTTAAAAAAATTTCATTTACTTTCTTCATATAATAAAATTAATAAATTAAAAAATTAAAAAATGGTTTTAAAAAAATTAAAATGATAAAGAAATTAAATAAAATGGTAAATTATCCATATATAAAGATAACAGAATATCTTTTACAAACATTCCTTTAAGATAATCTCCAACCACTATATGAAAATGCTTCAACTCTAAAGTATTTTTACTAACTTTATGGAATACTTAAATTTGGCTAAACTACAACTTAAAAAAAAAAAAAAAAGAAAAGTTTATACATTATACGGACTTGATTTATTTTTATACTATAAATCTTATATTATAATTGTACTGGTGAGTTGAAATAATAAATAGATAAGTAATTGCTCCGATAAAAAATATTCACATGATTTAGGTGATCGAATTTCATAGTATAAAAGTGGTTTAGTGGTTAAAGTGAAGGAGAAACAACTTATAGGTCTAAAATTCAATTATCACTTAGGACAATGTTCCTTATAGGCTGCTGACCCGGTTACTTGCGGCCGCGCTTTACATGTTCCTCTCGGTTAGTAGGGTATTGGGGGGCTCGATGGTTTATTGCGTAAATGGGTTCACACGGTTATAAAAAAAATGAAATCGTGTTTGATTACATTTAAATAAAACTACAAAACCTAAACAGTGTATAATTAAGGTTATTAAGGCTCCGAAGAACCGAGTTTAATGAGGATAATCAGTTCGACTAGAAAAATGATGCCTTAAGGTTCACTAGAAACCTAAATTAAGAAGTAATGAAAAGTAAAAATATATATTTTCAAAAAGCTCTTAGAACTAAACCAATTTGCAGAAACATCAATAATAATATTTATAGAAAAAACATTAAAGGTAACATGTGTTTTTATAAAAACGACATATTTATGATTTTTAAAATGTAGGTAATCGTTGAACTTATCTCGTTCTTCTTAAATCCATATTCGATTTTTTGTTTGTTTACACAGTGACCATATCTATTATTATTTCATTCCTTATATAGCAAATGAAAATATGATATCACTTTGAATTTATCCTAATCGGATTGGATGGTTACCATCAAAAGATAACTACGAGGATAAATTCAAAGTAACATCTTTTCTCCTTTACACATTTCTTTTTAGGGGATATTTCATTTTGGCCAAGAGAATGAGAGAAGAGACAATGAATTTTATCAAATTTACTTTATAAAACATATAAAAAATCCATATAACATGCATATTTATAAAACAAGGGTTTTGACTTTTGACCTCACTTCCTCTAGCCCCTGAAATTCTAAAAAGAATTATATGTTTGTAATTTGGGATTGTTTAAAATACGGTTTGTAATCTATAACTACGCATTTGCTAGTACGATATAGGAATCATAGGATTGAAATCAATTTTTTTAGCAAAAAAAGCCTCAATCTTATTATCTCTCTTAAAGCTTGAGACCACCGTGTATACGCAAGCATATACATATAAAATAACCAATGTAACAGGGGTATTGAGTATATTTACTGTGACATATTTCAAAAATAGATCGGGTTATTTACACATTTTTTTAATTTAACACATCACCGACATAATATGTCCCGTATAGTCTTATTACGAGGTGTATAACCCACTCTGACACACGCATTTCTTGGTGATGATTGGCTTTGTATACGTCTCGTGTATGACCTATATGAGACGTATATATGAGGCCAATCATTAAACATGAGAAATCTGACAATTAATGATTGGTCACCTATATGCCTCGCATAGACATATACGAGACGTATAAAATGTGTGAAATTTAAGAATTAGGTGTAAGAATAACAAAGACCTTTAAAATACATCATATTTCTAAAATTGTTTATAGTCAAAACCTTATTTATTCAAAGACCTAGTAAATCTAAAAGATAGCAAGTCTATTAACCTGACACCTCACGAATATAACAAACACAAAACGAAAATAAAAAGTAAAATAAAATATAGAGCTACTTAAAAATTGAAAGAAACAAAAATAGAAATCGTAATCTCTAATGAAGTGTTATAGTGGTTAAAATAAAGGAGATATAATCTATAGGTTAGTGACGGAGCTTGACTAAGGTGGGGGGGGAGTCTTACGTGATCAATTTTGTTTTTTTGCAATCGACTGGTGGGTTAAATGTCCGGATATGTGATTTAGGTCAAACAAATAAAAATAAAAATGTCTAATAACTATCATTATACGTAAAAAACTATAAGAGGGAGTACTTTAAAGAAGAACGAGTCAATTGTTTTCACATTTCCCATGATATATTGAGGATTTTTTACGTTTACCTTGATTTATAGCATCTCCTTTTTCTTCAATAATCTTTCTTTTGAAAAACGAGATAATTGTTTTCACCTTTTCCAAGATATATTGATCTAAACTAAAACCTAAATGTTTAAACAAACAAAATAACACCAATTAATAACAATTTACATACCAATTGTTAATCATAACAAATAAATGCACTAGGGCATCAAATATAAAAAATAAATAACAAAACAAAATTGTCTGTTCTCTAGTTCTTCATATGACATAATTTCCATCATAATCAACAAAAACATAAGCAATCAAGATTCAAGATATATTAGATACAAGATTATACCATAGTCCATAGCAGCATAACTCATGGCGTTTGGACGAGTGGAGGTTGGTCGCCGGTCGGACCTCAGAAGGGGCGGATTCCGGCTGGATTGCTTGAAATCTTGGAGTTGGAGGTTGGATTTGGAGTTGTGGTGTGGTGCAGTGTACGTGACTCACAAAATGGAAAGGAATCAGGGAAATGGACGGGAATTCAATTTTGAGGAGAATAGGGCTTGAAGGGTATTTTAGGGATTAAGGAAAATACCATCTACTCAGTTACTGGCAGCACTTTACCTATTTCTTTCGGTTAGTATGGTATTGAGGGGACCTAAGGTTTACCAATTAAGTGGGTTTCCACGTTAATCCAAAAAAAAGTCTGACAAAGAAACTCTCTTCACCATTTACCATATTTTAGAAACGATTGTTAATAATTGAGAAACTAAATAAGAAAATAAATCGATGGAAATCAATTTTTAAAAGATTTTACTTCCATTATGAACTAATAATTACAATCTATTCCGCACAAAAAATGAAACTATAGACGCAGATTGAATGCAAAATGTTCAACTAATCAGATTATTAACTAGAAATAATTAATCAAATAAAGATGATGGATCTGTAAACATACCGCAAAAACACAGAGAAGGGAAATAAGAACTGTAAATTGATAAGGTTAGAAATATTGGGGATTTTTGATTCCTTGGTCTGCGAAGACTGACTCTTGAGCGTACAAATTTTCTTATAGCGACGAAGCGTCAATTATTTTTCACCTCAATTATTGTATCTTTATTTGCTTGGACAAACTCCTCAATTATGCTTTTCCCATTAATGGCCCATTCTTTGTTTGGTCGGTTAAAAAAAACTCTTAAAAAATCAACAACTTTGTTCCTCCACCAACCAATTGTTGTTTAATTTTTTATGGGTGGTGTTAAACTTACACCCCAAAAGCATGTCTGAACACCCCTCATACGCCCCGTAGTGGCCACTACGGGGCGTTTTGGTACGGCTTATACTATCTTGGTCAAACGACAGGGTCTATGATTAGACCTAAACGTCTCGTAGTTGCCACTACGGAGCGTATTGGTACGATGTTCTGAAAAAGTTCCGACAGTGTCAGTTGATGTTGACCCAAACGCCACGTAGTGGTCACTACAGGGCGTTTAGAGATAACCCTAAACGCCCCGTAGTGACCACTATGTGGCGTTTAATGTTTAAAACGTGACAAATCTTTTGTAACTTACGAATTCATCGTCCATATATACTCACATATTGCATTACAATATCAAACGTTCCATCGAATCACTTGACGTATAGTTGATCGAGTTTCTCTTGTTTTGTTTATTAGAATATTTACTTTCTACACCCATATTTTTGATTTGCAAGATGTCTTGGTGGGACGTAGACTTTTTCTTCGGTCAATATACCGACGTTTCGCGTGTGGCTGAATCTTATCAGGTATGAAACTGTATTTAGTTGTTTTTATTGTTAATCAAATGACAAACTAATCATAATGTTTTTAAGGATGAGACTGGTATGCAATCGTCTGAGGCCACAAATAGACCAGTATTGCCAGATCTTAACGAAGAGGTTGCAGGTCAAACTTCATACTGGCAGTTTGATTTGAACCAGGAATCTTGCGTTGACGACGACGTTAACAGGGAATGTTACGCTGGTGAACAATCATACCCACCCTAAGTTGCGGTTAGACAGGAAGAAGCTGATGTTGTATACCAAAATATGGACTGAAATACCAATGAGGTAATATATTTTTCACTTGTTATTATTATTATTATTATTATTATTATTATTATTATTATTATTATTATTATTATTATTATTATTATTATTATTATGCAGACATGTCTTCTGACGAGGGTGACGATTTCGATGAGCTTCCGCACCACCCGTGGTTGCAGTTCCCTCATGGAACGGTCGCGAGTACCAAACGCGATCGTTTACTGAGGAAATTGATGGGCCAGCAGAAGGCCATCGATTACGATTTACCGACACAGCTCGGCGAGCGTGAGAGGATGATGGCCATCATTGGCGAGGACACGCCTTGGACTAGATTGTTTGACACATGTTACGCCCCTCGTACCGACTCATCATGGTGGAGTTTCTTTCCACCTTCATCTATCAGCCGCGGGATCCGGATTTTCAGCCTCAGCCTGGTCAGCCACAGCCGCCAAAGGACATATCATTTCGACAGTGCGGAGTGGCGTACGACATGAGTTTGAGGAAGTTTGCGATAGTTGTCGGTCTCTACACCGAGGAGGAGACTCACATGCCGATCTACACGACGGCTATTCATACAGCTGACGACGCCGTCGTCAGTGCTTGGTGGCCTCGGATAGGCGACGAGCCGTTTGTCCGTAGCGCCCAGGTCACGCGTATTCGTGACCCGCTCATTAGGTATTTGCACCGGTGCATTGCCTCATCAGTCTCCACCACATGACGAGGGGGAGCCACATCAGGATGTGCCATATCAGCATCCTGAGTGCCCGTGCGGCTTCCTACTCGTGTCGAGGCTATGCTTGTCACACCCCACGCCGCGTGCGGAATCCACGGCGCGTGACGTAATGATTGCATAGCCATAGTTTAAGATTCCCCCTTGATTTCTGGTTTACATAGATACTTGATCCACCGTTCTTGAGCTGGTGGGTGATTTGTAACCTGGAACATGTAGCATAAAAAGTCAACTACGAATAGTTGAGTGAGAATCATATGTTTTGCTGATTAAAATGATTGTTCAAACATTGATTTTCATGATATGGTATTCACAAGTGATCAAGTAGGTACTTTGAAATTGAATCTACCTGGGCATGTAAATCATCAATCCTACTGATAAATGCTAACGTTTAGCTACCCGCTAAACGCCGTGATAATGCTAACGTCTAGCTACCCGCTAGAACGCCGTGATAATGATACTTGAGTTCCCGCATATGATCATACCAGTACTACCAAGGGCTTGATAACAAGTTAATGATGTTCACATAAGAATAGTCCCAAATAGCCTCCACATAACCAAAGTTCCCAAGTGATACGCTTGTTTTTAATAAGTTGATAAATGTTCATTTGCACGCATCTAATTGGTTATGGGTGACTTAGCCAGCCATGCCGGAGTGGCACACCAACCCTTGTCATAACCGTGATACGCATGATAAAAGATTTATTTGATGATTGTTTATCATGATGTTCTTCATGATAATGATATATGATTTCATAATGTTTAATAAATGTTTATCATGACGTTCCTCATGATAACGATATATGATTTCATAGTGTTTGATAAATGTTTATCATGACGTTCCTCATGATAATGAGATATGATTTCATAATGATTCATAAAATATGTTTTGAAATGATATCTACATATTCCACCCCGAGTTTTTAGAAACCAAAACGTTGAAAAGGGGAATATGAAACTCACATGTTTATCGAAGTGTTCTGATATTGAAGTATCACTTAAGATTTGAAGAGAATTCTGCAATTTATTAATGTTTTATGAGTTCCTTGTATTTGAATTGGATTGTCAGAATATTCATTGAATTTTGATAACAAGGAATCGTTGTTTAAGTCATCAAGCTGATCTTAATCCTTAATCAGCCTCCTTAAGTTAATATTGCACAAAGTGCGATAAACAAGGAACCTATAATGATTTAGGTGCCTATTAAGGAGTTAATGACTAACTGGATTAATCACAACATTATCGGATTAATCATATCGATGTTGATTGTTGATTATTTCACTAACGATTTCCTAGATGAATTTCTGGCTTAGGAATAGTCAATCCTTGTTATTGATCATTTAGGTATCATGAAACATGAGAATGTGATATTAAAATATGTTTAATAACCATGCTCAATGTACTCATCTGACTGTTATCATAAACATCAGATCGTTATTCCGGTGATTATCTGTATGCTTATCATTAGTTAGAAACACTTGGATGAAACCTAGCATTTCAAGAAATGATCAAGACAATCATAATCATTGTTAAAATCAAATGGTTTAAACCATTTTAATCTAAGATATAGTTTCATGAAAACCGGGCATTACAACGGCTCAAAACAAGGATTTATCCGGTAGAACATCGTGTTCTTTGTTTAAAATCATTCCTAGCCATCATCTAGGCAATAATCAACAACCCTAACTATCTCATGATGTTCAAACACAAGATTTAAACAATCAAAATCAAACTGGAAGGTTTAAACAAATCATTACCTAATCCGACGGATTTCTCGGACAGAAATGACGATCAGAACTTATAGATACTTTCCCTGGTGCGATCCGGATGTTTGGAAGCCTTCAAGATGAAGTTTTGATGGTGAAAAATATGGTTTTCTTCGTCTCAAAGTCGACAGAAACGAGTGGAAGGAAAAAAAATTTAGTTTCTAGATGCCATCTGACATTCTTATCCAATTTGCCGCCTCTGCAGCCTCCGGGCGCATCGCCCCAGCTCAAAGGTTGGCTCGGGGCGTACCGCGCGGAGTGAGGATCGCAGATATTTTGGTTTCCTTCGTTTCGCGATTCCGGGAGCATACGAACTCCGTTTTGCGCACGGTTTTCGCCTACGTTCACGATTTTTCGAGCTCTTTCCAATGGTTATAATTTCAAGATCTGAAAAATTCAAAATATATGATCTCTTATTTAACGCTATCTTCAACTCCACGTTTCTTGAAATCAGAGCCTCGTTTCGTGATTTTGCTTACACTCATTTTCTTTATTTCCGAGATATTATTCTAACCTGAAAAATTTGAATTGTCACAATGCTGCAGGGTATTACTGATGCGACACAGCAGCTCATTCAGCAGCAGGCGCAGATCCAGCAGCAGCAGCTCCAGCTCACACAGCAGCAGCTCAAGCTCAGTCAGCTGCTAGCTCATACCCGCGAGCAGCTGACGCTACGAGTGGATCGGTCGGAGGATCTGATCTCGTGGCAGGTGCATGTCGAGCTTTGCCATGCTCTTGCTCATGCTCAGGGTGTCCAGCTCCCTGCAGTTCCGCGACCACGAGATTATCCTCCTCCCTCTCCACCTCCACCTCACGATGGTTATTTAGTATTTTCAGTTATATTTGTATTTGTTATGTGTAAACAGACACTTGTATTCATGTTTATGTTTTGTATATATTTGGTTGTTTTGGTTGATGAAGTGTGTATATATTTTGTTATTTTGGTTCATGATGCGTGTATATATTTGATTGTTTTGGTTGGTGATGCGTGTTTATTATTTAAATATGTTTTGGTTGATGATACATTATTTATCATATTATTCTTTAACATTAATATGTTTAGACAAATAATTAGATTTCAAATAATTAAAAACATAAAAAACATGCGTTTAAAAAAATAACCAAACGAGATACCGTAACGAGAGATACGTCGCAAAGTATAAACCTAACGAGAGATACGTCACAAAGTATAAACGTAACGAGAGATATGTCGCAAAATATAAAAAATAATTTTTAAACAAAAATATTATGATTTTAAACAAAACTAATATATTTTTACACCCCAAAAACATATTCAAACACACAAAAACTGTCAAATTTAATTTTTTTAACCCTATAAGTCCCGTAGTGGTCACTACGTGGCGTATAGGTCTGACACTGACAAGAGAATATCTGACTCATTTAAGGTTGTCAGGTCTGTGGCCAAAGGCCGGGTGTTGAAATGTGTTTTTGGGGTGTGTAGATAACCTCTCCCTTTTTTATGAGTAAATTTATTTAAATATAACTAAGTTTCAATTTTATTTTAATTAAATTATTCAAACTTTGTTTTGTTTTAATTAGATAACTTAAATTTACTATATGTTTCAATCCTATATATATGGCCTATATAATTTGTGACTAAAATTTTTTTATATTTATTTTTTATTGTATGATTAAATGAAAATAACATGGGTTTAGAAAAAAGATCTTAAAACTTTTCTGGAAATTGCTAAAACAACATCAAAAGTTGATTACGTTTATATAACATTTCCGTCTTATTTTTCTTGACACATGGTATGATGTAATTGGTTGGATTTATTTATTTAAATTTATCAAACTTATATAACATTATCTTATTTTGAAAAAATACAAAAAAATTAACAATATTTATTTTTGAAATAAAATATTTAAACTTAAAGATTACATAAATTAAAAAGAAAACTAAAAAATTACATAAACAACTAAAAGTCAAAAATTACATTAATTAACACAAATCATTAAATTTTGAATCGAATAAGTAATTTGAATCCGTATTACGTTCTTCTACCCAAGGGTAATGGTTTCTCCTTCGATTTCGTATTTCTTCACCAACATTGTCATCGACTATCCATGGATCATCCAGCACATACTGGTCGTACTTTATATTCAAGCGGGTACTCCTCTTTTGATAGGTTTTTAGGAAATAAATTATCTAATGCCCTGTTCCAAAACACATCATCACCTCATTCCTC
>CM018691.1:28779531-28982031 GCA_009363875.1 Mikania micrantha | reverse complement strand
AGTTTTAATTCAAAACTTTATCAAATATTTATGCGGAAGCGTCAAAACATTTTTATATGTAATATGTACTTGATTAGTTACTAATTACATTCAAAAATCATTATACAATAGTTTGTATGAATACCCAAAAACCAAAATTTATCAAAACGTTTGAACTTTCAACTTACGTGTCCGATCATTATCTTCAACGCATCATCTACTTCCGTCCTGCAAACACCACATATAATTCATGTTCGTTCGTTTAACTATTAACTTGTTCACGAACGCTAACCGAACGAAAATTCTTGTTCGTGTTCGTTCATTAAGGAATTTTTTTTGTTCACAAATGGTTCACGAACGTTAACGAACACATATTATTTAAACAATAAAAATCAATATTCTTAATCTCAAGAATTGGAGATAATCATTTATAAATATATTATTTAAAATATTATAGTATTAAACTAAAATAACTTAAATATTATGGTATTAAACTAAAAATAAAAAATTAAAAATATACAACTCATTTAATGAGTAAAAATAATAAATGAACTTAACCGAACATAAACGAACACATTACCGTACGTTCACGAACACGTTACCGAATGTTCACGAACACAAATGAACGAACAGACCTCTGTTCATGTTCGTTCCTTTAACTAAACGAACGGAATTTCTTGTTCGTGTTCGTTCATTTATTAAACGAACGAACATAAACGAACTTCCCACCGAACGGTTCACGAACAGTTCGCTGAACGTTCGGTTCGTATACAGCCCTAAATGTATTCTTTTATTTATCCATATTATTGTATGAATAACTAAACTAATTGTTTAATGATATTTAACAATATTCTTATAATAAATAGAATATTTTTTTATTTATTATTTTGTAATTGAATTGCTAAGTATGCTAATTGAGTTGATTTCCCATCCATTCAACTATTTATTTGTATTTAAAAGTTTGTATATTTGAATTTTGTGTTTTATAAAATTTTGCTCGGTCTTTTAAAGGTTTATAAATATAAAACAATCATTTGGAATTAATTTGATCTCAAAATCAAATATTTTTAAAACTTAGATTTTATTTTAAAAATTCGTTTTTTTAAAACACATTTTAATGTCATTATAATTTGTATAAAAATTTAACTAAAATATTTAAAAAGAAAATTTTGAACAGAAGGCATTAAAACTAAATTTTGATGTGTAAACCCTTTTATTAATTTAAATAAACTACTTCTATTTAAAATCTTTTGATTTAAATCCAAAAGAAAGTTAGAATTAAAAATTTCTTTTAGTTTAGGATATATAATAACTGTCATGCTTAAATAACTCTGTTTTTCTTTACTTTTTCTTTTTTACACATTTAGTCCTTCTAGTTTCCCAGGTTTAATATCTTCCGCCTGTAGTTTTTATTTAACTGAAAAAAAAAAACTTTGAGTTTATTACACCTTGACCCCTCTAGTTTTAAGATTATTTTATGTCTTAAAGATTACAAAAGATTATAAAACCTTTTAGTGTGTATTTTATAAATAAATATCCTTTATAAGACTAAACAAGTTTTACATATATATACATTTTTATTTTATTATTATTATTATTATTATTATTATTATTATTATTATTATTATTATTATTATTATTATTATTATTATTATTATTACTACTACTACTACTACTAAATATTTAGATCATAACCAATATATACTTATGTATATATTAGTTTTCATAATCTTTTTATTTATATGTATTTAAGGTTTACAACTTATAAATTTTAACCTTTAAAACCATTATCTTATAAAATAATATTTTTTTATAAGGTCTTATGTCATGATTTATGTTTTTATTATTATTATTACATTAATGTAATAAATGTTGTAAAATTATTAGTTGAGTGTGAATGTATAGGTTTTTGAATACAAACATTTGAAAGAATACTAAAGACTTTGTTTATTATAAACCGAGCATGATTACAATGTTCAAATTTGTAACGGAACACCCTGGTGATTACATATGCCAAGAAAAAGCTGTTAATATATCAAATAGCATAAAATTTCAAAATGTCATAAGTTGATTAGCATTGTTCAAGGTAAACCAAAGAATAACAATTATCAACAAAATGGTTCAAAAAATAACTATTGGAGTTGCCAATAAAAACAAAGATAAAAAAAGAAACAAATATATGAACAATTTCTAAAGTTTAAAAGAAATAAAAAAGAAACAAATTCTATTTACTTCAAATGTATATAAATGGGTATTTATAATCAGGTACACGAGACAAGTAAATGGGTACATACAAATATACAATCGGTTAATCGGGCCGAGTAAACTGGTATATGAATGAATCCCATGTTGGACATGTGATGTCTGATCATTGATAATATCAACGTTGTTATCGGGGTACGATCCAAAGAGTTACACTTTGGAAGATAGTAATGTGATTATGTTTAAAATTTGTTTTAGACACATTCAATTTCACGAATTATATAAAGTGGTGTGTTATTATTATTATTTATGAAATAATAATAATAATAAAGGAATTAATTATTGTAATAATTAATTATAATTAAATTTGATAAAGTTTAATTAGTTAAACTTTAGACGTTTAATTAAATGTTACTAACTAGTTGTTACTTAGTAATATGGAGAGTAGTAATTAAATGGTTTAATTACTAAAAAGAGTTTAATTAAATTAAAAGAGTTTAACTAAATTAAAAGAGTTTAATTTAAATAATATGTGAAATAAAAGGGTGGGAAACCAATTTTGAATTGTTAATCCAAGATCCTAAAAAGGTGGATCTAGTTTTGACTATTAAAACTAGATCCAACCTTTCACATTTTCACCACAATTTTAGAACTCTTTCACTTTCCCTCTCTCCCCTCCTGTTGGCCGTACACCTCCCCTCTCCTCCTCTCTTGGTTTCGGCCAAACACCACCATAGAGCCACCACCATAGCCGAACCATCACAAGTGTTTTCGGAGCACACGGCTCTTGCGGTAATACACGATAGAGATCATGGTTTGTGATTCAAGTCATCTAGCGAGACTACTATCGAATCCAAGGTGTGTTTTTGGGAGTTCTTCATTTATTCATATGTAATTGGATTTCTGGATTTGGGAATTTTGTTTATGAAACAAAATGTGTAACCTAATCGTTTCTGCTATCGTAAAATCTGATTTTATAATTAATATGATATAAATTAAAATTTTAAAACTGGTTACTACAATTCCCAACATCCCATACCCGCGAAAATTTAAAAATTAACCTCATGCCCGGCCCAATACCCACCGGGCTCGGAAATACCCGTCCCACATGTAACAGGTTTCAGGTAAACACGTCGGGCGCGGGTTTTTTTGTCATCCCTATAAATTATAATAAGTTTACAAACTCAAAAGAAACCTCATTATTTTATAGAAACCGGGTTCCATATAAACGACAATCAAGAAATCATTCATCCAACATATCATGTGAGTATTCGTAGCCCTTTTTATTTCAAAGTCTTGGGTGCAACATGTATATGTTATTCAATTTCAAATTATATTTCACAAAACTTGCATATTCAAACTCTATGTCTTTGTGTATGATGCAATGTTATATGTGCTAAACTATGACTCTATGTATGTGCTATTCAAAGTCTAATTCTACTATAATAACTAACCATATGAGCTAATGGTAACAATAATATATAGATCTATTGGGTGACGTCCATCCATCGCATTGACCCTAATGAGGGTTTTTGGATAACTGAAACTAATTCAAGCTAATCTTGACTTTTGAGTCGAGTGTAAATCTATGTCAACAAATGTCTTATTATACATATGTTTGTACATGCACGCTTGGAATATACCTTGACATATGAATCGCAAAAGTCTCATTCTATTACGTATAGTATAAATATATGTCTACTCACAAACTTTTTAGTTGACTCTATTTTTATACATATTGCAGGTAATGCAATTCGAGTTAATTCAAGTTGATGCTATACGTAGAATACTATGGGCCTACTGTAGTAATTAAAAACAATGTTTAATTTATGTTGAAAAGAATTTGATTTGGACATGAATTGAATTTGGTATGATCAATCTCTGAAACTTTAATTTGTGTCACATGTTATGAGCAGTCGCGTCGTGAACCGACGTCTAATCCACTGTCAATCGAGGTGTGATATTAGACACGAAATATGTTAAGGGTAAACACGAAACATGATTAAGTCGTGTCGTGTTCACATGTTTGTATCTGAAATTGTCAGCACTAGATTAGGGTCAAGGATTTGAGAAGAAGGGATTTTGAGTTTCTTTAATTTTTTTGTCTTTTAGTTAGGGTCAAAAAATATATTTTATACCTACTTGAAAACAAGTTAATTAACATCTGATTGAGGAACCACTGGTATTACTTTTTCAAACAGTGCGGATCACAAGTTTAATTTCTCAAAGTAACCGACCGTCAATATAAAATTGACATATCACAAGGATTAACTACGTAATTGCCCTAAATAAAAATAATTAAGGACACTTGTCATTATTGCAGACTGTAGGACATTTATATTTTAGTTTTATGTATATCTCCTATTTAATAAATAATCTTTACTATTTATTATGGATTAAGGACATGGATATCAATATGGATTGTCAATTATGAATATCAACATCAATAATAAAAACAACAAACATACACAGTAAAAATCTCACTTAGAGTAGGGCCTGGAGGAAGGATAGAGACAAACCTTACCCTATCCTAGCTAGTTGGGATAGAGAGATTGCTTCGAAGGAGTCCCCGGCTCAAAGTTATCGTTTGAGGTTAATCACCTCAACGCTTTTAACAATTATTTTCACAAAATAAGTAAAATAACGTTAAAATTAGTGCAATTTTACTTTTGCCCATTAAGGACCAACACATATATACATTATATGTGTTCACCACAAATGAGGCGTATTATTAATCAAATGAATTTAATGTGAAATTAATTATGAAGTTTTTCAAGAAACTTATTTTTTTTTAAAACCTTCCATTTAAGCATCTAAAAATCACAAAAAAATGTTAAAGAAAAAGAAAGAATAATGATATTAAGTGATTTTTAAAAATTTTCAAATATTTAATGCGATTGGATGACTTAAATGGTAAAATAAAATATGTAAAATAATAAAAAAATGCTATATTAAAATAATCAAAGTTTTAGGTCTTAATTTTTAATATGTATTAATATAAATTGCAATTTTAGTTAATTGTATTGTACTAGAAATATATTTAAATGACTAAGTATACTTAAATTGAATTGATATTTATCACTTACATAAAAGAAGTTAATGCTGAAAAACGTTCTAAAAATCAACTTAATAGATTTATAATCATAACATCAAAGTTTATTTTTTAAAGACAAATTTTGATGACTATTTGTAATAACAGATGATATTATATGTTATTCAATCAATGTAATATACAGTTTTTTTTTTCTAGATATAATATTTTTATTATTAAACATATAATATTTTATTTATTTAACATGTGCAAGTTGAACCATGTATGAGTGTTTTGACCAAGGATCCGGCACCTACAAATAGTTTTAATCATCTGCTATACGAGATTTCTTGACATATAGAATGCTTTAGATGAATGGCAACCATTTCTGAAATGAAAATCTTGCCAAAAGAACCAAATTAGATTTAAAAAATAAAATAAAAATACCAACTTTATCAATCTTGATTAAAAAAGGGTGTTGTTATTCTCACACCCACTTTTTTTAAAAATACACCCCTGAGACGGCCCGTAATGGCCTTTACGGCCCGTCTCAGGCTTCGGTCAAACATTCACTCCTGACAACATGTTCCAATGATTGGAAGCAAGACGGGCCGTAATGGCCAGGACGGCCCGTCTCATTCATCGTACAGACATTCCCTGAAACCTAGTACACTGATTTGACATCAAGACGGGCCGTACTGGCCATTACGGCCCGTCTTGCTTTTTCAATTCTGACAGAAGGACATTGATTTGACCCAGTACGGGCCGTAAAGGCCATTACGGGCCGTCTTGAAGATTTTCAAATTTGTATATAAGCATGAATCGTTTCAAACGAACGCATAACTTTCGAATTCAAATATATTTCAAGATAATTCATATCTGTAACGATGTCGTTTTGGGACGGGAGTTTTTTCAACTATTCCGTGCCTGATTTGAACGAAGAGCCTCCTGTTGAGTATTTATACGGCACGATAGATCTGAATGCTGAACCTAACGCTGATGTCGGGTTTGATAGTCAAGCATCGTATGGGTTCGTGTATGACGACAGTAAACAAAGTTACACGGAGGAGGTTGCTGGTGAAAAAAAGCCGGTGGCTTCAAACGTTGACTGGGAAACAAAAGAGGTAAATTAAATGAAACTAAATGTTAATAATTGTATATTATCGCTATCCATTTAAGTTATTTATTATTGTTTTTATATGTCAGGAGTTTATGTCTGAGGAAGCGCTAGTAGGGTGGGTGAAAAGTAGAGCAGTAGACAATGGTTACATTGTAGTCAAAAGAAGAACGAAGAAATCAAAGACAACAGGCAGTGTAATCAAAGTCTGGCTCATGTGTGACCGTGGTGGCGAGCACAATAGCATCGCAATCCTTAGACGGTCAGGCAGCAAGAAAATCGGTTGTCCGTTTCAACTGATAGGGTTATACAACGAAGTTCGTGAATCCTGGAAATTGCTGGTGATTAACGACAATCACAATCACGAGCCTGCTCAGAATCTAGAGGGTCATCCATATGTTAGAAGATTCACTCAGGAGGAAGAAGATATGGTGGAGAATCTGACCGAGCGACACATGGATCCTCGTAACATACTTTCGAGCATAAAGAAACATAACCCTGCAAATGTATCCGTCTCTAGGGATGTATACAATTTACAGCAGAAGCTAAAAAACAAGAAGAAATTCGGTGATACTCCGATGCAGGTCCTGGAAAACGTGCTTCACAGTCAGCAGTACGTTTACTATACCCGGGAGGATCCTGAAACAAACGTCGTGGAAGACATTTTCTTCTGTCATCCAAAATCGTATTGCTGGTGGCGTGCATTTCCGCACGTACTGATGATGGACGCGACGTACAAAACCAACCAGTACAGGCTTCCATTTATTCAAATTGTTGGCGTGACATCCACACACCAGACGTTTAGTATTGCTCACGCGTTCGTAAGCAAAGAGCGTGAGGAGAACTACGTCTGGGTTTTAGAGATGGCTAAGAGTATGTTGAATAAGTGTATGGAGCCACGTGTGATCATAACAGATCGAGACCTTGCTGTTATGAATGCGTGCCGTAAAGTGTTTCCAGAATCCGCAAAATATCTCTGTAGGTGGCACATAGACGAAAATATTGCCAAACACTGCAAGGCAAGCTTTTCGGACGCAGACTGGAAGAAATTCAAAGGTCGATGGGCGAATTTGTGTAACTCTCCGACAACAGAGTTATACGACTACAACTACAATCGTCTGTACGAAAGACTTATCAAATACGATAAAAAAAGTAAGCATCATATACCATCATTATGTTGAATCAATTCATCATTGGTTTTTTGTTTCATTTCAGGGGTTCTGGAGTATCTAACGCACACCTGGTTAAACAGTTACAGAGATATGTTTGTAACAGCATGGACCAACAGAACGCGCAACTTTGGTCAACGTACAACAAACCGGGTGGAAAGTCAGCACTCGAACCTAAAACGATTTCTCAGATCACCAAACAGCACGCTTGCCTCGCTTGTCGGTTTCGTAAATGAAATCGTGCAAGCACAAGAGGTAAAAATGAAACATGATTTTGAAACAAGCTTGATTAAAACTATGGGTCATCATAAACTACCAATATTTGATAACCTTCGAGGAAAGGTGTCCCATAAAGCCCTTGATTTGTTGGTAGAGGAAAAAGAAAAAATAAGAGTAATGCGTGACAAAAATATGACGTGTGGCCACCAGCTTTGGACTAGTTGTGGGTTGCCGTGCGCTTGTAATATATCAAAATATTACAACACAGGTTCGTAATATTAAATGTAAATATTAGATGTTTCGCACGTACAACAAATTTATATTAACTGTAATTATAAATTATGCAGATAAAAAGATACCGCTCTCAGATATAGATATTTTTTGGACTAAACTTAACGCAGCTAACCCAACACTGTTAGAAGAAGAAGAAATAGATGTTATAGGACAAATGGGTTTGGTTACAGAAGAAATAAATTCCAAACCTATTGAAATTAAAAAGAGTCTAATAAAGAAGGTCTTGGCGCAGGTATTTCCAAATAAAAGCGACAAAAAGGCGCCTTCAGTTCAAAAAGATACACGTGGTCGACCAACTTTAAAGGCACAGAAACAAAAAGAGCAAGAGCAAGACGTTGTTAAAGATAATTTAGCGTCGCAAGAAAGTACATTTGAACCTTCGAGGCATAGTTCGTTTACAGCTGTGACCGAAAAAAGTCAGAAACCCGTATTTCGGCGCAGCCGTTCCACATCGGTATCAAAAGCAATGACACCATCGGACTCGCTAAGTCAAAACGAATTTCGTTTTCCACGTAACATGAAGCCAGAAGGATTAAACAATGTTTATCGCTTCGGTCATCACATCCTTCCTCTCCTTCAACCTTACGTGATAAACATACAAGATGTCCAGCCAGATGGTAACTGTGGTTTTCGTTCTATAGCCGTGGGTTTAGGATTCGATGAAAGTCATTGGTCATTTATACGACAACAACTCTTGCATGAATTGGATTTCAACGCAGATCTGTACAGATATGTGTTTAATTCCTACGACCCAGATTCTTATGATGTACTACGCAACACAATAAATTGGCAACAGATTGCACCTGCTCCCGCCGAACATTGGATGTTTATGCCTCACACAGGTTTAGTAATTGCTCAAAGATTTGGTGTAATTGTTCAACTTCTCAGCAGAGGAGGTCCTCAAACCATTTTTCCTTTGTGGACATCTGCTAACAGTTTGCCGCGACATAACGTCGTATCAGTAATTCATCTTGGCCAACATTTCGTTAATGTTACCTTACAAGGATCTTATCCAATGCCAACGGTAAATCCTATTTGGAAACGTTACCGAAATGATGCCGCATCCGACTGGGAGTTCGTATATCATGACAGGCTGCAAGAATACAAAAGATTTTTAGATGAAAATAAGTTGGTCGACTACATTGACGTTTAAATGTAATAAACAATTATTCTTTATTATTTATAATAAAACTGATTTTTTTTTAAATTAAAAAAAAAATAAATAAAGAACATTACGGCCCGTAATGGTCAAGACGGCCCGTAATGTTCTTGTTATATACAGATTTCATTTTTATTTTTGAACTTTTCCACACACATTTACTCACAAACTCTCTCGTCTTGGTCTATACACCCCGTCTTGGTCCTTCAAGCTTTCGATACCTGGTACGTATTTTCACTCGTAGATCATGAATATGTGTTCAGATTTGGTTTTTGATCGAAATAGGATGTGTTTAGACGGTTTTTAAGTTTTCGAATTAAGAACATAACGGGCCGTCTAGACCATTACGGGCCGTCTTGTTCATACCAGGGAAGAAGGTGACCTTTGACCTGGTATGGTCAAGACGGGCCGTCTTGACCATTACGGGCCGTCTTGGCATACCAGCCTAGTTTTGGCCTGGTATGGTCAAGACGGGCCGTCTTGACCATTACGGGCCGTCTTGGCATACCAGCCTAGTTTTGGCCTGGTATGGTCAAGACGGGCCGTCTTGACCATTACGGGCCGTCTTGGCATACCAGCCTAGTTTTGGCCTGGTATGGTCAAGACGGGCCGTCTTGACCATTACGGGCCGTCTTGGTCCAAGACGACCTGGTTTTGCTTGAGACGGGCAACTTCATGACGGACCGTCCTGGTCTATACGGGCCGTCTTAGACAAAAAGTTTTTTTTTTTTTACGTTCGATCGTTTTTTCGTTTTTCAGCTTATACTTTCTGTAGCTGAGATGGATCCAGAGATGCCACAACAGGGGCCACAGCAGCAGGGCCCGCCGTTAGATCCGGAGTCCCTGGCGCTCTCGCAGCACGAGTGGCTGCAGTTCGAGGAGGGGTCTGCGGCATTGATGAGGTGCCGTCGGATACTACGGATGACCGTGCCGACGCCTCGTTGTATAGACTGGGGTCTTCTGGCGGATGTCGGGGAGGCGGCTCGTGCGAGAGCCATCCTCGGCGAGGATACGCCGTGGACTCGCTTGTTCGATATCGCGGACATGCCCACCTACCGCTTGATCACAGTGGAGTTTCTATCCACATTCAGATACCGAGCTCACCAGGCCGCAGTTCGGGAGGAGGATGACGAGGAGCTTCCCCCGGATGTCGAGTTCTCTTTATGCGGCCAGCACGTCGAGATGTCGATCGAGCGGTTCGCCGTGCACTTAGGCTTATATTACGAGCCGGAGACCGTTCGTGACGACTTCACACAGGGTTTGACGCAGGGGGAGGAGGGGGTTATGAGGGCCTGGTGGTCCCAGGTATCCGATACGCCCTTCACCGGCCCCCGAGTACGGGCCTCGACGATCAGAGATCCACTGATCCGTTACATCCACCGCTGCATCGTGACGACCATCTCAGGTCGCGGTCAGAGCCAGGAGTGGGTGACGTCGACAGATCTGTTTTATCTGCACTCACTCATTGCTGGCAGGCCGTGCAACCTGGCACGGTGTTTTGCGTTGTACTACGCCTCCTTCTACCACCGACAGGAGCGCGGTACATTGTGGGGTGGCGCCTTTGTCACCCACATCGCCCGCATCAGAGGCATGATCGACATGCTTGAGGATCTGGCGGCGATCGAGCCTCGTAAGCTCGATCGTCGTACGGTCATCAGCATGAAGGTTGCCGCCGACATCCCGGGTCTGGGATTGCGGTTCATTGGGCTGGACGGCCGCCCGTTTCAGCCGGCCCAGGTTATTGTATTGCCAGACCAGCAGCAGCAGCAGCAGCAGGACGGTGGCCCGATACCGGAGCCCGAGCCGATTCGGGAGGAGCCGGTTTTGTCACCGCCGCGAGATGAGGAGCCTCCGCAGCATCCACCGCACGTTTATCGTGCGGTGCGCCTGACCGAGCCACTCGAGGCGTTGCTACACCAGATAGCCGCCCGGGGCGACGAGACGGCCCAGCGGATGGCACGCATCGAGCGACGGCTCGATCGATACGAGGATTTGGTCCAGTGGACAGTCGCGTCAGAGCATGCGCGACGGGACGGGACACAGCTGCCACCGTTCCCGGAGCCACGCGTCTACGCAGACGATGACGCTGGACCATCCGGATCGTAGTTCATTTTGTATTTATGTATTTTGATTCCTTGTATATAAAACCGTACAGTGTATATACGTATGTTTCTTTCTACATTTGTATTGTTTCTGTTTGTGTTGTTTGTATTGTTTCTGTTTGTGTTGTTTAATATTTGCGCAAAAAACTTTATATTGTTTAAATTATTTTAACTAACGTAAACAAGCTGATTACAAAATGAAATATTTAGTTAAAACGACATTATGACGTTTAATTAACGTATTAGCCGTGTATCGTTCAAATAACTTACATAATAAACGTATATCGTTAAAAATTAAATTTAAATACGTAAATTAAGTTTAAATAAAATAAATAACACACATCGTTCAAATAATTCACGTATTAATCGTATATCGTTAAAAATATTTAAATAAGTAAATTATGATTAAATAAAAGAAATTAACTCAAGACGGCCCGTACTGGCCAGTACGGGCCGTATCAAATTTTATCAAAACTGGTTGACACCCAAAATGACTTGAAAAATAAGGTTGGGCCAAGACGGGCCGTAATGGCCAGTACGGCCCGTCACGCAGAATGTTGCGCTGATTCCTAGGAATTCTCTGGAATGTTTGTCTGTACTCAATACTAGGCCGTAATGGCCATTACGGCCCGTATTGGCCCGCAGGGGTGTAAAAATATAAAAGTGGGGTGTCCAAATAAAACAGGCCTTAAAAAAAGGCATAACGGGGGAGGGGGGGGGGTGTTGTTTTATTCTCCCAAAGGTAATCTAACTCCAATTTCATGCGATATAAGATTAAAAAAAATGGATCGGCTAATTTCTAGATTACTAGAGTATCATCGTATCAACCATAATACCATATGATTATATCCTCCACCAACTCCCTAGTTCTGAAGAAAACCTAACACTTTGAGAAAACCCCCTTTTGAGATTCGAACCCAAGACCTTTTTGTTCCTGAGCCTTATCTACCACCAAAATACCGCTAGGCTGTAATGCCTTTGGGGGATTTTGTTTGATTCTCCCAATGGTAATCTAACTCCAATTTCATGCGATATAAGATTAAAAAAATTTTGAACAGCTAATTTCTAGATTACTAGAGTATCATCGTATAACCAGTAATACCACATGATTATATCTCCCACCAACTCCCTAGTTCTGAAAGAAACTCAATACTTTGAGAAACTCCCTTGGGAGATTCGAACCCAAGACCTTTTTGTTCCTAAGCCTTATCTACCACAAAAATACCACTAGACTGTAATGTCTTTGGTCAATATAAAGATTAAATAGATCATGCATAACAATTTTTTTTACAAATGAATACAACAGAAATCTTAAAAACTAATGGGAAAACATGAAAACAACTGACAACATGCTTGCTTACGGAGTATATTTATATCAGAAGTCTTTTAGCCCGTTTATTCTCCTTGAACAGGACCTGAGAATAATAACTGGAACCAATCAATGAGGCATCCCACCAAAAAATTAAAAAATAATGCCTTCAATTTTCCAATTTTCAATTTCATTTCACTGTTATTTTTTTCTTTGCGGTGTACACATATAATGTATATATGTGTGGGCGCTCAAGTGACCAAAGTAAAATTGCACTAATCTTAACGCTATTTTACTTATTTTGTGAAAATTACGTTAAAAATGTTGGGATGATCAACTTCAAACGACAACTTTGAGCCGGGGACTCCTTCGGAACAGCCTCGCTATCCCAAGCGGGATAGAGGTAAGGTTTATGTCTATCCTTCCCCCATACCCTACTGAAAAGTAGGAATATACTGGGTAGATTTGTTTGTTTGTTATCTATTTCTCAAATGCTGACCTACTGCAAATCCTTCAAAGAAATTTAAAATTGCAGTCTCTAGATCTTTAATTTTTTTGGAACCCCCACATGTTGCCTGTTCGTATTGTGTTATAGCCAGCCTTTGTTTCCTTGTAAGCTTCCTTAAATAATCATCACCGATCGTTTCCCTTAAATACGAGGATTCTTTGATCTTTTGAACCATGTAATGAGTGTTGTTCATGATGAACACATAAGCCAAGGAGTTGTCTTTGTAGTGTTTGGATTTGCCTTCTAAGTTGAATTGTAATACGATGATGGAGTGCTAATGGTGATCTGCCTTCATGATCAGCAACATCCATGTCAGGAGTAGTTGAATCATTGGAGTCTCTAGAGCCAGTTGCAGGTCCGGAGACTATCAATTCACCTAGCGTTCGTTTGTAATCTGAAATCAAGCTTATGTAGTTCATGACATACCGAGTGACCGGATGAATTGTTCCTCCGGGAACTGGAACTTTTGACGGTTCACAGAGAACAGCATTTTCAAATTCCGATAGATTATCTCTAGCAGCTTCTGCTAGCCTGGAGACAATCTCGATCGCCTGAACCCTTATCGATTTGTATGATTTGGAATCAAAAACTGCTTCGTATGCTGCCATACACTTGAACACATTCGCGGAAGTATTTGGCGGTGATCATACGCTCGGTGATGCAACGTAGATGGTATATGCAATCGGATGGTATGAGATCAATCTCAAGAATGCTGCTCATGATAAAAGAATCTGGCATTGATCTATAGCTCACCATTGTTGTACTGCTTTCTCCTTGTTCCAACCAGCTGCTGCCTTGGCTGATGTGGTCATCCATATCATAAAATTCAGAAAATGAGCTGCTACCTAGGCTCTAGAAGTTAATTAAGATATTGATTCGGTACAGGGCCGGCTCTAGCGTTGTGGAGGCCTAAAGCAAAAGACAAAATTGAGGCATTCATTAAAAAAAAAAAAAAAAAAAAAACCTGTAGACTGGAGTCCTGTTTGGTTGAATATTCATCAAAGACCAAAAACTAACCAAATCGTATTTACGATTTCTATTTTACATTTTTAGTTTTTAACTAAAGGCAATCAACAAACTAACAAAAGTTACAAAACCTATTAAACTATTAACCAAGCTTACCTTATCAGTGAATTATAAACAATTCCCAATCAACCAAAACCATAAATCAATTAACAATGAACTATAAACAATCAGCTAAAAAAAACAATTAAACATGAACTGTGTGAACAAGGAACAATCTGATCAAATAAATTTAACTACCAAATACCAATTAACCAAAAAGATAAACCAATTATTAACAAACTGTGAACAATCTGATCAAATAAACCTAACTGAAACCAATGAACCAATTAACCATGAACTATGAACAATCTAATCAAATAAACCAATTAACCATAAATGATAAACCAAGTAACAAATAACAATGAACTATGAACTGTGATTGTGAACAATTTGGTCCCAATATAGCAAAATAAAGAAACCTAGTTAAATTATGAACTGTACCTACCTGCGTGGCTGCAGAGTGCAGGCTGCGTATGAGCAGTGAGCACAAAGGAAAAAGCTCCTTATGAACTTTAGTCGAGAACACAAAGCTCCTTGATGTCTTGCCATCTTGATTCTTGATGAACAGAACAAGTGAACAGAACAAGTGAACGATTGTCGATTGAACGAGTGAACGGGAAAAGAAGGTCGAAGGGGTTAGGGGTATTCGGCATTCTTACCTTTAGTCCCGATCGTCGCTTCGTCTTCATCAATCGACCCTTCATCTTCATCAATAGTCAATCCTCAATCGTCCCGAGGCCTTACCGATGTGCGATTGAGCATTTGGGCGGTTCAAAGTTTGCCCTAACCTATGTGATGCGTCTTCTGCAATTCCTCCCATTTACCGCCTAATGCCCCCAATGAAGGAAAGATAGATGGGCTCATAAAGCATATTGTTTGGCAGGTGGATTTTTTTGAAAAATTAGGGCCCTGTTAGATTGGTGGCCCAAAGTAAGGGCTTATTTCTTTTCATAATGGGCAGGCCCTGATTCGGTAATAGTTTCAATTGCAGTTGCGTCTGAGATTAATATGTTGCAGAACTCGTACTCCAAACGATCCATGGCGATTTGGATGATAAGGAATATGATAAAGTGGAGAAGGCAAGGTAGATGGCATGACGAAGTCATCATGTGTGGACAAGTGCTTGCTGAAATTGATGTGAGAGGGAAAATCGTTTTCAACAAACTGAACATGACGGGAGTGATATAACCATATATATAGAGAGAGGATCAAAGCATTTGTAAACTGATTTGGAAGTGGAATATCCATGGAATAAATGTGTGACAACTAGTACCTGACCGGCCGGCAAGTCCGTACGGTACGTGTACTATCAACAGTAACTATGTGTAAATACATGTGTGTAAACAGTACTTATATTAACAGAATTATAAATACAAGAAACAGTTGTACGTATTTTCGTGTAAACTTAAATACTGTAAGTACAACATACATTTGAAACATTAGTTGTGAGTATTTAAGTGAAAACCTAAGTACAATTAACACAACAGATCATGAGAAACGACAGTGTTTATGTGAATAACAGAAACAAATCGGTTGCGATCTGATATCCATATATGACAGGAATCAGATGGCCGACAAATCAGTGTGAAAAAAATGTGAAAACATGATGTTTAGTTGAGTCCGACAGTGAGGAAACACAATTTAAAGCAATGTAGCAGTGTCGTTTCAGAATAACGAACTGACAGTGTGTTTGCGTGGGTGACGATTCACACAAACATATCTGTGAGTTTAATGTTTTGAAATGATAACTGCAAAGTAGAAAACAAAAGTCAGAAAGCCCAAACCATCGTCGTGTTCGTTCGAATGACGATTCGAACGAATACGCACGATGGTGACGCGATTTGACGAAACAAAAACGAAACACGACACGAACGAAATTAATTTAATAAAATGAAATAAATAACATTTTACAATTTTGAAACTCATCAAATAATTAAAATAACCATTCTATTATTTATTATAACTAAATCACGCGTAAAATTCCGGAAACGCAACGAAACCGCGAACCGAGCAACCGAAATAAACCCGAACACCACCCGTAGTATAAAAGCCCTAAATGAGGCTTTTTCCTCATTTATTTCAGCCAAAACCTCTCTCTAAAGAGCCTTTCACGAACCTTTCTCCTCAATAGGATAATCACCCTTCAAATCCTCATAACTCACTCGTTTGTGGACGAAATCGGGCATTCTTGGTGTCCACGCGAAGCTCTCGACCTTCTCTACAAGAAAGTACAGCAGATCTACGCGTTTGTCCAGCCAAAAATGAGGTATGAAGCCATGAAAAATCTGGAAATAGGGTTTCTTTTGAATCCTTGTTCGAACCTCACATCTAGCCGGCCAAACTCTTGTTATTTTGAACCACAAACCCACGAAGTTCAGGGTAGCATGACCAGAATCATATGATAACCTTACAACCACCCCTGACTCGATGATGATGATGATGTTGAGCACAGGTTCGCGGGCTGCATGGTACCGAACCCACCTGATTCTTGGCAGAACCCTCCTCCATCAGATGCGAACCTGCATGGGTGTGGCCGAATCTTTCTATGGTCCCAAACCTACATACCTTTGAGAGCGAACCTTGTACACAGTTGGACCAGGAACCATGAACTCGTTGAACCATCTTATTGCTACGAACCCTCTTAGAGCAGCCGAACCCTTACATGGGCGAACCTAACTACTATCACGAACCTGTTAAGGTTCGAGCCACCAGCCGAACCATTCCTGCTGATTTAGCCGAACCCACCCATGTTGGCGAACCCTACATCTCACAAACCATCCTTGAATCATGAGTACACGAACCTCCAGTGAGCCTAGAAACCACCGAACCTGTTAGATGTCTCATGGTGACCGAACCTTAGTATAAAACCTCAAGGGTTCGCTGGAATTGGGAAGTCGTACCTTCGAGCGAGTAGAACCATGTGCTAGGCCCAATTATCTAGCTAAATCTACACCTGCGGCCCATCCCATATTTCCTCGGCCCAAACAGCTTCGAATGGCCTGTGTTAGGCCCACAAATCACTAAACCGGTTCCTATCCTTGGCCCAATTACATCTAACCAAATTCAACCCAATATCATTTCTTTGGCCAAGCATATGTTAATCGGCCCCATAAGTTTCGGCCCACACGCTATCAACTCGGCCCAACAGCCTATTAGTTTCGGCCCAGCATGCTGTTTCGGCCAAGCCCAAATCAACCACCCTTTCGGCCCAACACTATTGGTTCAGCCCATTAACACCTAATTCGGCCCAACAATCGGCCCAATAACATTACACGGTCCACATGGATATCATTCGGCCCCTAATATTTAGTGTCGAGAACAAGCAATTAAAAGGGGTATTAATGGGTAACATTCATATGCAATTTCAATAAGTTACTATGAAGAAATGGGATTTGTCATCTCTTTTCAGAAGAAACTTATAATCATTTGTGTTGAAACAATTAATGATAGTAAGTCATTGAATTCTCACAAAAGAATCGAGTTAAAGACAAAGAGAAACAATGTAGATCAAATCCTTGGTCATAACTTATCATCATACACTACTTGTAAATTAAACTAGCTAAGTGTCAATAAAGTACATTTAAAGTGAAGTGGGCCGAATGAGGATCGAGACCAAAAAGTGATAACCAAGTTAGGAGCAACACGTGCACGTACACAAATCAATTACAATCAATACTTACAAGATTACATACAACATGAAATCAATACAGGATCGTGAATACACAACAAATACAACCAAGGAGCGCTTGCATTTCTTTGTTAAAGCTAAGTCAACCACTTCTACAACAAGGTGAGTTCATATGCCCCTTTTCTTTAATCTTAACTGATTTTAAACTCTCGGGGTTGAGAAACATGTTTACTTTTATTTATTTAAAAGTTTTGCTTAATATGTTATTTATACTTTCATTTAGATAATATTAAATTGTTTATTATCGCTTATCATTGTATGTATGCTTGTATGATCATGAGATAACAGGGAAACTCAGATGGATATGATAATATAATTTCATAATCATCTACACATTTGAATAACATAGTTGTAAGATTTATCTTACAACGCCTAGTTATTCCTACATGAGCAAATATTGAGACAATTCATACATAAACAAACAATGAGAACTACTACAGTGGAACATGGTGACACCTCACAACTCATGAATGATTAGAAGATAAAATATCTTCTTAACATCATTCCACATTATAATTGACTAAACGTGATTAGTCAAGCACTTATAACACTTAGTCTACAACTTAAAAACATACTATGTAATAGTATGAACACATTGGGTATCTACCACCTGCATCACTTAAGGGTAATAAGACTTGTTCTTACTACGGCTTAAGGATTACATGGTGAGCATATGGATCATAGTGAATGATAATTATGATAACGTAACTTCATGATAACAACATCATTCACACATGATTAACATAATGTAATAAGACAAGTTCTTATTCAACTTTGTTAATCACATGGAGAACAGTATCATCATAGATGTACATCATCCATCGTTCATGTCATATTACTAGTAACAGTTTCGATGAAGGCTATGGGAACACACGGTGATAGAGGTAAATCGGATGCATTGAAATCTGATTACGTGAGGATTGCAATGGATTCCTTTTAGCCTCTATGCACTGCAAGAGGAGAACAGATGACAAACAGTTAACTAACACTTTTAATAATTAAAAGTGAAACAATAGTTAACCCACAGACAATAGAATAATTCAAGGAACAGATTAAATAAATCTAATATCCTTACTACATACAATAGTTATCAATACTTCGGTTTGATAACTACAACGCTATCATTATATTATTCTATACATGGTATCATAGATGATCAATAATGAGACAAACATGTGAATTGGGAATGGAAATCAATAGTTGTATTGCAAGTAGTGTGGAGTTCTAGTAGTGATGTGGTGGGATGTTGGCTACGGCTTAGTTCCGTTACATATGCCCTATATATAAGCATCACTACTAGGATAATATAGTACTTGTGACTATAACTATTGAGAAGCCATTGGGAGAACAGGTGAAACAAATAACATACAAGTAACAGTTTTAAACATTGTGAATGTGCATGTGAATGAAACAAGGTTTTCAATTAACTTACTTATGAACTCACCAACCTAGTGTTGACTTTGTTTAAATACATGTTTTCTCAGGTGATGAACAGGTGTAGCTACTTATATGCAAGGACTAGCTAGTGGACTTTTAGAAGACCTAGCTACTTTTGATATTGCATACTTTTGATGACTAAACAATGAATCATCTTTTGGTATATCTTGTACAGATACAAGATATAGTTACATTGATTCTTTTGATAGATTTACTTGGTTAAATTATGAACGATACATTGTAATTTAATCTTGTAATTCTATATCATGGATGTGTTAGCATTTCTCAGTTATTTATCATGTGCTATGTAAACAATCTGATCATTTGATTATCACTCACGAATCGCGCCCCGGGAGCCTTCCGCCCGACGGGAAAACCCGATCCGTTCCCGCCGGCTCGAGGTGTGAAAAAATGTAGAGAATTTCCAGAACCCGAACGCAATTGAAACACCGGATGAACTGAAAGTCGTGGATCTCACTTTCAGATCAAACTATTTGCGGTTCACTCAAATGTTTGGTCGGAAAAAATTCAATTCGAATCAAGAACGGGTATGAGATTTCTGTGAATTTCATGAATGAACAAGAGTCAATTTTAATCGATCAATTTATGGATATACAGGAGTTTGGAAACTGCCTCCAGGCAATTTTCAACTTTTATTATTCATATATCTGCCACTTAAATTGTAAAACGAATTTTATGTCAAAATTTGTAAAATCAATTTTTCGATTGATTTTTTAACATTACAACTTAGGCAAGAAAAAAATTTTCAAAGCCTGCTCGACCACACACAGGGGCTCTTCCCCCGAACCCCCGTTAACCGTGGCCATTGCCCCCTTGGAACCCTCATTGAATCATTAAACCTTAAACAAGCGTGCACCTCACACCCAACTTATTTAATAAATTTAATGATTCACGTTGATCGACATAATTAATCCAATTACACTAAAATATCCAACAATAAACACGAAATGGATCGGAGTTAAAGTTTGAAAGTGGTGTAAGGGCGAAACCATGGATAACACAAACAACCAAAGGTTTGGAGTTTGGTATAGTTAGGCGGTTGACCAAAGACACATTGATATGGAGTTACTTTATTGAGAATAGTTGTTGGGAGCCGGATGATTAAGTAAACTACTATTTGAAAAGCATGGGACCAAAAATTCAAAGAAAGATTGGTATAGTGAAAAAGTGCCAGACCTCTTTTAACTATGTTTATATTGTAAGAAATGGGTTCACATTTTTATTATAACTCAAAAATAAAATATAAATAATAACGAGACTCTCGTTATTCGTAAGAAATAATCTAGTACAATACCGGTTACAAGACTAAAATAATAGAATATAAATTACTAACTTATATAACAAACTTGTTTTGATCCATGTCTTCGTTGGGTACTCCAAATAGCGAGTCTTCAATCAAGCATCTTGACGAGCCGGTCACAAATACTTCAATACGCTTATGTCTTCCACTTATTCTTCACTGCAACATGGATTAAACGTGTTGATGATTGTGGTTGAGGCACGTATTCAATACGCTTCCCTTAAAACAGATTCCGCGCCTCTTCTCAAGACGAACGCGTCTGTCTCCCAGGGTACAACAACCGAAACTATTTGTGTACTGCCGGGATTAACCTAGCACCTGAAAAATATGTCTTGAACAAGAACTTGAAGAGTTGAGAAAGTTGGAAAATCTTCAAAGTTTGTGTGGGATTTTATGTAGTATTCTTTTTCAACACCTTAACAAGACAACATATGTCTTCTATTTATACAACAAGTTGGTGATTCAAGAGTCTTGTCCTAAAACATATAATCAATATATGTAATTTGAAGAGTCTTGACATAATACACATAATCAATACATGTAATTTGAAAAGTCTTGATTTAATTTAGTAAAATGAAGAGTTTTGATTTTAATTCAAATTAAATTTGATAATTAATCAAATTTATCAAATTTATCAAATTTCCAACAATCCCCCACATGAATAAAAATCAACTTATACACTCAAGTGTTAAGACACAATTTCAGTGGTTGAGTATTGCAGGAGAAGTAGGTGTTCCCTTTGAACTTTCCTTTGTGAAGTATACTTGGTCTCCTAGCGGTTAGTAGACGCGATGTCTTTGAACTAAACCCCTTTTTACGTAGACGTTATTACACTTCACACAATACTCTTCCTGGTCTGGTTAAACCCTCATTGTCGTGTCCGTTATGGTCATGGAACACTATCCTGGTTCTGCGAGAGCTCTAGGAATTATGCCCCACAATTCCATTCGAAGCGACCCCACTTCTCTCTAACATAGGTGATTTGTCCACAAATCATTAAAAGCATTTTGGTTATCATGATTTACACAGATCATTAACCATGTATTATGCTTAACCTCACACAACAATGTCACTGATTGTTATAGGAATGGACTAGGATGTATTTAAACACCCTTTTTATAGTTTAGGAGGATATATATCAATATATATATATATATTAGCTTATACATCCATTGTATAACTATGCCCCCACAGTGACCACCCTAGATATATGAATTAGTTGTCCTATTGAACCTAGATCATGGGATCTCCAATCAACAAGGTTAGGTTTCCTTCAAATATCTCTTTACAAGGGCTTTAGTCACATTCCTCAACTTAATATCTCATGTTCTTGGATCCAAAATATTATCTTTGACTTCTCAAGTCAACAATGATAATTAGCAACTAAGATAAGTTGTTCTAACGTGTTCTTGACTCACAAGTCCTACTAGCCCTTTTATCAATTTATAAGACTATAACCAGTGATCTCAATTTGGATCTAGTTATGTTACCATGTCTTAAGAATGATTTGAAACTCATTTCAAGGCTAAACACGTTTTCACTTTTACCGATTGGCATTTGAGTCCAATCAACTTGATTAACTCAATCGTGTACCCCACTTGGTCACGAATTTGCAATATTTATTTGGATTACTAAAATCCTTTTTACAAAATCTTTCACATAATTTTATTAAGTGCAAGCAACCCCCACATTTGAGTCTTATTAGATAACCATTTTCTAATTATCAAGATAGTGTATGAAAAGTTCTCCTTTTTTCACAAGAGAATACTATCTCTTACAAACTTTAGAGGGTTGTTTCATAAATGACACATTCCCCCACATTGTTTGCACTTTGATTAAGTTCATCCATACATATTACTCCATGAGTTCCCCTCATATGAACCGAAACTCATTCTCATGTCATCACATATATTGAATGTTTAAAGTTAATTTAATCTCCGCAGAGCATCTAAATTAACATGTATTAGTCTAGCATGCTTTAGACTAAAATATTAGCATGTGAACAGAAGATGCATCATTCTGATCAATCACAGCTCCTAGAGATAACACATTATCTCTACAAACATTCATATCTTAGTTTAGACAAGAATAATGAGATTTTTTAAACCCTTGGTTTAAGAAAAACTCATAACTATATTTAACTTCATCCATTATCTAGGATCATAACTTATTTGCCTTTAATCTCTAAGGCTTCACCATTTAATCTTAAGAACTTAAACATATATCTTAACTCAAGTCACTTTGGTGAACCCATTCATCAACATATGATGAATGCTATTTGTATAAAATAACTAGACTCTTGAGATATAATCAATAAGATTGATACTCAACAATATGACATCCCATGTGTCTAAAGTGATTTATACATTTATATTGTTGTTTCAATGAAACCATATATTAGGATACTCTCCCAAATTAAAGGATAAATCCTCCACATAGTTTCAATAACATTAATGGTTGTAGCATAATCTACAAGACCATCACTATTGTAAGTATCTTTAATAAATGTGCAAAATTTATTAAAATTATTTGCAATAATAACATATATTTATTTCATATGTTATAGTAATCAAAATACACTTATGAATTTCCATGTTGATGCTCTCAACATATATTAGACGACATCCTTCGTTCTTGTGTATTTTGTTTTAATACACTCACTATATTACATTGGTATTTGATATGAGACTTACAACATATATAAGTCAATATCATAACCCGCTCATTGTGTTTGTGCAAGTCACCACTTGTAATTTCCGTTTAAATATATATCTTTATTAGACTAGAAAAATTTAAATTCTCCAAAATTTAAATATTATTTACCATATATAATTTTATTATTTCTAGATCAACTTGTTTATTTAAAAATAAATAAATAAACTTAAGCCATAGTTGAACATTTATAATAAAATATAACACACAACACATTTTAAACGGGTACAAGAATGATAGCTAAACATCAAATCTTAAAGTGTTATTTCTTCAACACTTTCAAAGTCTACCAAATTCATCTCAAATGACATCGTCATTTGACATGTTTTGAAGTCCTCCTTCAATAGAAAGTCGTGTTTCATTATGACATACACCAAATTAATTTCAAAATTTCATTTGTTGTATCTCATACTATGTATTTAGATGCTCTTCTAAGGTAGTAGACACATAATCCACTTAATTTCAAACACAATGAAAGCAATAGAATCATCTATATGTCATCATCACTTTATAATAAATTCCACAGAATTTATTAATATAGTTAACTATAACATATATCCTTTTCATATGTTATAATGATTATTGTGCATAAACTCTTGTGTTATCTTAAGATATTGAACACAACTAACGCACCAAAACAAATTTTTATTTGTAATAGTTTAAAAGACATATATATGAATTCTAAACATCAAGTCATATAGTGTTACTATCTTGAACACTTTCGGTATCTGACATTTCAATGTCATCTAGATCAAAATATGCATGAATGGTTGCACCTGTCATGAGAAACCGTCCTCGATATGCAATGACACGTGTCCTTTGGGATAAATCAAAAATTGCCCCAATAACATCTCCATTCTTTTGTCGTTTCATTTTGAAACATTAAATCAAACAGTCACAAATCTGTTCAAAATAAAACGATTACACAAATCGTATCTAACTTTCATGTAAGATAATTAAATCGTTTACATAAAACAATTTATTGTTTACAACATAAACTTTTTATAATAATCATATTAGAATTTAGTCGATTATAAAAATCGTATCTAACGTTCACGTTAGATAATTGAAAAATGCTTACATAAAGCAATCTTATAACATAATGCGTGACTAACACACACATGAATAAAATGTTTACTTAAACATTTTTATCCAAACATACTTCTATCTTGTCATGAAAACTAACCGGTTAAAAACTTAACATTCTTTTATGATAAACCAGTTTCTATTGTGCTCGTTTGAAAATAAACAACAAAATTTTCAAAGTTTTTATGTTTATATAACAAACCGGTTCTAACACTTCTGTTGGAAACGAAACGATTACACAAATCTTTTCTAAAGCCTTTCAAATTATAAAATAATTCGGTTCTACCACGCTTGTTAGAAATAAACGATTTCCTGAACCGTTAGAAAGCCTTTTTTATAAAATAAACTGGTTTTAACACTTTGTTAAAAAAAACAATTACCAAAATCGTTATAAATCTTAGTATGTTTATACAAAATAAACTGATTCTAACATATTTGTTAGAAAAAACACGATTACCAAAATCGTTATAAAGCACATTATGTTTATACCAAATAAACTAATTCTAACACACTTGTTAGAAAATAAACGATTACCAAAATCGTTATAAAGCTTATTATGTTTATACCAAATAAACTAATTCTAATACACTTGTTAGAAAATAAACGATTACAAAAATCGTTATAAACTTATTACTTTGCAAATAATCTTTTATAACACGCTTGTTATAAAATAAATAAAGTGTTACACAAACACTCTCGATTCTAACATGTCATTTTAAAAAACTTAAATTGTTCAAACCAATATTATTTACCAAAAACAATAATTACATCTAACATGCTTGTTAGAAAATGTAAAGGTTTCGTAACCAGTATTATTTTTAAAAATAATAATAATAAAATTCTAACACGCATGTTAAAAAATGTTTACAAACATTTTTTATCAGTTTCAAAACCACATTTTTTCTAATAAAATTATTAGAAAATGAATGCTCAAAAACATATTTTGAAGCTAACCAAAAATTGCTCATGGTTAAATTCACTTTCAAAACCCATGAACTCAAAACAATGAATCAAAACATACGTCTTGTAACACGGTATTCGGATCAAATATTGTACTCCAATTACAAAATCCGACCAACTTGTACTAAATATTTATCAAAAATATTTACAAGATTTTATAAAAAATCTCAGTTTATATTTAACTTTCATGAACCCAAAATCCTTATTTATAAGGTTTTTCACGAAAGTCTGTTTTAAGATTGTAGGAAATGGGTTCACATTTTTATTATAACTCAAAAATAAAATATAAATAATAACGAGACTCTCGTTATTCGTAAGAAATAATCTAGTACAATACCGGTTACAAGACTAAAATAATAGAATATAAATAACTAATTTATATAACAAACTTGTTTTGATCCATGTCTTCGTTGGGTACTCCAAATAGCGAGTCTTCAATCAAGCATCTTGACGAGCCGGTCACAAATACTTCAATACGCTTATTTCTTCCACTTATTCTTCACTGCAACATGGATTAAACGTGTTGATGATTGTGGTTGAGGCACGTATTCAATACGCTTCCCTTAAAACAGATTCCGCGCCTCTTCTCAAGACGAACGCGTCTGTCTCCCAGGGTACAACAACCGAAACTATTTGTGTACTGCCGGGATTAACCTAGCACCTGAAAAATATGTCTTGAACAAGAACTTGAAGAGTTGAGAAAGTTGGAAAATCTTCAAAGTTTGTGTGGGATTTTATGTAGTATTCTTTTTCAACACCTTAACAAGACAACATATGTCTTCTATTTATACAACAAGTTGGTGATTCAAGAGTCTTGTCATAAAGCATATAATCAATATATGTAATTTGAAGAGTCTTGACATAATACACATAATCAATACATATAATTTGAAAAGTCTTGATTTAATTTAGTAAAATGAAGAGTTTTGATTTTAATTCAAATTAAATTTGATAATTAATCAAATTTATCAAATTTCCAACATATATGACGTTTTTCAGCAACACCATTTTGTTTAGAGGTATGAGGTGAAGTGGTGTAGTAAGAGATATCATATTGTTGGAGAAAAGGTGTAAGACCAAGGCATTGTCCACCATTATCAGTAAAGATAAACACAAGTGGTGTTTGAAAAAAAAAATCAACAAGGAGTTTGAGCTGTGGGAATAGAATAGCAACATCATTTTTTTTAATTGAACTGAGCCACACGTATTTTGAAAAATAGTTCACAAAAATTACATATATAAATAGGTGAAATGGTCAATAGAACTTTGAACCGAACGTTATACATAAGTATATATCATCGACTGTAATGGTTTAGTAGCAACAAAAGATTTGGAACCAAACAATAGTTTATGAATTTTATTAATCAAACAGGATGAACAATGCATATGAAATTCAAAAAGCTTAGAACAAAGTCTTAGATCGAAAGAAAAGGATTAAAACATTTGTAGATGGATGGCCCAAGCTATGATTTCCGTTGTGTAGAGGTTAGCACCGAATATGAATGCGATTTTTCACCGAATGCATTGAAAGTCGTGGATCACACTTGCAGATCAAACTATTTGTGGTTCACCAAATATTCGATCGGATAAAATTCGATTCGATACTGAAGAACAAGTATGAAATTTTCTATGTCTGAATAAACCAGTGAACTCCGATCGATCATTATTTATTCGATATACGCGAGATTGGAAAACTACCCCTTGGACCCTGCCAGGGGCTGTCGCACCTTGGACCCCGCAATCCGAGGGCACTGCCCCCAGACCCCCATTGAATCATAAAACATTAAATAAATGTACACCCCACACTCAACTTGTTTAATGAATTTCATAATTCACGTAGATCGACATTAATTCAATTGCACTAAAATATCCAACACGTTAAAGTAGTGAGACTTTGGAAGTTACATTTAGTGGCAATTTGGAATGTAGCTTGGCATGGTAGACATCTTCATAATTCTCTCCCACATCCCGTGCGAAGATCCATCACAAAAAAAATTATTATATAACACTATTACAAAACTGGGTATTTGCGAATAATTTGTGACCGGGAAAAAATGGTCGTAAATTTTCTAATTGGTTTGCTACCAAAAGAAAATTGTCGTAAATTTAGCGACCAGCCTGAGAACTGTCCCAAACTCGTCGCAAAATTTGCGACTATTAATTTTTGGTTGTAAAAAGTCTCAAAAGTAAAAAAAATACAAATAAATCAAAAAAAAATTCAGTGGTAAAACGGTCGCAAAAGTTTCATCGCAAACCCGTCATAAATTTCACGTCTCGAAACAGTCGTAGAATTCATGAAATTTATGTTATGATAGCAAAACAGTCGAAAAATTATAGTCGAAAAATGGTCGCAAGATGTTGGTTGTAAAATAGTCGTAAAAAATACCACACATAAAATAAATTTAAAATAAATAGTAAAATAAAGATAACACTTAACAGAGCATTGATTTTTATTAAGCAAGTTCACTAGTTAAGTGAGTGACAAAACCACCTTAAAAAAATTTAGCTTAGAAATATTTGACTTATAAAGTCAACTCTTTAAATATATAAGCAAAGGCTTTGTTGAATGTTAAATCAACACAATAAACACATAAATCTTGATAAATCTAGCAGCAACTGTTATTTTGTTGCATATGCTTTTATTGCTACTTTTATTGACCTTAAAAACCATCTTAAAATATAATAAGTAATATGTAACAATCTTAACAATATATAAAGGGGATCCAAAAGATGTAATTAAGATTTTTTGTTATTGTATATCAGGAGATATATAAATGATATCTTGTGGAGAAGTACGGGGAAGATGATAGCCAACATCCTCGTTTTGACGAACCCTTGTGGTCACATGCGTCACAAGCGACCGAAGGAAAATAAAAAAGGAAAATTGTATCGCTTCAGCAATATAAGTGACCCGTTATGGTTTATCACAGGCACACAATCTACATCTTGTAACAGTTCTTCTTGTGGACATGAGAGACAAGACTCTGAGGTATGTTTTATATATTTGATGTTTGATGTCAAAATTGAGAATAATAGATTGACAGTTATTGACTATGTAGTGAGTAGTAAATAGTTAATTATTATTTATATGGTTTTATATTCTTATTAGTACTTGTTGAAGAAGATTCTTTTGTATCATATGCTAGTTGATAGTTTGATTTTTAAAGCTACATAAGTTTTTGTAATATTGCAATTGTGTTTGAACATATCTATGTAGTGTAGCTTTCTTCTCGCTCAGTATGTGTATGCAACATGACCTAAACTTATGGGTGTACTAGTATATTTGAGTTTTAATATTTATTTACTAATCGGAGTATATGTTTTTTGATTGTAGATACAAAGGTTAAACAAAATTTAGAGGAGTTGGTGAAAGAAAAGGAAAGTGAAAAGGCCGAGAAAGAGAAGGAAAAGGTCGAGAAAGAGGCTATGCTTGAGAGAATAGCGAGCATTGAGTCACTGTTAAGAGTTGTGACTAAAAACCTCCCGTCATCGAGTTAGGACATGACCAAACCACTTTATTTTGGATGTTTGAATGCCTAGTTAAGACAAATTAGATGTTTGATGCTTTTGGATATTTGATGTTTTTGGATATTTGATGCTTTTGGTTTTTTAATGCTTATAAAATAGGTTTTATTTAAAATTTTGTAAATTATTTGCAAGTTTTATTTTCTTTTTACGTATATGTTTATTTTGTTAAATGGCTGAGAAATGGTCGCAAATTCGTCGCAAACTCTTCACAAGTGCATTAGTTGCAAAGTCGTTGCAAATTTTTAGTCGCAAGATAGTCACAAAAAACTCGTCGCAAAGTGATTGTAAAATTCTTGTCAGAAAACAGTCGCAAATCCGTTGCAAAAACTTATCACAAACCCATCACAAAAACATGTCGCTAATCCGTCGTATTAATTGCGACGAGAATATCCGTTGCTAAAACCAGTCGCAAGATACTTGTCCGTCGCAATTGTGGTCGCAAAAAGGTATTAGCTACGAAGGTTTTTGTGATGGCTATGTTGGTAGCAAAGTAGTTGCATATACTTCTTTGAGACTACTTTGCGACCGAAAATTTCGTCGGAAATACCCAGTTTTGTAGTTTTGTAGTAGTGTAATCAGAGGGAAAAAATTCAATCAAAAACTTGTTTAGTCTTGCAAAATTTTGCCACATTATTAATAAGGTTTCTTTTAAATGTGGAACACATGACGTAAATTGAGTCTTGAGTGGTGTGTTAATGGGTTTTGTTAAGATATTTTGTCAATTGTCAAATTTTTCAGGGGGTTATTAGTTCTCTTGTTAATAGTTCAGGGACTGAATGTGTAGTTTTGTAACTTTTGTTCTCTTGTTAAGTAAATCTGTTTTAGTTTTTTAATAAGTAGGAAATTCTTTTTTAATTTCATCAGATTGATTGTTCCTTTCGAATCTATACATTATAATAAATAAAGGTTTTGTTTTGCCACATGTCAATCATAAAAGAAGGTTTTGACTATTTTTCCCTCTCAAATTAATTACTTCATTATTTAATTTGGAAACACAATTATTGATGTAGAATATCACATTTAATTATTCTTTAAATTATATAATTATGTTATTTTAATATCACAACTATTTACAACATTTAATTATACAATATGTTTTTTAATTATAACTTTAACATTTACAACTATAGTTCTAATTTTATTTGTGTTATTTACATAATTATAAGCAGTAAACAATATGTTATTCAAATTTAATAATTACTCATTTTTTGATAATATTATTAAATGTTAGTAACATGAGATTTATGTTAATTAAACTAACTTTATAATAAGCCTCATATATTTTAATATTTTTTAATTTATTTAAACATTTGCAAGTAGTCATAATTCTAACATATGAAATGTTTATTTCATATGATATACAACAACCTTTCAAATAATATGTTTTGTATGATATTTCAAAATGAGTGTTTTCTATGACTCCAACCGTGTATCACACGGGTTTTATCCTAGTAGAGAAATAGATCTCAGATTTCCATTCTTGTAATCGTCCTACATGGTTCTTGAATAATGCTTGATTTTGTTGGTTCAAGAGCAGATTGCAACACACAATTAAGTATAGATAAAAATGTTTTTCAAAGTTGTTGCACTTAATCAAGATGACTACTGAACATTAAATAAGAAACAAAAACATAAATAAACACAATCCTAAGAATGAGCATAAACATGGACAAACACCCCATGATCTAACCCACTATCCCATCTCAGTCGGTTGATCAATTCCTCAAGTTCAATTGAAGTCAGAATGACTATTTTAACCTTGGATAAATTCTTCTCTTGATCCGCAAGCCATTGACCCGTTTAACCGTGACCCGTGAACAACTCGATTAACCCAATAGATTTGAGCTTGTTTTAGTTTCAATTTCTTTGATTGTTATCAACAGATTTAAAACCAACATGATAAATTTTTAAGTTTTTGACATTCCCAAGAATGTTTTAGTCCGACCCGTCATCGTTTTAAACTATGTGAAATGTAGAACGATCACTATTGACATGATTGGAGGCACCAGTATCAAACAACCATGTTGGTGATTACATTGGGAGTTAGTTGTGGTAACATTGGCTACTAGAGTGTCCTGCTGACGAGTGCTGATGGTGATGTTGTATTGTTGTTCTGTTGTAAAAACCGATTTAGCTTGCGACAATCGCGAGTCATATGACCTGGGATATTACAGAACTAACTAAAAGAAGCAGACCTGTTTTTTCGATTTCCTCCGGGCTTGATGAAGACCATTGAGTACGATTCGGTAGGACCATGTTGGTGATTGAAGAAGCGAATGTGAGTACCTTGTTGTTGGTTGAAACCATGTGGTCGCCCAAATTGTCTATTAAATTACCTTGTAGTAAAGTTGACTATGGTTAGCATTAGTTCCAAGGCTCATGCAGTTTTCTTGAGTCCCCTTTCAAAATCAAGTAATTTGCCAAATAGTTATGGATAAGAGATAAGTGATTCACGAACTTAAGAGCAATAACTATAGTTGAATTCATCACCTAGTTATGCAAGTATGTGAACTTAACGGAGGTCTTCTTACTTAATTGGACTTTGGGTAAGAGCCAATTCGTTGGCAAAAGAAAGATCGATTCTTTGGGATCCTTCCTTTTTTTTACCTTTTTTTCTCGTCGATAATTTGTTGTGTTGGTTGACGACTCCTATTGATGAAGATTTCAAGTTCAAGGCTGATTAGAGTAGATTCAATTGGTGTTCACTTAATAGAGAGGTAAGTTTGATGAGAAAATGGATGGTTGTAGGTTTGATTGTCATGGATGAGAGAGTTGCAAAGGTTTGATTGAAAGAGAGTTGAATAGATTTGGATCAGCTGCTAGTTAGATCGTGAAAGCTTTGATATCATTTAAGAGATTTAAGGGTTTTTTTTTATATTGAAAGATACAATTTACAAGGTATAATGTCTGACATACATAGTCGAACTATAACAGGGAAAGAAAGAAAAATAAGAGATAATATAACACTAGTTACACTATATTTTTAAAGAAAAATAGGAGGTAATATAACACATTAACACTAGTTACACTATATTAATTATGATTAATTTAATTATAGATTGTTATCATATCATTATATGAATGATTATTAATTAATTTTGTCATTCAAAAATATTGCTAATTACAATTTATTTTTTTATTCAATGTGTGTAATATACGACATTTAATATCTAACCTAAACATTAATATATAAATTCATATTGTATCTAATCAACTGCAAATAGTTACAATCATCTGCTATACGAAATTTCTTGATATAGAAAATGCTTTTGATGAATGGCATAAATATCTGAAATGAAAACCTTGCCACAAGTACCAAATTAGATAAAAAAATAATAATAATAACGATAACTAAATATAATAAAAATACGAACTTTATCAATCTTGATTTTGATCATGGAACTAAAACAAACATAAACTTGAAAGAGGAACAAGATAAAGGCATAACCATGTGGGGGTTTTGTTTTATTCTCCCAAAGGTAATCTAACTTCAATTTCATGCAATATAAGATTAAATAGATCATGTATAACAATATTTATTTATTTATTTATTGTGTTTACAATATAAATATTAAAAAACTAGCGGTATGCCTAGCAAAATGGGCGGGTTGGGTAACGGGTCAGAACGAGTTCGAGTTAGAATGGGTGTGGGTCAGAACGGGTTATTAATCATTCTTAAACGTTTGAATCAATTGCATTCACATAATTTTAAGTTACCCATGGTAACCCGTATTGTGTTTAAGTGTTACCCATATCAACCTATTTCATATTATGATGTTACCCATTTCAACCCATTATACAACACATGTTTACCCAAACCAGCCCGTTTCTTTTGATTTGGGTGAAAGCCGCCTCTAACTAGCGGGAATAACATGAAACAACATGCTTACCGAGTAATTTATATCAGAAGTCTTTTAGCTCATTTATTCCCCTTGATCATAGCTTGAGCATAATAACTGGAACCAATCAATGAGACATCCCAACAAAAATGCCTACAATTTTCCAATTCCAATTTCATTTACTGCGTTATCTTTTTCTCAAATGCTGACTACTGCCTTGTAAGCAGACAATCCGGATCGACAAAGGATCTTTGTGGAACACCCATGACTCTTTTCTCTTATTAATTTATCGAAAAACTGGGTACAAAATAATCAAAACATCTCCCTATTTATAGAATCCAAACTTTAACAAACTCAGCTAAAATAAAGCATTCTTATCCGACGACAAAACATAAATAATTACTAGAAACTTATCCAGAATCAATTAACATTCACCCCCTTGATTCTGGTCTTCTAACTCGACAGATCTTCAATTCCTAGAATGCTCCTCATCTCATGAAATTTTACTCTTGGCAATGCTTTAGTCAACACATCTGCTTTGTGGTTTTGTCCACTCACATGTTCCACGTTTACCAATTTTTTCTCAACACTTTCTCGAATAAAATGGTACTTTGTATCTATATGTTTGCTTCTACCATGCAAAATGGGATTCTTCATCAACTCAATTGCTGATTTGTTATCCACCCTCAACGTGATGCTCCCCATATTCTCCCCTGTTAACTCTTCAAGTACAACTTTCAACCAGATGGCTTGGCATGCAATGGCTGTGGCAGCCATGAACTCTGCTTCACAAGATGATAATGCGACTGAATTTTCCTTCTGACTACTCCAAGCGACTGGACCACCCCCATAATAGAACATCATCCCAGTTGTGCTCTTTCCATCTACTCGATCATTCGCATGGGAGCTGTCACTATAGCCTATAAATTTTCCACATCCATTTCTTGTATATTGAATCCCGAAGCTTAATGTACCTTTTATATATCTCAGCAAGTGTTTTACGGCTTGCATGTGAGTTGCTCGTGGCATTTCCATAAACCTGCTAGCCACTCCCACTGCATAGTTTATGTCGGGCCGAGTGTGTGTCAAGTACCGGAGGCATCCAATAATGCTTCTATACACAGTTGGGTCTACCAGCTCAGTTTTGTCTTCATTTGTTAGTTGCAAACTGAGTTCCATGGGGTACTTTGTGGGATTGCAGTCCCACATGTTTTTTTTTTTTACACCTTAGTAGCATACCCTTCTTGGCTTATTGAAATTCCTTTATTAGATTGCACAACTTCTATTCCCAGATAATAAGAGAGTGTTCCCAAGTCACTCATCCCAAAATTCCTTCTAATTTGATTCTTGAAATTTTCGATTTCTTTCACATTCGATTCGGTAACTATCAAGCCATCAACGTATACCCCAATTATTAAGACACCTTTTGGATCTTCTTTTCGGTATAGTGCATACTCTCTTGGACTTCGGTTAAAGTTAAATTCTTTCAAGACTTTGTCCAGCCAGAGGTTCCAAGCACAAGGTGCTTGTCGTAGACCGTACAGAGCCTTGGATGGTTTATATACCATATGTTCTTTGCCTTTCTTCACAAACCCCTCAGGTTGCACTACGCCACTACATATAGCTCTTCTTGTAGATTACCATGTAAAAAAAATGCTGATTTGACGTCCAAATGGTGAACTTCCCATCCAACTCGAGAATCTTACAGATTCTAGACTGGTTACCGGTGCAAAAGCTTCCGTGTAGTGAATTCCTTTCTTTTGGACGCACCCTTTCGCTACTAAGCGTGCTTTGTATCAAATGACTTTTCCATTTGCATCTTTCTTGACCTTGAAAACCCATTTTAAACCGATTGGTTTTTGATGCTTCGGTAGATTGACGAGTTTCCAAGTTCCATTCCTTTCAATGGAATCAATTTCTTCAATCATTGCATTTTTCCATTCCTTTCTAGTGTTTGCATCACCAAACGTCTCAGGTTCTTCATTTAGCAGTAGCATTTCTGGGTCGTCAAACTATGGTGGTTCAAATGGGATTTGTTGCAGCACATGTGTTCATGTCAGCACATTATTCATACATCGAAATCCTTGTGGTGGGTGTCATCATAATAGGATCTAGAGACTGAGCTGCTTGGGCTGTTATGATCGAGGTTCTGAAAGCTTAATGAGCTGTCAACATTGTAGCTTTCAGGTTCTGGGGTAGCTTCTGACTGAGTGGCTGGAATACTTCTTGACGAATCTTCTGGGCTGTTGGAGGTTTCTGTATTGTCTGCTTGGATAGGTGTAGATTGGGGCTGCAAGTTTTGGACATTTTGCATATTCTCTACTATCACAAATCCGGTTATTCCTTTCTTTTCTTCTCCTTCGGCCTCTTCTTCCCAGTTCCATGATTTTTGTTCTTCAAATCGAACGTCTCGGCTGACATGTATTCTTCATGTTTTTGGGTTATATAGCCTGTATGCTTTACTCCTTGGTTCAGTCCCAAGGTTAACATTTGTTCGCTTCTGTCTTCCAACTTTGTAAGTTTCATCGAGGGTATCTTTGCATGGGCCAGGCAGCCGAATAACTTAAGATGTTCCAGATTGGGCTTCCATCCTTTGTATGCTTCGTAGGGAGTTCCCTTTTCTACCGCCTTTGTTGGAGCTCTATTCAGGAGATAGACCGCGTGTCGTACTCCTTCACCCCACATCCATTGAGGTAGCTTCATCGCCTTGAGCATTGACCTCGTGGTGCCAAGTATCGTTTGATTCTTTCTTTCGACCACACCATTTTGTTGTAGTGTGTACGGCACTGTCAGGAACTGTTTTATGCCTTCTTCGCTGCATACTTGTTCAAATTTTGTTGAAGTGAACTCCCCACTGCGATCGGTTCTTAAGGCTTTTAGTGTGAGTCCGCTTTCTAACTCAGCTGCTTGTCTGAATGTTTTGAAGGCATCAAGTTCTTGATCCTTCGATTTCAGCATATGTATCCACATGTACTTGCTAAAATCATCAACAAGTAATAGGAAATATCTGTTCCCAGCTGGAGTGGGGGGTGAGACGGGGCCACACAAAGGGCGTGCACAAGTTCCTGTTGGATCAATCTTGTATTTATTTATTAGCTTAGGGGTTAAAGTAGAAAGTTTAGTTTTAATTTGTTTTGGCCGGTTTATCTAATTGAGTTTAAAGTTTAGATTAGTTTTGTTTTTTTTGAGCAAGTTTGTAGGGATAAGGTTTGACTTTTGGTTTATGTTTTTATAAATAGGGGTCTAGGTTTATGGTTTTACTTGTACCAATCAATCTATCAATAAAAGTTTGTGTTTTTTCTTTGAATCAACCTCGTTTTGGATTCTGGGAACAACAACAGCAGCTTCAATTGGTATCAGAGCTTGGAAAAGCTCATACATTGCGATCGGAAGTCACTCATCGGCAGGAAGAATTTGTTTCTCGATTGGCAATCATTCACGACGGGAAGCAATCGGGCAATCATTATCGACGGGAAGCATCAATTGGCAATAAAATCGGTGCAATCAGGGGCTGATTAGCTTCGATCCAAGCCAGAAGAAGGAAGATTAGTCCGATTCTTGTGTAATCATCTCAAGTCGTGAACAGCAAGGAGGGCTGTTGGTGCGGCAGGTTGAAATCAACGAAACTGGTGCAGAAAACGAATCAGCAGGGTGGCTGAAGGAGTCGTTTGCCACCAGAGAGACAGAAAAGCAAGGGCTGGTCGGATTCGTTGATCAAGGGAGGTGTTCACAAGAGGGCTGGATTTTTTTTCTGGATAAAGCAGCAAGCTTTGAGCAGATCTGATCGGGATCATGGCTCAAAATCAAGCCCTGGTCAATGTTAAAGAAAATAATACCATGTCTATTCAATGCCCGGTATTGTCTTCCACAAATTACACGGTATGGGCTATGAGGATGCGAGTAATTTTCAATGTTCATGGGGTGTGGGAGATGATAGAACCTGGAACAAACTTGGATGCTAGGAAAAACAACATTGCAATAGCTCTTTTGTTCCAAGCCATGTCTGAAGAACAAATATTGCAAATAGGAAACCTTCAAACCGCGAAGGAGATGTGGGGAGTTCTAAAAAATCATCACTTGGGAGCGGATCGGATTCGGGAGGCAAGACTTCAAACTCTAATGAGAGAGTTTGAAAATCTAAAGATGAAGGATCAAGGTGTGATTGATGATTTTGCTAACAAGTTATCCGAATATGCATCTCGAGCAAACTCACTTGGCTCGGTCATAGAAGAAACACATTGGTTAAGAAGTTTCTCAATGGGTTGCCTAAACGGTTCATTCATATGGTGGCTTCTATAGAGCAAGTTGTAGACTTGAAGACCATCGGTTATGATGATGTTGTGGGTCGACTTAAGGCTTATGAGGAAAGGATTAAGGATGAGGAGACCCAAACCGAGCAAAATCAATTGTTATTTACAAGGTTGGATGAAAAGGCAGCTGAAAAAGGGCACAAATGTGAGCATTGTGGATGTGAAAGCTCTAACCGGGATGACTTTGGACCTGGCCAAGGTAGGGGTCGGGGGTCCGGGAGAGGTCGAGGCGTTGGTGAGCAAGTTCCACGGAATAAAAGTCGCATTAGGTGCTACAAGTGTGGTGAGCTTGGACATTACTTGTCGGAATGTCCTAGTTGGGAAGAAAAGAAAGAGAAGGTCAACTTGAATCAAGTGGATGAAGATCATATACCTTTACTTTGATGAATAAAGGATTACAAGATTGAGGGGGTGATTGTTGGATCAATCTTGTATTTATTTATTAGCTTAGGGGTTAAAGTACAAAGTTTAGTTTTAATTTGTTTTGGTTTATCTAATTGAGTTTAAAGTTTAGATTAGTTTTGTTTTTTTTCAGCAAGTTTGTAGGGATAAGGTTTGACTTTTGGTTTATGTTTTTATAAATAGGGGTCTAGGTTTATGGTTTTACTTGTACCAATCAATCTATCAATAAAAGTTTGTGTTTTTTCTTTGAATCAACCTCGTTTTGGATTCTGGGAACAACAGCAGCAGCTTCAGTTCCAGTGGCTGGTTTGCTCGGTATTTTGCTTGTGATGGAAACGGGAGTTGTCTATGTTTTCCGACTAGGCATGCTTCACATATCTGAGATTTTTGATCGATTCTAGGTACTCCCTTTGTGAGGTCTTCCTTCGATAGTCTTTCCATCACATCGAAGTTCAAGTGTCCAAAGCGGGCATGCCACAGCCATGCCACTTCATCTATCCTTGAGAGTAGGCTGATTGGTGGGACCACTTGAAGCTGAATCTTATAGAGGTGGTTTTGTGACTTCTTGACCTTCATAAGGGTGGCTCCTTGCTGATCATACAGCCACAAGAACACATCCTGCATATGTACCTTGCATCCCGTTTCATCAAACTGCCCCAGCTCAGTATGTTATTACACAATTCAGGTATGTAATATACATTGGTAATAAGCCGTTGGTCCCCATTCTTACATTGGAAAAGAATGGACACCTTGCCTCTTATTTCCACATCTGAGCCATCTCCAAATTTCACTTTTCCAACCAGCCTCTCGTTCAATTCACTGAAATAACTTCGTTCTCCGGTCATGTGGTTGATTGCGCCATTATCTAAATACCATGTTCCACAATCACTTTTGTCATTAACATAAGTGTTGGGAAATACCTTCTCTTCGTTCAGCATAACTTGCTCCTGTGAGGTTTTTACCATCAGTATGTGGGTTCATCGTCTTCCTTTGTTAAATTTGCTTCTTCATTCTGCTTCTTCAGGGCCCAACAGTCTGATGCGAGGTGCCCAAGTCTGGATCGACAAAGGATCTTTGTGGAACACCCACGACTCTTTTCTCTTATTAATTTATCGAAAAACTGAGTACAAAATAATCAAAACATCTCCCTATTTATAGAACCCAAACTTTAACAAACTCAGCTAAAATAAAGCATTCTTATCCGACGATAAAACATAAACAAAACATAAATAATTACTAGAAACTTATCCAGAATCAATTAACATGCCTTTCCTTCAAAGAAATCCAAAACTTAGTCTCAAGGTCCTCAACTGAATACTTGATATAATTTTCAGGATGCCGACCCTTCTCAATACTTGATATCATTTTACTAGTCTCAATTTTCTGTTTAATTCCGTTATAGTCTTGACTATGTTTTTTAACAATGGTAAATTACAGTGAAGTAACACATTATGTAAAGATACGAAACTTATTATTTACAGTGATGTGATTTTTCTTTTTAATTCCGTTTTCATCTATACTAGTTTTTTAATTTTTTTCCAAATATTTCGTTTTACATCGATGTAATGAACATAAACTTTAAACACTAATTTAATTTTTTTAATAGTAAATTAAAGTAATGTAATATAAAATGAAGTAATTTACAGTGATGTAATGTTTTTCTTTAATTTCGTTAAAACTAGAATAGTTTTTTTTTTATTTTTTACTCAGATATCCTGTTTTACATCGACGTAACGATCATAAAACGTAACACATTATATTAATTGTTTTTCTAACGATGGCAAATTAAACTAATGTAATATACAATGATGTAATTTAAGGTGATGTAACACATTATTTACACTGATTTAATTTTCTCTTTAATTCCGTTATAATCTCGATTAATTTTTTTTTATTTTTTTCTCATATGTCCTTTATTTACATCAATATAACAAGCATAAATATACCACATTATTTTAAATTTTTTTATAACAATAGTAAGTTAAATTGATGTAATATAGTGATAATTTACAAGCTGGTTTATTACAAATGGTTTGATTATTCATTTTGTTGTAATACAGTTTCCATAACTATATTGAGTGCATTATTAAACATTAAAATTTAAAGAGAAGTATAAAAAATTGTGCTTGCAGGCTGGTTTATCCTAGATTCCTAGCCCAGCCCAACCCACTCTTAAATTTACCCATTTTGACCAGAACATCAATGATCAATCCTTGAAGTAGTTGTTATTTGAGTATTTGACAAATAGTCAACAATTTCTATTAACATGCATGCACTTGGATTAGAGATGGCAAATGGATGGGTAGGTAAGGCTGAAGCTGGGCATTGTAACACATCAAAATGGGTCAATTTTAGTACAGGTCAGGCCAGAGAACACTTTTTCTCTGTATTTTAATAAATAAAATTAGTACACTAAATAAGATATCATGTCACCATAATTATAATAATCCAAGTCTCTGAATAAAACAATATAGGAGGTGTTATGAATTAAAAATACATTTTGAACAAAGTTCAATCCCTTTGACCCTCCTGAGTTGGAAATAATCCAAATCAACCCATTTATAAGAAAGCATATTGAAATTTACCCCTCTAACTTAAATAAAAAATTTCAATATATTATGAAAAGGCAAATAGATGAGTGTGTTTATAACTATGACTAACCAGACGTAAAGGAAGGCCGATTGGACTCAAAACACAATCAGGTGCGGGAATCACCCGTTCTCTAGGGTGATGAAATCTGCAAACTGCACCAAATTTACAGTCACCAGTTTTCATGTAAAATTGACAATCAGGCTGACCTGGCCTTTCAGGAAATATATTTTCCGTTGGTAAAGCATAATATGAAGAATATGTTCCACTTAGTGGTTCATTAGCTGATTCATTCAGATGTGAAGTTCCATATATTTGGTTGTTTCTAGCTGCTTGTTGGCTCTCCAAAGATGAAGAATCCTGAAAACAACTTAGAAGTGATCACATAAGTGATATGGACATTGTAAAACTAAGTAACAAACAAATGTATATAGTAAATCTTACTCATAACAAAGCAATTGGTAGGTCTGAGATTGTAAAATTAAGTATATCAGGTACTTTTGTCTTCCCCAAATTTTAACCACACTTTCTTCATCAATCATGTTTTTTATTGGACGTTTGCTACCATGTCACAAGCCCATTATATTACAAATGATTGTTTGATTATGACAATTCAAAATCAAATGATAAACTTTCCAAAATACGTACCCACACACCCTCATATAACATAATCTCAAGAAAGTGAATATAAACATATTAAGGTGTTAACGAGCCATTCGAGATTGGTTCCTAAAAGCTTGAATCAAGCCAAGCTTAGCTCAAGCCTAGATTGAAGCTCGTTTAATAGATGAGTCTGATCCAAGTTGCCTATATCAAGCTTGAATAGGACCGCGAGCCAAAATGAGCATAATATAATTATAAATATTATTATATGTATAATTATAACTAAAATAACAAAATAGTATATCTTATGTTTTCATATAAAATTATAAATATAAAAAAATGATTGCATATATGCAAATAAAATAATTAAATAGTTCATAAATAATAGACGAATTGAACCCATGATTAAAATTTCTCACAAGCAGAGCTCGATCTTTGGATATAAATCTTGAAACAAGCTAAACTTCAACTTAGCTTGATTCATTTCCACCAACAAAACCTCAACTTACTCAGTAGGCATTCCACCCTAGAACAGAGACCACACCCTGTGGTAGAATCATCTGTGCATAATTTGATAGAGCTTGCCAGCGAGGACTAGGAACAAATGAAGCTCTAGACATGGACCAATTTGTAATTCCACCTGGGTATGAATGTTTACCTGGACTTGTCGGTGACTGTACTGTAGGATAAAGCGGAGAACCACAATATGCGACCATCATATAGATGGTTGAGGGTGCACGCCCCATTTGTGGTGCACGCATATAATGTATATATGTGTGGGTCCTTAAGGGGCAAAAGTAAAAGTGCACTAATTTTAACGTTATTTCAATTATTTTGTGAAAATAACGTTAAAATCATTGGGATGGTCAACTTCAAACGATAACTTTGAGCCGGGGACTTTTTCGGAACAGCCTCTCTATCCCAATTGGGATAGGGGTAAGGTTTGTATATATCATTCCCCCCAGACCCTACTGAAAAGTGGGAATATACCGGGTAAGGTTGTTGTTGTATATAGATGGTTGAGGGTGGTGAAATTTACAAGTGTTTCCAAATCTGCATTGTCTAGTTCTTAGATAATAAAGACATTCAGGCTCATTCTGCATCCGAGCATTACAAAGTCGTTTTAGAAAATCAAACTTTACAAACTTAGTTTTGTGTAAAAATGATAAAATACAAACACTAGTGACTTTAAACTTTTGCTTTTGTTAAAAATAGCACAAATTTTAGAGAAAAAAGCATTCTACCGTTGCTCCAACTAGGTCACGTAACTTTTTAAAAAGGTTTAAGTGATTAACCACCCGCTCCAGATCCTACTAATAGCATTGCTATAACTGGGATGGGTATGGTGATTGTTATCCATGATTTTTTTGGGAAAATAGCCAAGAAATTATGTACGTTGGAGTGGCGTGAAATGCCAATTATATATGTATGTCCATACACACGTGTGTATTGAAGGATATAATCTTAATTTCAAACGTGGAGAAGGACTTCATATGAGTAGTTTTGGTTTAAAATTGCAAATGTGATTTCATGCAATTGGTCCCAAAATCCATTGTGCGATAAGTGAAGCGAGCACATCATGTACTCAATGTGCTATTAAAAAATAATAAAGACATATTTCAACTTTTTCTGGCTTATAAACACCAAAATAAGTCTTTTATTTATGTGTGTACAAGTATTTTATGAATGAAATACAAGTAATCTATGCTGGAACTCACTGAACAACTTAACAGCTCAATGTGCATGTGATACAACTAACGAGCAGAGGGAAGTATTACATAAGCCTCCTATTTTACATGTCTATTCTAGTAAGGGTAAGATGGGAAATAACCATTAGAGTTTGTTAGTGAGAGGAATATTGTAAAGACTAATAAAGGTTGATGCTCACCAAACTTCAATTTTGTCTAAGTACCATACTCTACATAGACAAACAGCCTTCGGAAGGAAGGAGTTACTCTTCGGAAGCAGCATTGCTTCCGAAGGATAACTCACTCCTACCGAAGGATGTACAAGACAACCTACTTCGAAAGGCCAACACTTAACATAATTAAAGCTTCAGAGCTTCCTTTCGAAGACATTAAAGCTTCTGAAGAACAAAGGCTTTCGAAGAGTACACTCTGACAAAAGACTGTAGCTGATTACCTTTTATGGTACATAAAGGTGCTGACAATAGACATGCTGGTCTGAGAACAACAAAGATAACATACCGAGAGTCAGACACAACACCTTACTTCTCCTCAGCTGCATTAAATGCAAAAGATCATCTGAAAGCCTTGAAGATCAACAACATTAAATGACTTTTGTATTTAGCTAGTCTTTTGTAAAGTCAATGTCTATTTTAGTAATGATTGTAATTAAGTGTCTTATCCTATTAAGACACTTTAGATACTAGAATAAGCTTTACTTTATGTATTGTCTAGTATACCCAACTTGTATTCCTACGAGTATACGGTTGTAGCCTTGGCTATATAACCTCTCATTGTAAACATGTAGTGTGTGCTTGTTTTGTAACACCTGAATACTTTGAGAGAAATATATCTTTACGCTTGAAATTTGTTCTGTGTTCTTACTTATTGTTCAAAGATTAATTGTTTGCCTTTGAGTGTTTGTGAGATCCTTCTAACAGAAATTCCGCATCTGTTAGATTGAAAGATAGAAATACTTGTGAAGTGTTGTTTAGAGTAAACAACCCGATCCAACAAATATAAATTAGATTTGGAGGGAGAGAGTGAGGTATGTATGAGTTTGTTATGAGTGGGGCTCTTCTGTTATAGAGAGAGAATTGAGAAACTGTTCGTCACTTTGTAATTTCCTTTGATTATCAATAGAATTTCAATCCTATTTCGTTATTGTGAGTGTTTTTGTGTTTGAATTCCTATCAGATTTATGTGACAATAGGGTTTTCTTCTGCAACCAAGAGGCCAAATAGGGGTTGTGCAGATATAGTTTTGAGGAGTCCTGTGAACCGGTTCCTTGTGAGGAGCATAGATTGTGGTTCCTCTTCCCTCGGGTTAAAAAGGGCTAAGCATTCTTGAAAGTGTAAGTATTGCGAAAGCCGTCATGTTTTGCTCTACAGTCGTACTGCCATGGCTGACCTCGTAATATGTGGCACGCGTCCATTGGAAGGACTCAGTGTACTTATTACCAATTGAGAATAGTACCAAACACCAATGAGTAACTTTGAGAAGATTGCCCTTTTTGAGCCACGTAAGTTGATATGGATCGTGATGGTCTTGTAGTGGTAGGTTGAGTTTGTCTACCATGGATGTTGCTACAGTGTTTTCACAACTCCCGCCGTCAATGATAACGGTACAAACCGCACCCATGGACGTACACTTTTTTCGGAAAATGTTGTTACGGGGCCATTTTGTGTCATCGGATGGAGTGGCTAAAGAAGTGTTTAAGATTCGTTGAATAACAATTGCTTAACCCTTATCAGGGTAAAGAATATCCGAGTCTTCAATGTCTTCTTCATCTATATCATACGTGGGTGTGGGGTCATCAACAAAAGCAAGAATTTGTTTATTTGGGCAATCACGTTTAAGATGACCAAGTCCTTGATACTTAAAACGACGGGCAGTGTTACCGGACCCAGGTAGAATTATCGTAGGAGGGATGGGTTTGGGTTTCAGTGGGGTGTTTTGTGGTTGTGATGATACAGACGCATGGGGGTGTGAAAATTTTGGACTCAGGGTATTGTTTTTTGTCTGATTCAAGAGTTGTTTCTCCACCTGTAAGGCTAATCGGAAAACGTCAGTAAAGGACCACTATTGTTGCAACTGAACTACATCAGAAATATCAGATCGGAGTGCTCCTAAAAAGCGTGCGATAACCTGCTCATCATCCTCGGTTACTCCACAACGCATGGGCATGCATTCAAGTCTTGCAATAAATTCCTCAACTAGTACAAGAATTGTTGGTGAAGATTATGATAGTCTAAAAAGGATGTTTGGCCGTGATTGACCGGAAAAACTTAGACCATAGCAACCGTTTCATGGTGTCCCGTGATTCTTGTTTAGATTTGTCCTCTCGTTGGCATTGTTTCTAGACATGCTCCCACCATAAGGACACATATTTTTTTAAATTAATAGCCAAGAGTTTCACCTTGAGGTTTTCAGGAATATCTCGAAGATCAAAGATGCGTTCCACGGTTTGGAGCCAATCAATGAAATCATCAAGTCGCATGGTGCCCACGAATTCAAAAAAATCTCAGTTCGAATACCCAATGCATGAAGGGGATCCACCGGTCGTGGTAGTGGTGAACCGCGGTGATGACAGCGACTCGAGGTCGTCATTGTCCCTTATAACCGACTCCGTAGCTGAATCATCTTCTCGGTGAAACTTGTTAGTTCAAGATCACGAATCCGTTGTTGGAGACGTTCGAACTTAACAATGTCATGAGGATCATGTTGTTCTTGACCGTTGAGACTCGACGGTGTTGATGACGACAATCTCTCCCATGCGTAGGCATGCTGCGGAACCTGCTTGATACAGATTCATATACAAGGAAAGCAATGACTCACAAACGCAAAGATGCTACCCCTCGGCCAACCGAAGGAGATAACAGAGAACAAGATTCTTTAATAATTTTGTTTATTCAGTAATACTCTTGCCGAGTGGTCAAAAGCGACATACTGTAAATTTGTTGAAGTTTTTCTACGTAGGTTCAACATCCAACCTTTTGATTACAACCAACTAAATAGAAGAACAAAGAGATAAACATGAAACAAATAACAAAAGAAAAGAAAAGAAGAGATAAACTTAATCAAAAGAGATAAACTTAAATTAAAGAAAGGTTGGACATTTCAAAATAATCCTGACGAGTCCTCTTAGCCAAGGGTTGAAAAGACAGGCCCAACATCAATATTCTCATGTAGTTCTTCAAGTTGAACCGGATCTGTATCACCTCCCAACAAAAATGCCTACAACTTTCCAATTTCAATTTCATTTCACTGTGTTATCTTTTTCTCAAATGCCGACTACTGCCTATCCTTCAAAGATATCCAAAACTGCAGTTCAAGGTCCTCTGAACACTTGATATAATTTTCAGGATGCCGAAACTGCTCAATATGAGTACTAAATCTTCCAAGAAAGAATCGATAAGCAGGATTAATTTTTCAGATATGGAAGTTCGTAATTCCTCACAAAGCTGTAGATCGGGTATCAACCGTAATGCCTGCATTTTGTGTGCTTCTTTAAACATTGCATTGAACGATTTGAACCGTTCTCGTAATGCACTCTTGGAAACTCCGGCCAAAAAACTTCCACCCATGTATAATCCTTCATCTCTTAAACAATATAACACACCAGTCCATGTTGCCTGTTGGTACCTTATTGCAGCTTTCCTGAATTTTCTTGTAAGCTTCTCCTTAAATACTCATCATCAATCATTTCTCTTAGTTCAGGTGATCTTGTGATATTTTGAACAATGTAATGAATGTTGTTCAAGATGAACACACAAGACAAGGAGCAGTCTTTATAGTGTTTGGATCTGCCTTTTAAGTTAAATTTTAATATTATGATTATCCAGATTAGATGGAGCGCTAGTAGCGATGCCTTGATGATCAGTAAAATCCATGTCTGGAGTAGTTAAATCATCGGAGTGTCTAGAGCCAGTTGCAGGTACGAAAACTATCAATTCCCCTAGGGTTTGTTTGTAATCTGAAATAAAGATTATGTAGTTAATACCATACCGTGTCAACGGATGAATTGTTCCTCCGGGAACTGGAACTTTTGACGGTTCATGGAGAACGACATTTTTGAATTCCAAAAGCATTCCTCTAGCAGCCTCCACGAGCCTGGCGACAATCTCAGTCACCTGAACCCTAATTGATTCCAATGCTTTCGATTCAAAAATTGTGTCGAGGCGGCGCCTCGAGGCGAAACAGGGAAAATTCTTTTTTGAGGCGGCGCCTCACAACATTTTAAGAAGCATGAGCCTCACTAGGCTAAGGCGGTATAGATGGGCTTGAGGCGGTTCGGTAATTAGAGGCACCTCACAAGTCACAACAATTCAAGTTTTTTGTGTTTCATACACTTTGTCCTTTTTACGTTTATTGAATTTGAAGTTGAAATTAGTCATAAAAGTTCTTTAATTGATGTTTAGTCTTTTTTTAAAAGATATATTATAAAAATATTTATTTATTTACTTCTCCTCGGACTTACGCATCGTTTCGCCTTGAGGCGTACGCCTCGTGAGGCAAAGGAAAAACGCCTTGATACACAATTCCGTTCTTTTAAACCTTGTTACCATATGCTCCAACACATTCGCGGAAGCAACTGGCGGTGATCATACGCTTGGCGATGCAATGTAGATGGTGTTGGTTGAATGTTGACTTAGTCAAGAGGAAACGTGCAAAAGTGGTTATTTGATAGTGGAGTTAGTGGATAGATGGACCTACTCTTCAGTTAGTTTGTTATTTTTATTATTTAAGTACTACTCTTTTCAAGTTTTGATTCTAATCGAATAGTCCTTTGTTTCCTTTCGTATTTGTTTTGAGTTATCAATCAGAAGTTTGTTTTATTGTGCTTGTTTTAATTATCTGATAACCAATACTTGGTATCAGAGCTTCCAGTTCTCTATCTAATATATGCCAAAGTATCTTCGTCTTGAAACTATGTCGACTGTAACCACCACTTCAAACCCGCAAAAGGAAACTCCATTTTCTTTCCAGTGTCCTATCCTCACATCAACAAACTATAACACTTGGGCCATCAAAATGGAAGCAATCATGGATGCCCACGGGTTGTGGGAAGCCATCGAGCTACCAGCCGGAGTGGCTGTTGACGAGAAGAAGTCGAAACAGGCCCGAGCTTTCATTTTTCAGTCAATCCCAGAGGAGATTCTATCTCAAATCGCGAAGAAGAAGACGGCCGGTGAAGTGTGGGAATCGTTGAAGTCGAGGTATGCCGGGGCAGACCAGGTCAAACGGGCTCGACTGCGGATTTTGAAGAGTGAGTTCGAGTCACTCCACATGAAGGATGAGGAGACAATCGATGAATATGCAGGAAGGATTTCCAGCATGATCTCCAAATACAACAGTGTGGGAGCAACCTTGGAGGACGAAGAATTAGTTTGGAAATTGTTCGATACGGTACCAGAACGGTTCATCAATCTGGTAGCCTCACTTGAACAAAGTCAGGAAATGGAAGCGATGGTGTTCGAGGAAGCCATCACTCATCTGAAGGCATATGAAGATAGACTGCGGTTGCGACAATCTCATCAAGCTAATGATAATAGCCTGTTGTTTTCGAAGGCAGAGAACCAGACAAAGCCCAAGGGAATGGGTAAAAGCCCAATGCCTAGTGAACGAGGCAGAAGCGACCGGGGTGGTCGGGGTGGCTATAGAGGTCGCGGTCGCGGTCATGGTCGAGGCAATCGTGGGGGACACACTGGGAGTCACTTTCAAGGCAATAACATGAGGATGAGAGACAAAAGGCATGTGGAATGCTTTAATTGTCATCAGCATGGGCATTATGCATCGGAATGCAAAGAACCAAAGGAGAAAAGAGAGGAAGCAAATTTGATGCAAAGGCAAGATGAGGAACCTGCCCTACTTCTGAGTGTGCATGGGGAGGATACTCCCTCAATGGTCCTGCTCCATGAAGATCGTCTGATTCCGAACACAGGCGAAAAACAAGTCAACGAAAGTGGTAGCATGTGGTATGTTGACAATGGGGCTAGTAATCACATGACCGGAATGAAGGAAGCTTTTGTCGAGCTAGATATGAGTGTAACCGGACAAGTTCGCTTCGGAGACGGATCGAAGATTCAAATCAAAGGCAAAGGATCTCTCCTTTTCGAGTGCAAGAATGGTGAACAATTGCTCATTGCAGATGTGTATTATATTCCAGCATTGACAAGTAATATTCTTAGCCTCGGTCAACTCACTGAGGCGGGATATGATGTGTACATGCATCGGGATTACCTTAAGGTGTATGATGATCGAAAGAAATTGATCATGAGCATAGTACGAACGACCAACCGGTTATACAAGATCGATCTGAATCTCATAAAGCCGGCTTGTTTGGCGGTGAAGATGGATGATGATGCCTGGGCTTGGCACATACGAATGGGGCATGCCAACTTTGATGTACTAGTTAAATGTACTTGTGTTGTAATAAAATGGTAACAATCTTTGTATTATTATGATTTACTATAATGTGAGAATACAAGAGAATATATAGGCTTAGATCTAGAAGATGTAAAGCCCTTAAGAAAGACCAACAGACTCAACATTAATACATAATTTATGATAATTATGAACTATTTAATATGACTAATTATGATAATTATGAACTATTTAATATGACTAATTATGATACTTATGAACTATTTAATATGACTAATATTCCCCCGCAAGCTAAGGTCGGGGAGCGACCTGTAGCTTGGACCGTAAAAGCAGAAATCGTTGTGAAGGCAGCGGTTTTGTGAAGATATCAGCAATTTGATCCGTAGTAGAAATAAACTGGACATTAAGTTTCTTCTGAGCAACCTTCTCACGAACAAAGTGAAAATCAACCTCTACATGCTTTGTTCTAGCATGAAACACCGGATTAGCTGACATGTATGTAGCACCTAGGTTATCACACCATAGTGTAGGAGCAGTATTCATTGGAACACACAATTCTCGTAACAAAGTTTCTAACCAAGTGAGTTCGGCAACAGTGTCAGCTAGAGCTTGTACTCAGATTCTGTAGATGACCGAGATACAGTCTTTTGTTTGCGAGCAGCCCAAGAAATGAGATTATTGCCAAGATAGATAGCAAATCCCCCGGTGGATCGACGGTCATCCGGACACCCAGCCCAGTCTGCGTCTGAGAACGCTTGCAGATAAGCATCCGTGTAAGCCTGAAGGTGTGAACCCAAGTTATGATGAAGCCAAAGTCCAAAATCAGAAGTGCCCTGAAGATAGCGTAGGATGCGTTTAACGGCAGACCAGTGATTTTGAGTAGGAGAGTGCATAAACTGACACACTTTGTTGACAGCAAAGGCTAGGTCAGGTCTTGAGAGTGTAACATACTGAAGAGCGCCAACAATTTGACGATACTTAACCGGGTTATCAAAAAGTGGACTGTCACCAATGGCCAAATTAGCAGTAGTATGTAGGGGAGACGAAACTGGCTTGGCCTCGGATAAACCGGCCTTGCGAAGTAGATCCAAAATATACTTTTTCTGAGAAAGAACCAAATCTTTACCTTTTGGGATAATCTCAATGCCAAGAAAGTAAGATAAATGACCCATGTCTTGAATGGCAAACGTAGTGCTTAGGCTGTGAACAACACGATCAATGGCCCGGGGATCATTGCCAGTAAGAATAATATCATCAACATAAACTAGCATATACAGAAGCGTGCGATGTGCTGAGTAAATGAAAAGAGATGGATCTGTTTTTGAACCCTTAAAACCGAGAGCAATCAAGGCCATGGATAGACGATTAAACCATGCTCTTGGAGCTTGTTTGAGCCGGTAGAGTGACTTATGTAGGAGACACACGTGATCCGGTTTCTGTGGGTCAACGAAACCTGGTGGTTGGCTGAGATAAACAGTTTCTGTAAGATCCCCGTGCAAGAAGGCATTTTGAACATCTAATTGCCGAAGGGACCAGCCCCTTGTAATTGCGAGTGACAAAACAACCCGAATTGTTGTAGATTTAACAACCGGACTAAACGTGTCATTATAGTCAATGCCCGGTTGTTGATGGAACCCCTTTGCAACGAGACGCACTTTGTAACGCGTGACAGTCCCGTGTTGATCCTTTTTAATTTTGTAGACCCATTTACAATCAACAATATTGGTGCCTAGGACTAGAGGAACCAAAGACCAGGTGCCATTTCTCATAAGAGCAGAGTACTCAGCAGCCATAGCAGCTTGCCAACGAGGATTCCTGTTAGCAATGGTAAAAGAAGTTGGTTCGCTATCCGAGGAAGAGGAGGTGTGAAAAGAAGATGGAGTATAACGCTCGGGCTGTTTAGGATTGGGACGAAGATTTGATGGACGGGGACGAGGAGGTGGTGGTGGTGGAGTTTGAGAGGAGGTGGAGGGGTTAGTAGAGGCTGATGTGGAGGATGGAATTGATGTGTGGGTGGTGGAAGGGGTGGTTGGAGAGTCTGGTGGTATGGGTGGAGGTGAGGTTGGAGTTGGGTCAATGTGGAGATTAGGAGAGAGTGGTGAAGTTTGGACTGATGAAGATGGAGGGTGATTTGTGGGTATAGGGTAAGAGGAGAAATATGGTGGAGTAGGTGCTGGTGGAAACTGTGTTTGGCAGACAGCAAATGGAAAGGCAGATTCATTAAAGCGAACATGCCTGGCAACGTACATCCGACCAGAAGTGGGATCAAAACACCGATACCCATGGTGTGCAGTGCTGTAACCTAGAAAAACACAAGGAATAGATCTAAAATCCATCTTATGTTTGTTGTAGGCTCGTAGATGAGGGAAACACTGACATCCGAAAACCCGAAGGAATGAGTAATCAGGTTTGCGATGAAAGATGTGTTCGAAGGGTGAAAGATTGTCATTGGTGCGATAGGGCATACGGTTAATTAAATATACCGCAGTGTCAAACGCAAAATGCCAGAAACGTTGTGGAACTTTAGATTGAGCGAGTAAGGTAAGACCGGTTTCAACCACGTGTCGATGTCGACGTTCGACAAGACCATTTTGTTCACTCGTGTGTGGACACGAGAGTCGACGGACTATACCAAGAGAAGTGAAAAATGGCGACAGCTTACGAAATTCGCCACCCCAATCAGTCTGTACAGATTTTAACTTTGTGTTGAATTGACGTTCAACCATGAGTAAGAAATGCTTGAACGTATCAAACACATCTGATTTTCGTTTAAGAGGAAAGAACCACATAAATTTAGAATAATGATCAACACATAATAAAAAATAAGAGTGGTCATCACACGATGAAACAGGGGCTGGACCCCATACATCACACACATTTAAATCCAAAATATGAGAACTTTTATAATCAGACAAAGGTAAATGTAGCTTGGAGGATTTTCCAATAAGACAAGAAGCACAAACAGAACCAAACTTTTTATTAGAAACAGGTAAGCAAAATTTAGAGATCATTGACTGTAAAAGCTGCGAATGTGGATGACCAAGTCGTTGATGCCATGTGTGTGGTGAAGCACGTACGGATGAGAAAGCAACTTTGGAAACCGGTTTAACTTGAGGAAGAGTAATGGAGTAGAGCCCATCATTGCTTGGACCCGTGAGGAGGGTAGTGCGTGTAAATTTGTCCTTCACAACAAAAAAAGTAGAGTGAAATTCAAAGAACACATCATTATCATGACAAAATTTTTGAACAGAAAGAAGGTTACTTTTTATTTGAGGAACATGAAGAATATCAGTTAAGGAAAAGGTTTTATTAGGAGAAAAGAAACGTTTTGAACCAATGTGAAGAATTGGAAGAGCAGTACCATTACCAACATGAAGGTTATCCTCACCATAATAGGGTTCAACATACTCAAACCCCGAGAGATCTGGAGCAGCATGATTTGTGGATCCTGTGTCAAGAAGCCAAGACGAAGATGATGCCTGAGACCGAGAATCAGCATAGTTGGCAGACGGTTGGCGTCCCCTAATAGTAGCAGGATCCCAGTTTGGGCATTGTGAGGGGATGTGACCAATACCACATCTGTTGCAGGTGCCAAAAACAATGTTTTGTGTTGAAGCCCATGAGAATTGACTCCTGTTTGAACTGCCGGTGTTGCGAGTGTTAGAGGAACCGCGACCCCGACGATTGTTGAAGTTACGGCCGCGACCCATACCGCCCCGGTTGGTGTAAAAAGCTTGAATTGTGGCTGCTTTTGTAGGCTGATTGTGAAGACCAAGTTGTCCCATAAGCTGCTGAATGTCCTGAACAGTGGCTGGTTGGGAAGAGGCAGAAGTCACAGCCCCATTCAAAGGCAAGTTAGAGGCTGCCATAAATGCTTGAGTGGTGGGGACAGTTGGCAGAGACTTCCTGATCATGTAATCATGATCTGCCAAAAGACCATGCAGTTCGGTAAAGGCTGTGGGATGTTGTCGGGACAGAATAGTTGATTTGAGACTGTTGTATTCGTCTCGGAGTCCTGCAACAACAACCATAACAATGTCTTTGTCTTTCATAGGCTCCCCAATATTTGCTAGGGCAGTAGCATACTCTTGGGCACGGGTCAGATAAGCCGAGGCTGTTTCATCAGCTTTCATCTCAATCCTCAACAGTTGACCTTTGAGTGTGTATTCACGAGATGCAGTGTGGGGGGCATAAGCACGTTCTAATGATAACCAGAGATCGCGAGATGTAGAGTTGCCTGGAACATGCTGAAAAGAGGCTTCAGATATTGTAGATAGGATCAACATACGAACATGAGCATCATTCGACAGCCATGTGGTAAAATTAGGATTCGGTTGTGATGGTGGAACAGCATCCTTGTCAGAAGGGCCAACAGCAGGGATGGTTGCAGGTGGACATGGTATTGTACCGTCAATGTAGCCAAAAAGATTGTTGGTGATCAGGAAAGGTTCAAGCATGGCTTTCCAATAGCCATAGTTTGTGGGAGAAAGCTTGAATCCAAACTTGTGAGAGTTGTGGGTTGTTTTGTCAACCTAAGAAAATGAAGCAAGGAGAGCCATATGGGTGTGAGAAGAGCCGGTTGAAGATGACGGCTGAGAAATTCCCGATCGTAGATGACAGCGAGGATGACGATCGGACGGTATAACCTGGCTCTGATACCAAGTTAAATGTACTTGTGTTGTAATAAAATGGTAACAATCTTTGTATTATTATGATTTACTATAATGTGAGAATACAAGAGAATATATAGGCTTAGATCTAGAAGATGTAAAGCCCTTAAGAAAGACCAACAGACTCAACATTAATACATAATTTATGATAATTATGAACTATTTAATATGACTAATTATGATACTTATGAACTATTTAATATGACTAATAGTACTTACTTCCATGGTGAAGAGAGGAATGTTGACCGGAATACCTCATCTAACTCACCCAAGAAAATTATGTGAAAATTGCTTGGTTGCCAAGCAGACAACGAAGTCTTATCCAAAGGAGACCACATGGCGAGCTTCACAGCCTTTGCAACTTATCCATGCAGACCTCTGTGGTCCCATTACCCCACACACATATGGAGGTAACCGGTATTTCTTCCTAATTGTTGATGATTTTTCAAGATTTATGTGGGTTTATTTGATGAAGACGAAGGATGAAGCCTTTACAATGTTCAAGCAATTCAAGACACAGGTTGAACGAGAAATACCATACAAGATACAAATGTTACGAACAGACCGTGGAGGGGAGTTCAACTCACGCTCGTTTGATGACTTTTGTAAGAAAGAAGGGATCAGACGTCAATTGACCGCACCATATACTCCTCACCAAAATGGAGTAGTGGAGCGTAGAAACAGAACCGTGGTGGAGATGACGAGATCGTTGTTGAAAACTATGCTAGTTCCTGATCAGTTATGGGGGGAGGCCGTGAGACACTCAGTGTACCTACTGAACCGAATTGCAACAAAGTCGGTGAAGGATGCGACGCCATACGAGGTATTAAAACATACAAAACCAAATCTTTCTCACATAAAAGTATTTGGATGTGTTTCGTATGTGAAGGATTTGTCAAAGAAAGCTACGAAGTTGAGTGATCGAGGAATACCCATGGTACATCTGGGTGTAGCAGAAGAAAGCAAGGCATACAGGTTTTTTAACCCTAAAGTAATGAAAATAGTGATTGCCTCACCAAGTCACGTGCAGTTTGCAGAAAGTAGTACATGGGGGTGGAAAAAGGTCCAAAGTGAAGATGATGTGACTATTCCTAATTGGACCAGTACAGTGATTAATGACCCACAAGACACAACCCATCAACTAGGGGTGTAAACGAACCAAGGCAGCTCGTGAAATGCTCGAGATCGGATCGGTAAAAAGCTCGAACGAGCCGAGCCTTAACGAGCCCGAGCTCGAGCTTTACTTAACGAGCTGGAGTCGGCTCGCGAGCCTTAACGAGCTTTTTGTTTATATAACTTTTATTTATTATATTAAGTGTTTATTTATTATATCAAGTGTTTATTTATAAAATTAATTATTTTTATATATAAAATTATGATAAATATATTTAAATTAAATATTTTATGTTAAATTTATAAAATATAGTTATAAATATAATTAAATTAGTAATTAAAGTAAATAAATTAAATAAATAAAATATAAACGAGCCGAGCTCGAGCCTAAAAATTCTTTAACGAGCCGAGCTCGAGCTCGAGCCCTAATTTCTCTTAACGAGCCGAGCTCGAGCTCGAGCCTTCATTTTTCTAAAAGAGCCGAGCTTGAGCCTTAACGAGCTCAGGATCGGCTCGGCTCGTTTACACCCCTACCATCAACAAACATTAAACGAGGCCAGTCATTCAAACCCTTGCACACCAATTAATTTTAGCCAGAATGCTTTTTCTGATGATACAGGTTGGTACGAAGAAAGCAACAATGGCGTGTCACCAAGTGAACAAGTTTCAAATCCAAACACGACGCCATCAAATCAAGTCCCGTGTGACGATACACCACCACAAGGCTACATTCCATCAGCAAAGTATATCGAAACACAGAAGCCATGGATGAAGAAGCTGTTCGAGATCTCTATGAAAGACATGAGTTGTTGCTGATTGATGACGCCCCAGTAACATTTGAAGAAGCTGTGACCGAGCAGGAATGGAAGAAAGCTATGGAGACTGAGATAGCTTCCATCGAAAAAAAATAACACCTGGAACCTAACCCAATTGCCTTCTGGACACAAGGCTATAGGGTTACGATGGGTGTTTAAGATCAAAAGAGATGCTGAAGGAAATGTTACACAGCACAAAGCTCGGTTGGTGGCCAAAGGGTATGTGCAGCAAAAGGGAGTTGATTTTGAAGATGTCTTTGCTCCTGTGGCGCGTATAGAAACAATCAGGTTATTGTTGGCTTTTGCAGCAAAAGAGAGATGGTTTGTACTTCACTTGGATGTCAAATCTGCCTTTCTTAATGGCGAACTCAAAGAAGAGGTGTATGTAAAGCAACCGACTGGTTTTGAAGTTGAAGGCAAAGAAGGAATGGTCTACAAACTGAATAAGGCTTTGTATGGGCTTAGACAAGCGCCAAGAGCTTGGAATGCTCGGTTGGACAGAACTCTTAAGGATCTTGGCTTCAACAAGTGTGCCTACGATCAAGCAGTTTATAAGGTACACAAAGAAAATTTTATTCTTATTGTTGGAGTATATGTTGATGATATGATCATAACTGGGTCAAGTGAAGAACTTATAAGAGATTTCAAGGAGAAGATGAAGTCAATTTTCGAAATGAGTGATTTGGGCAGACTCACTTATTATCTTGGTATTGAAGTTCAACAAACCAAAGATGGAATCGTGATCAGTCAAGAAGGTTATGCGGGGAAAATTCTTAAGATGGCAAGAATGGATCGTTGTAATGCAGCTAAATGGCCGATGGATCCAAAGTTGCAGTTAACTAAAGATGAAGAAGGTAGAGAAGTTGATCCAACTGAGTTTCGGAAGATTATAGGTAGTCTTCACTACCTATTACATACAAGACCAGATCTTAGCTATGCTGTTGGAGTTGTGAGCAGATTCATGCAAGTCCCTAAGGAAAGTCATTATGCAGCTGTTAAGCAGATCTTGAGATACATAAGAGGCGCATCCAGTTACGGGCTAAAATACAAGAAAGGTGGTGATGGTATACTTTTGGGCTATAGCGACAGTAGCTATGCAACAAATGTAGAAGATAGACGTGGAACAACAGGTATCGTGTTTTATTATTCTGATAATCTTGTGACATGGTCTTCTCAGAAACAGAATACAGTGGCGCTTAGCTCTTGTGAGGCAGAGCTGATGGCTGCAACATCAGCAGCTTGTCAAGGTCTATGGTTGAGAAACATTGTCAGTGACCTGCTTGGAAGAGAACCACAGAAGGTAAAGCTTTTTGTGGATAATGAATCAGCTATTGCACTTATGAAAAATCCAGTTTTTTCACAATAGGAGTAAACATATTGATGCTAAACACCATTTCATACGTGAATGTGTTGAAAGAGACCAGATTTGTGTGGAGCATGTTAGTGGTAAATTGCAAAAGGCAGATGTTTTAACAAAGGCTCTTCCATTCGTGAAGTTTACAGAGATGAGGACATAAATGGGAGTTGAAGATATGAAAAAGGTTAACATTAAAGGGGAGAATGTTGGTTGAATGTTGACTTAGTCAAGAGGAAACGTGCAAAAGTGGTTATTAGATAGTGGAGTTAGTGGATAGATGGACCTACTCTTCAGTTAGTTTGTTATTTTTAGTATTTAAGTACTTCTCTTTTCAAGTTTTGATTGTAATCGAATAGTCCTTTGTTTCCTTTCGTATTTGCTTTGAGTTATCAATCAGAAGTTTGTTTTATTGTGCTTGTTTTAATTATCTGATAACCAATAGATGGCATATGCCACCATATGGTATAAGATCAATCTTGTGAATTATGCTCATGATATCAGTATCTGGTTTCTGTAGTTTTCCATTGTTGTACTGCTCTCTCCATGTTCCAACCAGCTGCTGCCTCGGCTGATGTGGTCAACCATATCATGAACTTCAGAAACCAAGCTGCTGCCTTGGCTGATGTGGTCAACCATATCATGAACTTCAGAAACCAAGCTGCTGCCCCAACTGGTGTAGTCATCTGTCCATATCATGAAATTAAGGAAAAGAGCTGCTGCCTAGGTTGATATGGTTTTCCGTACCATGAAATTTTGAAAACAAGCTGCTGCCTCTGGAAGTCAATTTAGATATTGATTCGGTTACGATTGATTTGATTTCGATTGGAGTGTTGCAAGTGAGATTAATATGTTCCAGAACTCGTATTCCAAACGAGCCATGGCGATTTGGATAGTGGTGTTGATTTCTTTTAACTGCTTGTCATCATCGGACACAGTTGCTGACTCAATGGAGCATTGGATCACATCAACGGCTTGCAAGTAATCATACTATCATAGATCTCTTGACGACTGGATTGGAAAATCATACGAGCACTAGCATCTTCAGAGACCGTACGGTCCCACCGAAGGACAATCTGCAGGGCTTTTTGTAGAGGCATCTGGGCATTGTCCATTGAATCCATGAACAGTGGTGAGATGGAAGAGAAAGATTCAAAGTTATTTGGAAGAGGTGAAAAGAGTTGGATCTTTGAGTGAGGAATCTCAATCTGTGTGGCTTTTGATGTTTGGAATTGTACAAAAAAATCACAGATTGAATAAACTCTGTCTAGATCACCTTTTCAATTATATGAATAATAAATTTTCCCAGTTTTTATTTACCATTCATTTCAAAAATCAAAGTTAGGGTTCTCACTCAGACATGGTGTTTATTTTTTTATGTTATATCAAAATTATTTAACATATGATCTTATAATATACAGGAAAAGAAGATAATATGACAGGTTAAATGCTCATTTATTTACCTGCGTTGTTTCATCAAGTAGTTCAGATCTAGAGCCAGATTTTGTTTCCCGCTCAAGCAAGCTTGATGTGAATGCCAAAGTTTTATCATCAATAGATGATTTTGACATCTTTGCCATATTGTAAATGTCCTCCTGTTTGTTTAACAGCAAAAACAAAACCAGGTTAACACAAGCAATATTCAAAAATCAAAAGTTGATCTTTGTAGTTATGTCAACTCGTGCAATATTCAAAAGAGAAGGATATCAAACCTAACAAAATCTATAGAAATGTTATGGTAACCCGACCCCTTGAGATTAAACTTACCATTTGAGGACCATGGATGATACATCGAATAGTTTTCAACTCTGTAAATGTCGGATTCACCTGTTTCGGTCGACCGACCTTTCTCCATCCTCGTACCTCTGTAACATAAAAAACAAAAGATGAGAAAATTTTCTTTGTTTGCAGCTTGACAAGATTGAGGGACATACCAGTGTAGTCAATGGTATCACCCGCTAAAATCTTAAACCAATCAGGAGTCAATCTACCAACCTCAACTAGCTCAAAGAAATCACGACGACAAAGATAGTATGCTCCTGTGCTTAGATGAAATCCAGACAGATTTCCTCCAAGAATTTCTTCACATTCCATGTTATTTTCCAAGGTTTCAACATCAGAATACACAAGGGTCACACCACATTCATGTACCTCCAATCCACTCAACACAACAATAGAGACATTAACTGTATCACCAGTTTTCAATGTGTGCCCAATTGGCCAATAGCTTAACCAGACACATAAATCACCAAATGTAGGTTTGCCAAAGACTTTAGGGTTGTACAACAAATCACCAACACCATTGACCATACTGATTTTGCAAAACCATGCGCACTCACCATTTGATATTGTATACTTGAAAGTTACATCAATTCCTTTAAGCCTCTTATTTTTGGGACACAAAGGCATATCAAAGGACAAAGAAGATGATTTTGATATATATTCAGGTGTCACGTTTGGATACCTTATAACTGGCAAAGAAGTGCTCATTATATCGAATTCGTACAGCATCTGTGCCACATAAGCAAAGGGCTTCATCATTCTAAATGTTTAGCTAGGTTTTCAAAAAGCACAAGGCACACAAATGCCATAAGGTCCTGAGCTGAGGCACTAGGAGCAAAGCGCAAAAGCAATGCAAGGCACAATTTTATTTATAAGTTTTTTTATTTCTCATAGGTTTCTAGCATCATGTACCCAAAGTTTAGACATAAATAAGTCTATATACAGTTCAATATTAATATAACCTATATGTACAGCCTATAAATCAATATGTGCAACATCCCGACGCCCAAATCCATCCCTTATACAGAAGGTGTGTACCTCAAACATGTTTTTCATGTGAAAGGCACACTTCCATCTAAGACTTTTGTGCAGTATGCGCCTCAAGCAATCTTTAGCTCAGACCCTCATCTCAAGTATCGCCTTGCGCCTAGGCGCACTTCTTAAAACCCATATGCTAGTTTGCAAATGGCATGTTAATGATGTATTTCAAAGAAAAACAACGAACCTGGATATGCCAACTTCTGTCTACTGTGAGTTCATCATCACCAACAAGGCATACCTCATGGTATTGATACTTTTTTAGCCACTTCATATGTCCCATATCAGTTTCATCTAGTTTAGTAATTGGTATCAATTTGAAAAAGCCTTCAACTTCGTACAAACGAATACAACCTAAATAACCAAACTCTTGCAGTGTAAATTGAGAAAATTGGAAAGTTATTCTCTCTAGAAACTCACAACCATATATATACAATTCTGCAAGTGTACTAGGGAGGCATATAAGACATTTGAGTCTAGAGCAAAAACTTAGGTCAAGAACCCGAAGATTATCAAGATGATTATAGCAAGGCAAAGACTCAAATAGACTATTGGCTAAATTCAAATACTCCAATTTAAGTTGAACACTGAAACTCAAAGGAAATGAACCAGTACACTCAAGATTGCAATCTTTGAGAAATAACTGATGTAACGAAGATGGTAAGGGAAAAGTAGGCGTAAGGGAATTACACACTGTCATGTTCAATAATGCAAGATCTTTAAGGTCTCCAAGGGTATTACAGACATTAACCAAACTGTAACAGTTCCAAAGAATTAAAGTCTCAAGATGAGGGATCTTGGAGATGTTGCGGATTTCGGTAAGACTGTGTGAGTCCTTAAGGTTTAGAATGTGCAATGACTGAAGATCCTGTCACAAAATGGTATAAACTTTTTCAGCACCTTAAAGTATCAAAAAGATAATTACAATTCAAGAAGCAACAAAAGGTATTGGATTCACACTACCATAGGGGGTTCAAATACTTCCAATTTGCTATAGCTCATATCTATAGCCACCAAGTTTCTCATGCATAAGCCGGGGGGTATGGTCCTTAAATGATATCCAAGCCAACATAGCCATCTTAAATCTTCAGAAAAATTCTCATATGATCCATTGAGCTCCACAAAATTTAGCTGGAGATATTTTAGCCTATCCATTTTATTAAGTGCGTCTGTACTTAAGTTTGACGTCTGCAAATTTAACATGAAAAGACTTAGTAAGTTCTAATGCACACATGTATTTTATGTATCCTTGCAGACATATCCATTGAACAGATTTTGCGCCTTGAATGCAAAATTTGAATTTTTCATTTAGTTATTACCTTGAACATAACATCCTCTTTTGACAGCATTTCCATGTCTAGTGCTAAACCTTCAACCGTTTCTGAACCCTAAAAGGAAAAGAGATAAAACTATAGAATGTTAATAGAAGACAATAAGGAGACAAATAAAGGTGCAACGCAAAAGGGCTTACCGTTCCTTTTGTCAGTATCTTATAAGAGTCGCCACTAAGCCAAAGTCTACTACGGTTAGCAGGGTTAGCTGATTCTTGACGGACTATGTTTTTCCCCATCTCTTGAAGCAATCTATGCATTGTGAGCTTTTCGTTTGATGAGACAGAAACAAGACATCTGTCAATCAGAATCTGGATTCCCGATATTGCTGCGTAATCAGGCTCCAGTATTTTTTCAACATAATTCTTGTCTTTGCCAACAAAGAAACAAGCAATATGTAAAAACAACATTTTGTCAAACTTATATGGCAATGAGTCGTAGCTCGTTTGCAGTACATTTTGAATGTTAAGATGCATATCTTTGTCCAATAACTTCAGTCGACTTCTCCAATAATTGATGGCATTGTTATGGGAAAAAGATGAGCCCAGCACTTCAAGAGCTAGTGGATTTCCTTCGCAATATTGTACTACCTGTAGTACAAACTCCTCAAAGCCCTCTATGGGAGTTTTGGATCCAAATGCATGGCGACATAAAAGCTGTGACGATTCAGCATCATTCAATAATGTCATTTGATACTTATGGCACCTCCGATATGGAATATGAGGCCACTTATCTATGTTTTCCCTGGTTGTAATAATAATCTTGCTTTGAGCATTAATCTCCCCGGTGCCTAGTAAAGAAACTAACTGTTTAGACTCAACAATGTCATCAAGAACAATGAGTGCCTTGTTCATTTTTAAGGCCGTCTCCATCTTAGGCGTAACGCGAGAAACAACAGGTATTTTTCTCCATCTCCCCCCTGAAACGTCTTTAAGAAGTTGTTCCTGTAATAAATGTAAACCATTGGATCCTTCACATACACGACCAATATCTTCAAGAAAACTCACATATTCAAATTTTTTCAAATTTGAATGGTATATATTTTTGGCCAGTGTAGTTGTAACATCACTGTACTTTCAGTTGTCCGTACGTCCGTACATCCGTACGATTGTACTGTCCCGACTGGAGATTTATAATTATTAATGATTATGAGATTATTGATTGACATTACTGATATTATCACTGTTGCTGGTATACATGATTATAATTTATTATACGCGTAAACCACAGGAAGTTTAGTTGTAATTCAACTAAACAGACCCGTAGTGTTTATCGCAGTTACTTGTTACTGATGATGATGGATTATTGGTCTGAGAATGGATTTGGGATGGAACTGGGAGTTGTTAGAGTCTGGTTACTAAACATAGTCAAGGACCCATGGACATGGTTTATCGAAATAGCGGTGGGACGGTGGCTAGGGCAGTTGCGACTGACCCTTACATATGCCCTATATATATGCATATTTTGGTCTATCATGGATGTGTCAGTGACTAGGGTTTAGTGGGTTTCGGTTTGGGAAATGATAATATTAAAGTTATTAAATAATGGGAATTGATTTACGCGAAGAGAGGTTACGAACATTACTTAAAACGCGAATGTTGGTTCAGAAATATTAATTTAATAAATGTATTTGCGTGGGTGACGATTCACACGAATATAATTATTAAGGATAATATACTGAAACGACATTCCATAAATAATAAATCGAATCGAAATACGATACAAGCGTCGGATTCGCAAAGGTGACGATCTTTACGAATACGTACGCGAGTAATGCGTTTCGACGAGATAATTAAATAATATCCAACAATATTAAATTAATAAATGAAAACTAAGAATATTTATTAGGAATCACAACTTAAATTAAATTGGAATAATTTAAATTAATAAATAAGCGATTTATCGATGATTAAACGAAAACCGTTGTAAGAAACAATAATATTTAAATAGAATTATGTTAATAAAGATGAAAATTTATTATCTTAATGTCTTAAGGTTTAAATATATTTTACGATTAAAAACGAGTATTTTATAAAATAAATCGCGATAAAAACAGGCTCGAGCACGCGTATACGACACGCGATATAAAGAAGACTATTTCCTTCTTTCTCTTCATTTTCACATCAACTCTCTCTCACCAAACACTCAAAATTCGTCACCTTCACAAGACCCAACTTCTCTCTACGATTGCGAGCTCGTTTCTTGACGGAATCAAGTGATTCTTGGCCCTAAACAACCACAAGAACAAGGAGAACAAGAAAGTACAGGAAGATCTCGAGTTGGAATCACGAATCGAGGTAAATCTGAGTATTATTTTTCGGTTTTGGGTGAAAACCCTATTTCGTTTATGGGTTTTGCTTGTATAATCCGAATACATCATTCTAAATCATTAAACGAGTTAACATAAAGAAGTAGGATCGTGGGGATAGCCCAGTAACTGTTGAAAGGTGATGATGATGATGTTGAGCAGCCATGGAAGCTAAGGTTCGCGACTAGCCGAACTATACACAGGTCGACGAACCCTCCCTTTTTGGCCGAACCATTTTGGTTCAGCGAAGCTTTCAGCCGCCACCAGCGAACCTCTTTACAACCACAAAACCCTACCCAGCGAACCTGCTTATCTGACGAACCTCCAGCTTAAACTAACCCTTGCGAACCTTTAAGGGTTGGCCGAACCCTAATCAATGACCGAACCTTTGGCAGCAAGGCTAAACCCCACGAACCCTAACTGCCAAGGTACTGCAGTAGACGAACCCAACATGGGCCGAACCTTAGGATAAAGGTTCGCTGCCCACTTGACCGTTTAATCAACGTGATAAACTAGAGGCTAATGGGGAAACCAAAGACCATGGAAAACTCATTGACGTACATGCATGCATGGGGGAGAACTATAAGATACCACCTTTTTCTTAACTAACTAAGTTCAAAATAGAAAATGTTACATAATCTCAACATTTTATGAAAATGGCTTAAGTAATAAGTACTTTACCTAAGGAGTTGGTTTAGTATAAATTCATTCAAGGTAGGAGGTTTACATTACTTATGCATGAATGATCTTGATCACCACCTTTCCTCTTTCTAAATTGAGTTATAATGAAAGTAGAAAAACACAATTCTATTTTAATTTGAATAAGGGTTATAGGTGGTTAAGACCGGCATGATGGGATATGAGTGAGGCATGCATTAAAATGCCATCTTTATATCATGATAGTAAATTTTAGATTTTTAGAATTTATTATAACGTGGAACTAAGTTGAAAACGAGTCTTTTACATTTTAATTTTGATTATAATGACTCGAATAAAGGTGGCCGATTTAATGATCATGTATGTGGGTGAAGGATGTGAATAAGTAGAATTATCATCTTTACATCTATACATATATATATATATATACACACATATATGGGCGTGTGTACATGGGAGCTATAAACCTATTATTCTTAGGTAATAATAAAGAAAACGCTTATGATTAATTAATTTAATTAAGACGCGTATACTCATAATCACGAATACCTATTAACTTCAGATTGTTGAGTGGCTTTGAATTCTTTTACGTGAGCGCGCATACTTCTAAAACACCGATTCTAAGGACTTCAGGTGAGTTCTCATAACCTCCCTTTCTTTAAACTGTTTTTGGTTTTAAAACCCGGAGGTGAAACATGTATACCGGTTTAAATATTATTTTGATAACTCAAGGATAATACCTGTTTATCATTATGATATTCGCTATTATGAATTATCATTATTATGGATTATCATTGATTATTATACATCCGTGTAAACATTGTTATTGACTTCGGTAGATAACAAAGATTACATGTATTGTCACATACTCCGTGAATCATTGCCTTTGACTTCGGTTAATTGCTTTGACTTCATGTATTGTCACGTGGATGAGTCCCACATCCGTGAATCATTGCCTTTGACTTCGGTTAATTGCTTTGGATTCATGTATTGTCACGTGGTTAGCGACCACTCCATGGATCATGTTTTTAACTTATGTTAATTACATAATGACCATGTATAGTCACGAACATTATTTGAGAATATAATTGATGAGATTGGTTGATTAGTTGTGGATTAATTATCTATGTTTGATTATGATTATTTGTGATTGACTATGACTGATTGGTTATGTGATTATGTGATTTTGTATGTGTTTGATTGTTGAATTGGTGGATGTGTGTTGGATTATCTCATACAGGTATTCATATGGATTTTCTCAAGAAGATCATAAGTTTTATACTCGTTTTAAACAAAGCATTTTATAAAACTATTTTAAGCATGAAAATCTAAACTTATTTTACTAAAACATTTTTAAATATAAAAACTTATGATTACTCACCAACTACTTTTGTAGTTGACACTTGATTTTCTTACATGTTTCAGGTGATGGAGACAAGTAGGAATGAAGAGAGGATCTCTTCTATTTTGGACATCATCATATAGGGTCTTGGACTTAGCTAATTAACTAAAATTCTGGCGATTAGAGTTTAGTTAGTTTAGCTAATTCTTTTGTGTAATTGTTGTAACTATTTCATGATGAACATGATTTTTGTGTAATTATTTTGGTTGATTGATTGATATATGATGATTGAATTTAGATGCCCACGAGCTTTTGAACAATCTACACATCCCTCGTGGCATCCCGACGATTCCGCCGCCGGTCGGGGTGTTACAGTAGTTTTGCCACTTCCACCCATACCGTAAATTACTAAAAATTCAAGATTGCAATTCTCTAGCCAGGATTTGATTTCCTCATCATGGATGGCTGTTTGTAATGATTGATATTCTAACACACACAGATTGTAGGAGAGCTTGATATTATTAGAAATGGTGGGAAGAGAAAATTACAGAGAATGAGATGAGAAAGAAGACAAGTAAATCTTAACAAACTTTTTCTATCTCTCTCCCACTCACTTCTAGCTCTCATATAACCACAATATTCCCATTCAGTTATCAGTTGCTGATGTGGCCTGGCACACGTAATCTCTCATTTTGCTATTGGTTTCCTTTACTCTTTTGGATCTTCTCAACTTGGGCTGACTCTTTCCTTCTTCTGGGCTCATTATCTCTTTGTTCTTGGGCTGTAGTCTAGTTCCATTCATTACATTACCATCCCCTTTAAAATTCACCTTGTCCTCAAGGTGCAAATTAGGAAAAGAACTTAAAAACTGAATTTTATCCTCCCAAGTGGCGGCCTCCTTAGGTAACCCTTCCTATTGGATCAAAACTTGGTCAACCAATAAGTCCGATCGGTGCACCGAACGTGTATCCAAAATCTTCAAAGGTTTTAAAATCAACTGCCCAGTGGAGTCGATGAGATGAAGGGGAGTTATCTGTTGGTCCGGAATGCCCATGCACTTTTTCAAAAGAGACACATGAAAGACGTTGTGGATGGTAGCATGAGCAGGAAGGTCTAGGCGGTACGCAACCTCTCCAATTTTTGCCAGAACTTGGAATGGTCCGAAATAACGCCGACCCAGCTTAGAGTGTCTTTTGAGTCGGATGGAATTTTGTCGAAAGGGTTGAAGTTTGACATAAACCCAATCACCGATGTCGAATTGCACATGTCTTCTATGTTGGTCACTTGCTGCTTTCATCCGGTCTTGAGCGAGCAAAAGATTACGTTTGAGAGTTTGAAGAACAAGATCCCTTTCTTGTAGGTGAGCATCAACCAGTGCGTTGCCCTTAGGATCACGAATACACCGGCCAATTGTTGGAGGGGAACGACCGTATAAGGCCTCAAATGGAGTCATCTTTGCTGCAGTATGGTATGAAGTATTGTACCAATACTCAGCCCATGGCAAGAGACGGACCCATGCGGATGGTTGATCGGTAACAAAACAACGAAGATACATTTCCAAGCATTTATTGAGAGCTTCGGTTTGGCCGTCAGATTGTGGGTGGTAGGCTGTACTAAATGACAACTGAGTGCCCTGCAGTTTGTGCAACTCTTTCCAGAATTCAGATAAAAAACGGGGGTCACGGTCCGAAACGATATCCGCTGGAATGCCATGTAAGCGAATAATTTCCTTAGCAAAAGCAGCTCCAACAGTTGTACTAGTGAATGCTGTTGGGAGAGCGATAAAGTGGCCGTATTTAGTCAAGCGATCGACCACCACCATTATAACTGTTTTACCGTTTGAAGACGGAACACCAGTAATAAAATCCATGGAAATACATTCAAAGACTAACTCGGGAATTGGTAGGGGTTGAAGAAGACCCGCTGGTAGCAAAGAAGAAGTTTTCATCTGTTGACAAATTTGACATTGTGAAACGAATTGTTGCACGTGTGTACGCATGCCTTTCCAATAAAAATTGGAAGAAAGTCGATGAAAAGTACGTGCGATGCCGGCATGCCCTCCCAGCATTGAACAATGATATTCCCTAAGGAGAGTTTCACATATCACCGAATCTTTGGGAATGTATAATCGACCCTGATAGAATAATAACCCATCCTTATAAGTATACTCCGGTTTAGAGAGTGGATTGTGCTGAATCTGTTGACACAGTGTTTGGAGGGTGGAATCATTGAAAATTTCCTTGCGTAATTCCTCCAAAAAGGAGAGTCCTTGGCTTGTGAAAGCAGCTAAATGAGGATAAGGAATGCGAGAAAGAGCATCAGCAGCTCCATTATTCTTACCAGGTCGATATAGGATCTCAAAATCATACCCCAATAATTTGCCTAGCCACTTGTGTTGTTCCGGAGTTTGGATCACTTGTTCTTGGAGATTTCTTAAAGATTGTTGATCCGTGATGATGTTAAATTTGCTATATAGATATTGACGCCACTTCGAAATAGCTTGGGTGATAGCGAACATTTCCCGCACATATGCGGACTGTTGTTGCATGCGTGGGCATAGTTTTTGGCTGTAAAAGGCAATGGGTTGTTTGTCTTGGGAAAGAACCGCTCCTATACCTGTGCCCGAGGCATCCGTCTCAACTGTGAAGGGTTTAGAAAAATCTGGTAGGCGTAGAACGGGTGTGGAACTCATGAGGTTTTTGAGATGAGTGAAGGCCTGAGCACTCTGTTAGGACCAAGAGAAAGAGTCTTTTTTGAGGAGGTCGGTAAGGGGACTAGCCACAGTGGCGTAGTTTCGAATGAAACGGCGATAGTAACCTGTGAGGCCGAGAAAGCCCCGAATATCTTTGACAGTTTTAGGGGTAGGCCAGGATTGGATGGCTGCTATTTTGGATTGATCAACAGAAAGGCCCTGGGCTGAGATATAGTGTCCCAAATATGCAATATTTTGTTGACCGAATGTGCATTTAGATAGCTTGGCAACCAGGCTGTTGGTGGCCAACGTTTGTAAGACTACTCAAAGATGAGCTAAGTGGTTTACCCATGAGGAACTATAAACAAGTATGTCATCGAAGAAAACGAGAACAAATTTGCGAAGATAAGGGCGAAAGACATCATTCATAAGACGTTGGAAAGTGGAAGGGGCGTTGGAGAGACCGAAGGGCATGACGAGAAACTCGTAATGTCCTTCGTGAGTGCGAAAGGCTGTTTTGGCAATGGCATTTTCCTGGAGACGGATTTGGTGATAACCAGACAAGAGATCAAATTTGGAAAAGAAGCGAGCCCCATGTAACTCATCAAATAACTCATCAATGGAAGGAATAGGGAATCGATCCCGAATAGTAATTGCATTTAAAGCGCGATAATCAACACAGAATCGCCATGTGCCATCTTTTTTTCGAACCAACAAAACAGGGGAAGAGTAAGGGCTGTTACTATGGCGGATGATACCTTGCTGTAACATATCAGTAACTAACTTTTCAATTTCTTGCTTCTGAAAATGAGGGTAGCGATAGGGACGAACAGACACAGGTGGTTTATCGGGTTGTAAAGAGATACCATGGTCTTGTAGGCGGCTAGGTGGAAGACCGGACGGGGCAGTAAACACCGCAGAAAATTCTTCCACTAAAGGTTGGATGTCTGTAGGAAAAGGAAGGAGAGGGGATGTGTCTGGAAGTAGTCGAAGATGAACATAATCAGCAATGACATCAGTTTGTGCTAGACGCCGTAGACCATTGAATTGAATTGGTTGAATGTTAGAAGTGGTATCCCCTTGCCATAAGACTTTTGTGCCATTTAACACAAACTCAAAGGTAGCTGCAGCATAATTAGTAACAACAGGACCCAATGTAGACAACCAAGAAACACCCAACACTAAGTCCCACCCTTGTAATGGTAAAACATATAAATCAACAATCACAGTAGATTTTTGAATTTTTAACTCTACCTGTTTGGCTATACCAGAACAAGGTAAGCGCTCCCCACTACCCACAAGGACGGAGAATGGCGTGATGGATTCAACTGTGAGATTAAGGAAGGAAGCAACTCTTGTTTGTACGAAGCAATGTGTACTACCTCCATCTAAGAGGACTTGTACTGCTTTTCCTTTAATGTGACCAGAAAATCGTAAGGTGGAGGCGGAGCAGCCACCGGATAAAGCATTATAAGAGATGGCGGATTGGGTAGTTAACTCCTCAACTTGTAAGGCTTCCGCTAGATCTGAATCTGAGATTACAGTCGATGAATTAACAGCTGGGATATCCACGATGGGCGAATCTTCATCAAAAAACAACAATTGAGAGCTGGATTTGCATTTGTGATCAGTGGTATACTTCTCATCGCATTTGTAACACAATCCCAAAGCTCTTTTCTGTGCTAATTCTGTGGGAGTAAGGCGCCGAAACCCAATGGAAGTGGTGGTTTTAGGTTGGCCAGTGGATGTGGTGTTGCTATTTGGAATTTGGGTTTTGGTGGGTGTGGGTAAAATAGCTTTAGACGAGCCCAAAGAAAGTCGGCCCAAACCTTTCTCCAATTGGATCCGATTTTCATGTAGCTGTGCAAAATTCATGGCGTCTTCAATGGTGGTCGGCCGATGAATAATCACCGACTGCTTGATGTCGGCACGAAGCCCCGATATAAAACAGTGAACCAAAAATTCCTGAGGAAGAATCATAGTGCGATTAGAGATTTCCTCGAATTGATGACGGTAGGCAGCCACTGTTGTTGTCTGGTTCAATTTCGCCAATAACCCTTCTGGTTGTTCAAGTTCCTTGGCCTTGAATCGCTGAACTAGGGCTTTTGTGAAGTCCGTCCAGGTCTGTTGTTGAGATTGACGTTGTAACCAGTCAAACCAATCCGCGGCGTCTTCATCCAGGTAGAAGGATGCGATCATTAATCGTTCGTGATCAGGAATTGAATAGAATTCAAAGTAACGATTAGCTTGGGCAACCCATCTCTCCTGATGTGTTCCCGCAAAACGAGCTAAATAAATGGGGGCTGGCTTATGGCGACCTAAGATCGACATCCCATCAGAGGTTTCGCCATCAGGTCCTCCGGTGCCTTTTTGTTTGGATTGTTTTGTAAGGAGACTGAGTTGAACAAGTACCTTATTCATCGTTTTTTTCTGATCTTCCACAGAGGCTGCCAATTCAGATACATCCGATCGAAGAGCATCTTGAGCCACATGAATCGATTGATTGGATTCCTGTAAAACCTTAACCGAATCATCCAGAATTTTGAATCGCGTCCCATCAGCCATATGTGCTAATGGATGAATGAAAGCACCAATGTAATGATTGATATTCTAACACACACAGATTGTAGGAGAGCTTGATATTATTAGAAATGGTGGGAAGAGAAAATTACAGAGAATGAGATGAGAAAGAAGACAAGTAAATCTTAACAAACTTTTTCTATCTCTCTCCCACTCACTTCTAGCTCTCATATAACCACAATATTCCCATTCAGTTATCAATTGCTGATGTGGCCTGGCACACGTAATCTCTCATTTTGCTATTGGTTTCCTTTACTCTTTTGGATCTTCTCAACTTGGGCTGACTCTTTCCTTCTTCTGGGCTCATTATCTCTTTGTTCTTGGGCTGTAGTCTAGTTCCATTCATTACACTGTTCCTACTATATTGAGAGGAAGACAGACTTCTTTGAGGTCTAACTCATTGTTAACTGTATCAACAATTTCCTTCAAAAGGATTGTTTCACGCCTGCAAGAACACAAGAAAACTGTATAAAGATGACAAGCAGTTTTCCAAAAGTTGACAAACTCTTAGTTGGGCCAATTGGACAAAGGGAAATGAAGCAAGAAGGGCCCAAAATTCAGACAAGCATAACTTAAGACCTTTCCCCAATTTAAGTGGAGTTACAGGCCACATGACCAGCCAACAGAAGCCGGATCATTTAAAGCTCCGATTTTATCACTCAAGACCTTTCCCGAATTTGAGCAATCTTAATTTGTGTATTTATGGTTTTAATTTCAATAGTTAAAAATCAATTTGTGTAGTTAGTGAAAGGTTAATTTGTAACTTTGATAATTTGACAAAGCTGCCAAATTTGAGCACCTCTTGTAATGGCTTAGACACTGAGTTTTATATCAATTTCATTGTTAAGTGTTTTAACTATTTCGATCCAAAATAGAATTTTTTATCAGTTCAGCCCCTGTGGTTTAGACAATAACGTTTTTGACCCTCAAACTTAGTTCAAAACCGTTAGTTGTCTAAACCACAGGGGCTGAATTGATAGAAGATTCTATTTTGGATCGAAATAGTTAAAACACTTAACCGCATGGGCCAAAAACGTCATTTACTTTTGTTAATATTTCCATGCTTCTGCTCTGCATCAGTAACATAACAACATTTAATATTTTGGATAAGTTTTTCTTACTTTTGACTACTAATTTGGATCCCCGCAGATCACCGGAGTATCATGACACCAGCTATATCATCACAAGTAGAGGGAAGTGGGTTCACGGAAACCTACCGCGCTTTGACTCGTTAGTAGGCAAAAAAATTTTCAAAAAAGTTAAACAATAGGGTGAACCCATTAATATTTTAGGGTGAATCCTGATGTGAACGCATTAAGATTTTTAAGAGTGAATTCTTAATGTAATTTTCACTGTCAACTTGATTGAGACACGTGATCTTTGTTAGATAAATCTTAAACAAAAATGCACTTTGTACCTTCGAACTCTTTGATAACAACGTTTTTTCAAGCACTTTGTACCTTCGAACTCTTTGAAAAAAATTAGTGTCATCAGATCATATCCAAAAAAGTTACAAATGTTAATGATAATAGAAAAAAACAAAATCATGTAGCCCTAATATCGAGTGAATCATACCCTGAAAGAACATGACCGGCCAAATCAGCAACCTGCATAAGAGCTGTCTTCCACTTGTTTACGTTATGATCTGTCCACTTTGAAGATGGTTTCACTTGTATGGCGAAATTTCCTCTTAGATTCCTAACATCTGTGGGATCAACGCCATAAAAAACAGGTAGAACAAAATGATTCCGCTCCTTCCTTTGCTGGATGATGAGCAGAAGCTCATCAAGGCACCAAGTGGAAGTTGCATAATTCTTTGACAATACAACAATTGAAGCCCTAGATTCTTCAATTGCTTTCTTAAATTCGGGTTTCAGTTCTTCACCTTTGTTGATTCCTTCGTTATCTATGAAGGTATGGATTCCTGCTAGATTTAATGCACCGTATAGATGATCTGTAAAAGAGTTTCGAGTGTCTTCGCCACAAAAGCTTAGAAAGACATCATAGCTGCAAGGTAAGATTCAGAGAAGCCATAACAGAAGAAGAGGAGCTGGAAGCCATTGAAATCAGATGTTAGATTCAGAGAATTGAAGGTGGGAGACGAAGGAATTTTAGAACCGTTTTAAAAACCCCCAGGTCCCATCTATTAATTATGACATTTGACATGAATTTTAATATAATATAGGCATTGCAAAGGCCAAAGGGTAATGATAATAAATATATACATTTGTTAAGTGTAATGATAGTGAGTGAACATTAATAATAATTTTTTATTCGATTGTTTTGTTTTTTGGGAAAAAATCATGGCAAAAAATGGTTTGAACTGCAACAAAAACATCATCGTGATAAAAAAAAGGGTTGTAACTGGCGAAATCGTGAAAAAAATTTGACCACAACAAAAAGTTGGAACCACGGCTAAAAAGGTGATCAAACCGCTACAAATAAATACTTCATATATAAAAACCTCATTTAAATTAATTTAATATATCTCTTTTAATCCTTAACTTTAAACTCTTATTTTTAAAGACCATATCATTTTACTTACATATTTTTAATATTCATTTGATATCAACACATTCTTAGATGGCATACATGAATCATTATGATATTTTGCATCTTCATAGCTCTATGATGCCTAAATTAGTTTATATTTGAAACAAAAAATGATTTTTAGGTTATGAGGATTACCTTAATAATTGTCCTTTAATCGGAGGTTGTGTTATGCTTGATTTTGTAGTGCCAATTCAAGGATCTTTTTTCGTCCGTAATGTTAATTTTTCGGCCGAAATGTTATTTTTAATTAAAAATAGTAGTTTTGTCCTCTCGTTTCAAAAAATTAGTATGTATTATGAGTCCCCCCCCCATCAATACGCTCAAACTCCGCCACTAGTGGTTGTAGTTGGTTTTGAAGGCAAGCTCTCTTCGGTGGTCATGTGGATTGATGTCGTGGATGTTGTATTGGATGATGTTATATATGTGTATTGATTGAAGACGTTATTCACTTTAAATGTTTTAGGGTCTCTATTGTAATCTTTTGGTTGTTCCAATTGAAAGATTCAAGTTTGCTGGTGGTGTAATCATAAACCATGTCGTAACAGGATATTCTAACGAGTGTGTTTGTTGCTTGGTCAAAAGTTGTTACTGATGTGGATCTGGTTTCATCTACAATGCTTGTTGCAATGCATTACCTAAGAGCACTAGGAGTCATCCCACTTTTCTCCATTGTCACATCAGCATCACATCAGCTTTCCCCACTTTTCCCCATTTTGCATAGTGTCGTCCCACTTTTCTTCACATTTTTTAATGATTTATTTTAATAAAAATTAAATAGATTCATTAAAAATAAAATATAAAATTACATTGTGTCGTCCCACTTTTCCCCATTTTGCACGATCGTCTCGACATATATACCTTTTGAAAAATATTTAACATATATATTGTAAAAAACATAATAAAAAAACAAATATATTAAAACAAATATACTAAAAAAATTGTTTATACCTTCTCGAAGAGGATGCGGTGGATCCAAACTCGTTTAAACTCGTGGTCACAAAAGTTGACAAAAACTGATAGTTTTGTTGTGTGATATTGTGTAACATCAACTTAAATTATGTAATAAAAAAAATCGAACGTTTGTTCTTGTTACAATTCAAATACATATAATAATAACCAACAATAATAATAATGACAATTTCAAGGTTAGAGATTTATAAAAAAAAAATTATAAAATACTAATTAATAATATTTACATAATAGTAAGGATTTATCAAAAAGGTATAAATATGTTTACAAATAATGATGTTTTAATAAATTATAAATGTAAATTGTATTCAATAAATAAGTAAATAACTTTATAAATTTAGTTAAAATTATTATGGATTTTATAAACTTGATATAAACATTTATTAAAAACTATGGGGACTAAATCTGTTAAAAATCAAAGCTGAAATAATAAAGAAAAGGAGAGGGACTAAAACTGCCATAAACCTATAGTTGCTTCCTTCTTCCTCACCCAAACTCCTATGGATCGACCCATGGCCTTCTTCCCGACCCAACTCCATCTAAATAGCGAATCAGTTGATAAAAATAATAAAAATTCGAAATTTAAACGACTACGAAGATCATGTAATCGTTATCAATCCCAAATTTTCGGATTGAAGTCAAAATAATACGAAAATCCTTCCTAAACCCCCGTAGTCGATCCCAAACTCGAAATCTATAAGAACCGAGCATGAATATCAAATTAAACCCATCCCTTGGTACATCTACGCTCGACTAAGCTTTCTGTGTATACGAAAAACTCCCACAAACTCTGCTAATTGCGAAACCAAGACCCAAAACGTGCTCCTGAGACGTTTCTGAACCAACGATCGAAACCCATTAAATCAAACACAAAGGTACATGTTCTATACATCATTGAATTCGTTTTTGAGTAAGAAACAAAAGCCCTATGATTAATCTTACTATCGAGTTCAAAAATCGAACTAATTTGATAAGGAAGTGATCTAGGGTTCGGTTTATAACAATGGGATTTGGGGATGGAATTTGGATTTATAATAAAAACGTTAAATCTGCATTTAATTCACATCTGGAGCTTCAGCCCAACCGGTTTGATTGTGTTTAATGTTTTTTTGCCATGAGATCGAGGGTTCAACCCCGGTCTTGGTCGATTTTTTTCCTTCTTTCTTTTGCCTTTTGATTAATTTTTTTTATTTAAAAGCTAACTTTTAAGTTTTAATTGCACAGAAGATTTTATAAATAAAACTTAAATTTTCTATTAAAAATAATAAAAATATAGATATATATAATCTATAATGACATATACATATAAATACAAGTTTACTTTGGTTATTTTAAAACTACAAAACTTAGGATATTAAACCTAAGTTATAAATATTATGTTCCACGGTGTAACATCAGTGCCAGACGCGTGCCGGAACAGTGATCGCCACATTAAACCGTATAGTAAATCAGGTACACATTACGTGAAACTATGCTTATTTTGTTGGAACATTATGCTTTATACTAGACTATTAAACGATTGTCTGAAATCTGACTGAAACTTTAGGGTTTAACAGTCAGGAACATGTCAGACAACATCGTGTTGAAACATAGATACTTGATTTGATACTATTGTGTATAAACGTATGTGAGGTGAAACAAAACAAAAAAAAACATAACGGTTGTTGTTACAGAATGCTAAACAGACGAATTATTCGTATAGGTGACGATCTGTACGAATAATTCTGATAGTTTAATGTTCTGAAATAATGACTGAACAGTAGAAAACAAGAATCAGAAAGCCAAACCATCGACGTGTTCATTCGAATGACGATTCGAACGAATAAGCGCGATGCGACGCGATTTGACGAAACGAAAACGAAAACGAATAACGATACGAACGATCATAAATTTAAGGAAATATAACATTTCCTATTTTACAAATTTGAAACTCATCATATATAAAAAAAATAAACTAAACTATTTTATTAAATTGTGAACAAATTAAACGAGACGCGTAAAATACTAAATTTCGATAAATAAATTAACTAAACGACATTTAAAATAATTTTTAGAAATAAATAACATTCAATTCGTTAAAAATAAACTCTTTTTATTTAAATTACAATAAACGTGCGTAACGTGCCAGATACGCGACGAAAATACGAACCGAGCAACCGAAACGAACCCGGACACCCACGGGGTATTTAAACCCTAAATGAAGCATTAAATTCATTTTTCATCATCTCTCTTTCTCTAAAATTCTCTCAAACCCGTCACCACCATTTTCACTCAAGTTTCCAACTTCTAACCTCAAGATCTCCCTCATTTGTGGATGAAATCGAGCAAATTCGGTGTCTAAACGAAGATCTTGAAGTCCTCTACGCAGAAGTACAGCAGATCTACGAATTTGTCCAACCATTTTCGAGGTAAATGAGCTTAAAGGATGCAAAAACTAGGGTTTCTTAACCCATATTCGGTCCACACACAGAGGCTAAAACCTTAAACCCCACGCATCCTACACCCGAAGTGACTCACCTACACGATGCCGCATCATGGGAGTGACCCAAAACCTGATTCGGTATGATGATGATGAACAGGTTCGTGATATTGGAGCTGGTCGAGGTTCCCCAGCCGAACCTTCCTACAACTAGAAGCAGTCGAACCCTTCTCATGCTAACCAGGTGTAGCCGAACCGTCCATATAGAAGCGAACCTATCACCCACGAACCAAGAGCCATGCGACCGAACCCTCATCATGCTGCGCACCCTACAAGCCAGTCTGGACCGCGAACCTTTGAACACATGACCGAACCCACATGCACTCAGCCGAGCCTTGTTCCATGCAACGAACCCTGATTCTGCCGAACCCCTCCTCAACCAGCGAACCTTGTGAGACAACCGAACCTTTGTGTGGCCAGCACCTAACATCCCCGAACCTTATGACACGTAAACATGACCGAACCTTTGGTAATAAACGAACCCTGCTATACCTAGGCGAGCCTTAGCCGAACCATTATAACCTTAGCCGAACCATGGACTAGCTTTATGTCACACCCCGAGCCGGCGGGGTTGGATCGGAGTCCCCGCCGGGCGGAAGGTTCCCGGGGCGTGATATCGTGGGTGATAATCATGATGATCAGATTGTTTACATAGCATCAACGTTTAAGAATATCTAAAGCACAATCGAATGATATATATAGGATTACAAAGTTAAATTACAATAGATGTTCTGCAATTTAACTAAGTAAACCTAATCAAAAGAATAATGTTTATATCTTGTGTAAGTACATGATATCAAAAGTAATATGTATCATCAACAAAATATGTGCTTCACCAAAAGTCTACTAGGTCCTCTATCTGGGCAGCCTAGTATGCATATCCAAAAGCTTAAGTTTAAACCTGTCCTTCACCTGAGAAAGCATGTAAAAAGATCAAGTCAACACAACGGTTGGTGAGTTCATATAGTTTTAGTATTTGTAAAATAGCTTTTGCAAACCTCCTAGGTAAAACCTTAACCTCATTAACAACACCTGTATCATCCAACTCGGTATGCTTATATATAGGGCATACCCCTGAGTCGAGCCTACGACCCGCCCAGACGCCGTCCCACCACATACTAAGTCGCATAGGACATTGTTATTAATGAAAATTAAGCATTTTATCTACAGTTCGATTCATCCTTCATCATAGCTTTAGTTTTCTGTTTTCAAAGTTTACAAGTCTATAGCATTCGTATGTATTAGCTTCAATAAGATCGACAAGTATCGTGTTCAAAAGTTTATGATGTTGACCCAAAAGCATTCATGCATCCCCTAGGTAACAACCTTAATCTCATTAACACCACCTGTATCATCCAACTCGGTATGCTTATATATAGGGCATACCCCTGAGTCGAGCCTACGACCCGCCCAGACGCCGTCCCACCACATACTAAGTCACATAGGACATTGATGTTAATGATAATTAAGCGTCTTACCTACCATCCAGATCGTTTATAGCTTTAGCATTATGTTTACGTTTATAGCATAAGTGAACATTGAGGAATCACTGTATGGCAAGCACTGAGAGGCCATAAGTCTATCCCTCAAGTCCCGACTATGAAGGTCACCCTATGGCAAGCACTGAGAGACCATAATAGGTGCCTTCTAGTCTCGAACTTGAACAACACCTGAAGGCAAGCACTGAGAGACCAACTATTGTTCTTCAAGTTCCGACTAGGATGAACACATGAAGGCAAGCACTGAGAGACCAACTATTGTTCCTCCATAGCCCATAGTTTTAGCATTCAAGTTTATAGCATTTAAATAGTTTAACAACCGGTAAGGCAAGCACTGAGAGGCCAAACCGTTGTTTAGCGTAATAAGTTTAACAACCGGTGAGGCAAGCACTGAGAGGCCAAACCGTTGTTTTAGCATAACAAGTTTATAACATTCAAAGTTTCACAACCGGTGAGGCAAGCACTGAGAGGCCAAACCGTTGTTTTTGCATAACAAGTTTATAGCATTATGAGCACTTCAAACATTTCGAGCATTTAAGCATGATAAGCATATAGCATTTTCATTGTAGCATTAGCACGTGACATTAGTATATAGCATTAGTGTTAGACTTTAGCATGTAGCATTAGTATTTAGCATTAGCATTTAGTATTAGCATATAGAATTAGTATTCAAGCTTTAGTATTGAGCGAGTGGTTTAAGCATATAGTTTATAGCATAAGCATCAAAAGTGTAATTGAAGAATATAGTTTCTAACATAAGCATTAAGAATATAGTTAAGAGTATAGTTTATAGAATAAGTATTAAGAATATAGTTTAAGAACATGGGTTATAGCACAAGCATTAAGAATATAGTTTAAGCATCAAGTATGTAGTTTAAGCTTCTCGTTTACACCCTAAGCATCAATCACCAAGTTTAAGCATATTGTTATAGCATAAGCATCGAGTCTCGTAAGCAACCAACCTCTGTTTTCAAGCCTCAAGTTTAAAGTATAAGTCCCAAGTTTATTGCTTTTCAAGTATACTAAGTTTCAAGCATAAGTTTCAAGTTTATGTTTAAAGCATTAAATAACATTTCAATAAAAATGTTTAACATGCTTCTCAGTCCCGAAGTAAAACAAATAAGTTTGAAAAGGGACAAATGAACTCACCTTAGGTCCGAAGTGCTTGACTAAATAGAATAAGAATGCACGCTCTCTTTGTTTGCTCTTGTTTTGTTGTTCACGTTCCTGTATTGATTTCATATCGTATTTAACTTTTGAGTATAAAATGTAGGTTTTGTGCGCGTGCACGTGTTAGCCCTAAAGTTGGCTAACACTCGTGAGTCTCGATAATGATTCGACCCGTGTATGTGTTAAAGTCTTTGAGCCCACTTAACTTAATTAGGTTCAAGTTAGCATGTTGTTAGAATCCCCAAATTAAAGACTTATTCTTAAATGTTATCCCATGTATCTAGTTCATTATGACAAGATCAACTTTGCCATGATCAAATAAAGATTTGTATTGTTAAAACGTCGGGAATTCAACCTATTAACACTTCGTTAGTTGTAGTTGTTCTATATTAGTTACGTGGGCCAACACAGTGACATGAGCCGAATCAATTGGGCCTTGACAAACAAAGTGGGCTTGACAACAATCATTGGATAAAGATGATTTGCTATTGGGCCATCCAAGGAATTTGGGCTGAAGAGATTTCATGGATCATGGGTTTGAAGTTGGGCCGACATCAATTTAAATGGCCACTACGAAATAGCTAAACCGGCCGAATGGTTTATTCAAACTTTTGCATGAAGCATCTCCATAGCAGCGAACCCTTATGTGGGATTAAGAGAGGGTTCGGTCAACAAGTCTGGTACAACATGGTTCGGCCAGAATGAAGCCATGGTTCGTGACTCAATCAGGCGAACCAGCAAGGTTCGTGAAGGGGCCATAGGGTTCGGCAGTGTACATGGGTTCGCCGGGGTCGTAGGGTTCGCCACCCTTTCCTGGTTCGGGTAAAGGCTCGCCAAGAAGGGTTCGGTTCCTGTACGAAGGGTCGCTGAAGGTGGCAGACGAACCAAGGGTTCGCTGCTCATGAACCTGGGTTCGTTGATCTGGAAAGGAGAAGACAGGTTCGTAATCGTCACCCCAGGGTTCGGCCATGGCTGTGGCTCACGAATCCTGGTTCGGCATCATCATTTCCATGGAGTTCTTCGATTTCGAGCCACAATTTACATTGAGAAGGGTTGTTAGACATGCATGACTCGAAAAGGGTGGTGTTAAGATCCGGCTAAGGCCCTCGTCGTGTATACACACACCCACACACACCAAAAACCCTAATTTCGTGGTATTTCACTGCATCATACCTCGTTTTTGGCTGGCTAAATTGCAAGATCCGTTGTACTTTCTTGTAGAGCTCGTCAAGGGCTACGCGTGGGCGAAAGAATCACCCAAATCGGGCTAGAAACGAGAGAGATATGAGCTTCCAAAGGTTGGAAATGGGGGTTTGAGTGGTGGCCGGAAATCTTGAGTTAGAGAGAGAGAGGTGTAAGTGAAAATGAATTTAATGAGGTTATTTAGAGTTTATATATCCCGGGGTGGTTCGGGTTTGTTTCGGTTGTCCAGTTCGTAGTTTCGTCGCGTATCCGGTTCCTTACGCGTGTATTTCGAAATTTTAAATAAAAGAATATTTTTAGGATTTTTAGAACACGAATATTATTAGAAAATATTTTAAATATCGTTGCATTTAATTATTTATCGAAATATTAATATTTTACGCGTTTTATTAATTTTCGCGTTTCTTTAATTTCCTTCGCGATTTATTAAAATAGTTAAATTTAAATTATTTTATGATGAGTTTCAAAATTGTAAAATAAGAAATATAATATTTCTTTAAATTTATGATCGTTCGTGTCGTTATTCGTTTTCGTTATCGTTTCATCAAATCGCGTCGCCATCGCGCGTATTCGTTCGAATCGTCATTCGAACGAACACGTCGATGGTTTGGCTTTCTGATTCTTGTTTTCTACTGTTAAGTCATTATTTCAGAATGTTAAACTATCAGAATCATTCGTACAGATCGTCACCTATACGAATAACTCGTCGGTTTAGCATTCCGGAACAATAACTGTTAAGGTTTTGTCTTGTTTAACCTCACATACGTTTACACAAATAGTATCACATCAGTTATTCATGTTTCAACAATGTGTTGTCTGACATGTTTCTGACTGTTAAAACCTAAGGTTTAAGTCAGATTCAGACAATCGTTTAATAGTTTCTTGTAAATCAGAATTGCATCAATAGTCTAAACATAGTTTCCCGTAATGTGTACTTGAGTTACTGTACAAGTTACTGTACAGTTTACTGTTCCGGTAACGATTCCGGCACAGATGTTACAGTCTCCCCTTGTTAAAGAAATTTCGTCCCGAAATTTAAAAGTTATTATCGGATACTACTCTTTCTATAACAATGGGTAAACTTTGGTCAATGTGATATCCTTACGTTCCCAGATTAACTCTAGGTTACGTTTGGGATTTTCCTACATATAGCCTCAAAGTTTTGCTAGTCTTATTGTTCATAGCTGTCTTATCGTTATTGCTTGCTTAATCCTTGTGTGGCTCTAACACTTCATTGTTCAAACTAACCGGTGTTATGAGCATCAGTTGTTACACAATTTTAGTGTTAGCTATGGTTTCCTACATAGGTTATGTGCATCAACTAAGAATTCTTTCTTAACCTTTATCGGAATAGAAGAATTCCTAAGTTCCATGGAATACTCGTGTGATCGTACTAATAGGAATAAGATAATTTCTTATTCTTACTAGTATCGACATAAAATGAAGTCTTATGAGTGAGGAGATACTACATACCAGTACCCGTCTCCGGGTCTTGGCGTGCTGCAGCAGCTCCAATCATAAATGCCCTCCCACGAGGGGCTTGAACTCCTGGTTGTACTCTTTTCAGGCAGTCCCTGGAGTAATGACCTAATTCCCCGCAGTTATAGCATCCTCGATTGTTGTTGTTATGATTGCCAGTGTTTTGTGGTGGAGGGATTGCTACTGCGGCATTGTTTGTAGCTTGTGTGACTGGAGCACGGCATTGTTGAGTTCGGTGGCCTAGTCGGCCACAGTTGTTGCATTGCCTGCATTGCACCGTAGCAGGATGATGAAATTTGCAGTGTGTGCACTGAGGATGCATTCCCACATAATTTTTGGGTGCAGTGTTGACAGGTACAGCAGGTGTTTGTCTCAAAGGTGTGGTCATCGCATAGTTTCCGATGACCTTTTGCTTTTTCGTTTGTTGATATTCTGGTTTATTTGTGGTTGTTTCCTTAGCTTTTCCCGCTTCGTCTTTCAGAACTCCTGACTTCACCATTACCCCAGTAAGTTTAGCTGAAAGGGCAATGGCTGATTCCAAAGTAGCAGGATTTGCAGCCAAAACAATACTCTGTATGCAGGATGGTAATCCAGCTACATATCTGTCAATCAACTTTTCCAAAGTTGGCACCATCTCTGGCACCAAAGCTACTAGTTCATGGTAACGTGTGGTGAAAGTCATGTGATCGGCTCCCTTCATCACGTGGTTCGAGAGCTCAATCTCTAGTTGCTGCAGTTCATGTTTCGGACAGAACTCATTCCTTAGAAGGAGTTTGAATTCCGACCATGGCATTGCCATTGCTTCGTCTCTTCCCTTAGCCCTGATCTGTGCGTTCCACCATGTTAGAGCTCGCTTGCTAAAGGATCCAGCTGCATAACGAACTTTGTGATGTTCCGGACAACTACTTATGTCCAAAGTGTTCTCCATTTTCTCCAGCCATTGGATCAGTCCAACGGCTCCTTCAACGCCTGTGAAGCTTGGTGGGTTACATCCAACAAATGACTTGTAGGAGCAGTCTGAAGTGTGCTTAGTGTTTCCACTAGCTTCTCCTGTAGTATGACCAGAGTTATTGCCATGGCCTTGAATCCTGTTGATCATCTCCGGGATGATATCCTTCATCTGATTAGTCAACTGACTACTCAGTAATGTTGCCAAAGCAATAGTAGCAGGGTCTAACACCAAAGTCGTGCTTATGCCTGCATTCGGGTTTGGAGGAGGACTGTGTGGAGGAGGAGGAGGTGGCGGTGGTGAATCTGGTGGTGATGGTGTGGAAGAGTGAGGTGCAGAAGTCTGTGGTGTAGGTACCGGTGTAGGTTGTCTTCTAGGCGGCATTCTGATCATAACCAAAGGAATTTGGTTAGTGCAGTGATCGAATGCAGAAGACACAATGCAAGAAATTTTTCTAATTCCTATGTTCTCTACATGAAGGGTCCCTAAGTTATAGTCTAGGCCAAACCATTTATGTAATGACCTATTATTCTCTATAACCTTGAGCTCTGATACCAATCTGTCACACCCCGAGCCGGCGGGGTTGGATCGGAGTCCCCGCCGGGCGGAAGGTTCCCGGGGCGTGATATCGTGGGTGATAATCATGATGATCAGATTGTTTACATAGCATCAACGTTTAAGAATATCTAAAGCACAATCGAATGATATATATAGGATTACAAAGTTAAATTACAATAGATGTTCTGCAATTTAACTAAGTAAACCTAATCAAAAGAATAATGTTTATATCTTGTGTAAGTACATGATATCAAAAGTAATATGTATCATCAACAAAATATGTGCTTCACCAAAAGTCTACTAGGTCCTCTATCTGGGCAGCCTAGTATGCATATCCAAAAGCTTAAGTTTAAACCTGTCCTTCACCTGAGAAAGCATGTAAAAAGATCAAGTCAACACAACGGTTGGTGAGTTCATATAGTTTTAGTATTTGTAAAATAGCTTTTGCAAACCTCCTAGGTAAAACCTTAACCTCATTAACAACACCTGTATCATCCAACTCGGTATGCTTATATATAGGGCATACCCCTGAGTCGAGCCTACGACCCGCCCAGACGCCGTCCCACCACATACTAAGTCGCATAGGACATTGTTATTAATGAAAATTAAGCATTTTATCTACCGTTCGATTCATCCTTCATCATAGCTTTAGTTTTCTGTTTTCAAAGTTTACAAGTCTATAGCATTCGTATGTATTAGCTTCAATAAGATCGACAAGTATCGTGTTCAAAAGTTTATGATGTTGACCCAAAAGCATTCATGCATCCCCTAGGTAACAACCTTAATCTCATTAACACCACCTGTATCATCCAACTCGGTATGCTTATATATAGGGCATACCCCTGAGTCGAGCCTACGACCCGCCCAGACGCCGTCCCACCACATACTAAGTCACATAGGACATTGATGTTAATGATAATTAAGCGTCTTACCTACCATCCAGATCGTTTATAGCTTTAGCATTATGTTTACGTTTATAGCATAAGTGAACATTGAGGAATCACTGTATGGCAAGCACTGAGAGGCCATAAGTCTATCCCTCAAGTCCCGACTATGAAGGTCACCCTATGGCAAGCACTGAGAGACCATAATAGGTGCCTTCTAGTCTCGAACTTGAACAACACCTGAAGGCAAGCACTGAGAGACCAACTATTGTTCTTCAAGTTCCGACTAGGATGAACACATGAAGGCAAGCACTGAGAGACCAACTATTGTTCCTCCATAGCCCATAGTTTTAGCATTCAAGTTTATAGCATTTAAATAGTTTAACAACCGGTAAGGCAAGCACTGAGAGGCCAAACCGTTGTTTAGCGTAATAAGTTTAACAACCGGTGAGGCAAGCACTGAGAGGCCAAACCGTTGTTTTAGCATAACAAGTTTATAACATTCAAAGTTTCACAACCGGTGAGGCAAGCACTGAGAGGCCAAACCGTTGTTTTTGCATAACAAGTTTATAGCATTATGAGCACTTCAAACATTTCGAGCATTTAAGCATGATAAGCATATAGCATTTTCATTGTAGCATTAGCACGTGACATTAGTATATAGCATTAGTGTTAGACTTTAGCATGTAGCATTAGTATTTAGCATTAGCATTTAGTATTAGCATATAGAATTAGTATTCAAGCTTTAGTATTGAGCGAGTGGTTTAAGCATATAGTTTATAGCATAAGCATCAAAAGTGTAATTGAAGAATATAGTTTCTAACATAAGCATTAAGAATATAGTTAAGAGTATAGTTTATAGAATAAGTATTAAGAATATAGTTTAAGAACATGGGTTATAGCACAAGCATTAAGAATATAGTTTAAGCATCAAGTATGTAGTTTAAGCTTCTCGTTTACACCCTAAGCATCAATCACCAAGTTTAAGCATATTGTTATAGCATAAGCATCGAGTCTCGTAAGCAACCAACCTCTGTTTTCAAGCCTCAAGTTTAAAGTATAAGTCCCAAGTTTATTGCTTTTCAAGTATACTAAGTTTCAAGCATAAGTTTCAAGTTTATGTTTAAAGCATTAAATAACATTTCAATAAAAATGTTTAACATGCTTCTCAGTCCCGAAGTAAAACAAATAAGTTTGAAAAGGGACAAATGAACTCACCTTAGGTCCGAAGTGCTTGACTAAATAGAATAAGAATGCACGCTCTCTTTGTTTGCTCTTGTTTTGTTGTTCACGTTCCTGTATTGATTTCATATCGTATTTAACTTTTGAGTATAAAATGTAGGTTTTGTGCGCGTGCACGTGTTAGCCCTAAAGTTGGCTAACACTCGTGAGTCTCGATAATGATTCGACCCGTGTATGTGTTAAAGTCTTTGAGCCCACTTAACTTAATTAGGTTCAAGTTAGCATGTTGTTAGAATCCCCAAATTAAAGACTTATTCTTAAATGTTATCCCATGTATCTAGTTCATTATGACAAGATCAACTTTGCCATGATCAAATAAAGATTTGTATTGTTAAAACGTCGGGAATTCAACCTATTAACACTTCGTTAGTTGTAGTTGTTCTATATTAGTTACGTGGGCCAACACAGTGACATGAGCCGAATCAATTGGGCCTTGACAAACAAAGTGGGCTTGACAACAATCATTGGATAAAGATGATTTGCTATTGGGCCATCCAAGGAATTTGGGCTGAAGAGATTTCATGGATCATGGGTTTGAAGTTGGGCCGACATCAATTTAAATGGCCACTACGAAATAGCTAAACCGGCCGAATGGTTTATTCAAACTTTTGCATGAAGCATCTCCATAGCAGCGAACCCTTATGTGGGATTAAGAGAGGGTTCGGTCAACAAGTCTGGTACAACATGGTTCGGCCAGAATGAAGCCATGGTTCGTGACTCAATCAGGCGAACCAGCAAGGTTCGTGAAGGGGCCATAGGGTTCGGCAGTGTACATGGGTTCGCCGGGGTCGTAGGGTTCGCCACCCTTTCCTGGTTCGGGTAAAGGCTCGCCAAGAAGGGTTCGGTTCCTGTACGAAGGGTCGCTGAAGGTGGCAGACGAACCAAGGGTTCGCTGCTCATGAACCTGGGTTCGTTGATCTGGAAAGGAGAAGACAGGTTCGTAATCGTCACCCCAGGGTTCGGCCATGGCTGTGGCTCACGAATCCTGGTTCGGCATCATCATTTCCATGGAGTTCTTCGATTTCGAGCCACAATTTACATTGAGAAGGGTTGTTAGACATGCATGACTCGAAAAGGGTGGTGTTAAGATCCGGCTAAGGCCCTCGTCGTGTATACACACACCCACACACACCAAAAACCCTAATTTCGTGGTATTTCACTGCATCATACCTCGTTTTTGGCTGGCTAAATTGCAAGATCCGTTGTACTTTCTTGTAGAGCTCGTCAAGGGCTACGCGTGGGCGAAAGAATCACCCAAATCGGGCTAGAAACGAGAGAGATATGAGCTTCCAAAGGTTGGAAATGGGGGGTTTGAGTGGTGGCCGGAAATCTTGAGTTAGAGAGAGAGAGGTGTAAGTGAAAATGAATTTAATGAGGTTATTTAGAGTTTATATATCCCGGGGTGGTTCGGGTTTGTTTCGGTTGTCCAGTTCGTAGTTTCGTCGCGTATCCGGTTCCTTACGCGTGTATTTCGAAATTTTAAATAAAAGAATATTTTTAGGATTTTTAGAACACGAATATTATTAGAAAATATTTTAAATATCGTTGCATTTAATTATTTATCGAAATATTAATATTTTACGCGTTTTATTAATTTTCGCGTTTCTTTAATTTCCTTCGCGATTTATTAAAATAGTTAAATTTAAATTATTTTATGATGAGTTTCAAAATTGTAAAATAAGAAATATAATATTTCTTTAAATTTATGATCGTTCGTGTCGTTATTCGTTTTCGTTATCGTTTCATCAAATCGCGTCGCCATCGCGCGTATTCGTTCGAATCGTCATTCGAACGAACACGTCGATGGTTTGGCTTTCTGATTCTTGTTTTCTACTGTTAAGTCATTATTTCAGAATGTTAAACTATCAGAATCATTCGTACAGATCGTCACCTATACGAATAACTCGTCGGTTTAGCATTCCGGAACAATAACTGTTAAGGTTTTGTCTTGTTTAACCTCACATACGTTTACACAAATAGTATCACATCAGTTATTCATGTTTCAACAATGTGTTGTCTGACATGTTTCTGACTGTTAAAACCTAAGGTTTAAGTCAGATTCAGACAATCGTTTAATAGTTTCTTGTAAATCAGAATTGCATCAATAGTCTAAACATAGTTTCCCGTAATGTGTACTTGAGTTACTGTACAAGTTACTGTACAGTTTACTGTTCCGGTAACGATTCCGGCACAGATGTTACACTTTACTTAGCCGAACCCTGCCCTCCCCGGCAAACCTAGTCTTCATTGGAGCCGAACCTTGGTTGAGGAAACCAATAGGTTCACTGGAACCCAACATCTTTTGGAATCACACCCGAGCTAAGTGGCCCAACTCCCTCGGCCCAGAATTAGAATGCATCGGCCCAACAACCATTTAGCTAACCAGCTCAACCAATTGGCCCAAACATTATCAATGTGGCCCAACTACTATCCAAGTCCATATAATAAATGACGGGTCACATTAATTCGGGCCACAATGATCTTAACGGCCCAACATAACCATTTCGGCCCAACACCTCTAGCCGGCCCACACACATACGAATACTAGATTTAAGGACACAATAATTGACCCAATAGGCTATCCGGCCCAACGGATTCTAAATAAATGACAAACACGTGATTGAAAGTTGAGAACGGTCATAAACAAATGCAAGAATCATCACTTAGGTTAAAGTGATGTTAACAATTTGTGATACAAAGGATGCAAATCCTTAAACATGTTATTTGGAAAACTTCGATGTGTAAGTTAAATATTGAGTGAAAGAAATTCAAACAATCAAGGAGATTTAAACAATATTATCTAGCATATGGAATCCCGGGCCGGATAATGAATACGACTCGTGAGTGTTAGTCAACGTTAGGACTAACACTTACACGCGTAATGAACCCTTACAAACTTATACTTATGAACTACCACATTATTAAATCAATACAGGAACGTGAACATCATATCAAGTGCAAACAAAGAGAGCGTGCATTCTTATTCTACTTGGTCAAACACTACGGATACAAGATGAGTTCATTTGTCCCTTTTCAAACTTATTTGTTTTACTTCGGGACTGAGAAGCATGTTAAACATTTTCATAAAAATATTGAAATGTTATTTAATGCTTTTAAACATAAACATGATACTTATACTGATGCTTATACTTGGAACTTAGTATACTTTGAAAAGCAATAGACTTAGAACTTATACTTTAAACTTGAGGCTTGAAACTACATGTTGGACGCTTATGAGACTTGATGCTTAAAAATGAGATTGGATGCTTGTGAAACGATATGCATAAACATGATACTTAATGCTTAGGAAAAACTATCTGCTTAACCATGAGACTTGATGCTTATGAAACCATATTCTTAAACATGAGACTTGATGCTTACGAAACTATATGCTTGAATGTGAGACTTTATACTTGTGAAAACTACCTGCTTAAACATGAGACTTGATGTTAACCTATGGAATTCATGATGAAACTATGCGTGGACACTTGTGACTATATGCTTGAAACTATTACGTGCGCATGAAACATTGTGCGTGTATCTAATCATGGGCTACGTAATTGCTAAACGACTGCTAGTGCAGAGCTTGTACCTATGAATTGAGATACATGTAAAACTAAACCATAACGAGACTAAGCTATTACCTATATAAGAGACATGTAATTGCTAAACGACTGCTAGTGCAGAGCTTTTGTCTGCTTATATGAGGTATGTAATTGCTAAACTTAACCATAAAGAGGCTAAGCTATTATCTATATAAGAGACATGTAATTGCTAAACGACTGCTAGTGTAGAGCTTTTGTCTGCTTATATGAGATATGTAATTGCTGGATTGTTTGTGTATGCATGGCTTGTGTCTATGTATGAGATACGTAATTGCTAAACGACTGCTAGTGCAGAGCTTGTATCTTGTATAGGAGACACGTAATTGCTAGACTAAGCTTAACTAATTCATGAGATACGTAATGGCTAAACGACTGCTAGTGCAGAGCTTGTATCTATCCGTGAGCTACGTAATCGCTAAACGACTGCTAGTGCAGAGCTTGTACTCACGCATGAGATTAGGGACAACTAAACTATGTGCGTGTGAAACTATGATGCTTGATAAACATACTTTGAAACTAACACTTATGAATACTATAGACTTGTAAACGTTGAAACAGAAAACAAAAGCTATGATGAGGAATGGGTTGAATGGTAGGTAAAATGCTTAATTATTATTAACAACAGTGTCATATCCGGATTAGTATGTGGTGGGATGGCGTCTGGGCGTGTCGTAGGCTCGACTCAGGGGTATGCCCTATATATAAGCATACCGATTTGGATATCACATGTGGAGTTAATAAGGTTAAGGTTTTACCGAAGGAGGTTTGTTAAAACTATTTTAAACTTACAAACTTTATGAACTCACCAACCATTGTGTTGACTTTGTTTTCTTGCATGCATTCTCAGGTGAAGAACAGATATAAACTAAGGCTACAAGATTTGCATACTAGGCTGCCCAGTTAGAGGACCTAGTAGATTTTTGGAAGCACATCTTTTGTTGATGATACACATTTCTTTTGATATCTTGTACATATACAAGATATAAACATTTGATTCTTTTGTTAGGTTTACCTAGTTAAATTGCAGAACATTGATATTGTAATTTAACTTTGTAATCATAGATTAATGTTTGATTGTGCTTAGTTATTCTTGACATTGATGCTATGTAAACAATCTGATCATCTTGATTATCATCCACGATATCGCGCCCCGGGAACCTTCCGCCGACGGGGACTCCGATCCAACCCCGCCGGCTCGGGGTGTGACACACAGTTATTTTATAAGATATTCATATAAATTCAATCTATCAATGACATTAATTAGAGTTTCAATTAAAATAATGAAACTTTATTTTTACAACTAAATTATAAATATTTATTTGTCATATAACTTATAAACTTTAATTATTACCTTGGGTGTTAAAGTTATTTATTTTATGTTTTTGAAATTATAATATTTATTCAAAGAAAATATTTTATGAACGTTGTTTTATAAAATAACAATTTATTTATCGTAGGAAACTAATATATCATTAAGTTATTTTATTTTGTTACGATTTCAAATAGTTTGTTTAACATTAAAATTATAAACAAATATTTTTAGTAAGGACATTTATTATTACTACGATTATAGACTATAAAAAAAAACTTATTTTATGAATCGTTAACTTTAGTGAATAACTTAAACGAGGATATATCTACAAAACCTTTTTGAATAAAACGAATTAAGAACATTCAATTTTTGAGATTCGATTAGCCTATAGAAGTTGTATTAGGAATTTCATATAAATATATAGTTACATTAGTTTGTATTTGATTGAATGATATAGGATAATTTGTATTGTCTTGAACATCGCTTAAATTACGAACTTGCTTCAATCATTTGCAAGAACTAAGTTCATCAATCAAGGTGAGTCTTCATATCCCCTTTTTATGTTTTTATCTTTGGGGTGAAACATGTTTACAACTATTACACTATACTTTAAACTATTAATCATGTGAACTTGGTTTAATGGCCTTGATGTAATGAACTTTAGTCATGAATTTGCATTGATCATAAACTTAAACTTTATGGTAAACAATGATAGATCTATTGGCCCGGCCAGACCCACCGATGTTTGATTTACCCTTCGGGGGAAGCCCGCGGTGATTGTTTGCTACTTCAGCATTGTTAGGAATGCTAAACTTGGTCAAACATTACTTGTTAACATTATCTGATCTGCTTTGACATGCTTTGTTCATTATCTTAGTTCATTATGCTTTGTGTTCACATGTGACAAACTATGTATTTATATTATATCAACTATTTTTGGTGTGTGTGCTTTTAAACCTGTGAAGTTCACCAACTTTATAGGTGACCTTTTATTTTAAACATGTTTCAGGTGGAACTGCAATCTAAGATTATTTTGGTGATCAAATTAGAGATTGGACCTAGTTAGTTAGTTAGGTTTGTGGTTTTGTAAATTTTGTAACAACATTGAATGTAAGTATTTTACAAATTTAGTACCTTGTGCTTTTGAACAATCTATACTTCGTGTACGCCCCGATGATTCCGCCGTTGGTCGGGGTGTTACATATTGATCTCGTCTTCTTCAAAACTTGACGATTTACTTTCAAATGGGGGAAGCTCAAATGTAAACGGATCCATTGGTTTAAACTTTATAAAATTTGATTGTAGAATGAAAGAAGAAAATAATAAAGAGTGAGTTTTGATGTAAAAAATGGTGATATTTTATAGAATTTGAATTTATTTATTTCTTTTTTTTTAAATCCCTCAAACGGTCGACACAACGGCTCTTTTTTTCCTTCCCCACGCTCGGCCTCATTCAGTGAGCACTCCCCGAATTCCCCCACCCCGTTTCCGGGGCCCGGTATTCCCGGCCGACCCCGGTTCGGTGGAGCTCTCCCCGCCTTCTTCCCGTGATCCACTCCGTGTGCTCTAATGCTGCATAATTTTGGAGAGTGTTTTGATTTGTTGTAGCTAAAATTGTGTTTTGGTTTGAATTATGTACGTGTGTTTTGGTTGCGGTGCACACAGATATAGGAGCCGTTTTCTTCATTCATTTTGCATATGCATAGCCTGCATCCCATATAGTACCATGTGCTTTCAATGTGCAATGCCTCGCGTAAGGCGGTTTACGGTCCGACTTTTATGGTTTTAGGTGGAATCATAAATCAAAGTGTTAATAACGGTTTTTAAATAATGAAAACTAAAACCGAAACGTTAAACATAAAAACCACCATTATCAACAATTTAGTTCCGCTTTAGTCTTTTGAGCACAAATCATTTTACGATTCAAAACGGCTAATAAAACCAAGCCTAAATATATTTTTTTAAATGATGCATAAATCATGCTTAACATAAACCAAATTCATAGTATGTTTCAAAAAATTATATATACTACAATTACCAAATGTAATCATATCTTTTTATTTTTGTTTTACATAAATTCACATATATGAACTTTCATTCTGCTAGATCAAATGGCAAGTTGGGTTGATATAGTTCCGCTCCCTGCTGGCCCATGTTTGATTTTCGCCTCCGCCGTTTTTTTAATGTTTTTTGTTTCATGAATATTTTGACCATAAGAAAAAAAATATATAGTAGCGGTTCTTAACTTAAATAATTAAACATTTAAGTGTTCAAATTTGAGAAAGGGTGAATATTTATGAATTTATCCAGTTTTCTCTAATATGAGGGATACGGTCTCACGACGAGTCGCTATAATTAGCACGCGAAGATCTCCTAGCGTTAAAAAAATATTAAATATTACTAATTATAATTTAATGGTACTAATTAAAAATAATACTTGCTTTTACGATGGTTCAATACATTGTTTTAGGACTAACTAACAGTCGTTATGACAATTTTTTGGTACGTGTTTTACATTCATGATGTTGTTACCGTTATCGTGATCAGATATACATATCAAAAGCGTGATATGACTCAACATTTTTTGTAAAATTTTAATTAAGCAGATATCATGTTATTTTTTTGTTCAACTCGGGATTACAGCAACAGCGCGCAGTTCAACCCTCAGTTAAATACAATTAATACCATCATTTATAAAAACCATAGCCACTAGCCCTCTAAATAAGAGGTTAACAAAATCTGTCATCTCTAGCCGCTGGCCTTACGGGCTTAAAAATAGCCTGAAAACGGTGCTAAATGAACCGGCGAGTGACACAAAAGCACTAGCTTTGTGGAGGGAGTCAACGTTTTAAGTTATGAAATATACCTTTTAATAATTGATTTTACATTGTTTCTTCAGCTTTTGATTTGTGGGATGTAAATTAAAAAAAAACAAAAAAAAAACAATTTCGTCACTTCTTCTCTTGCAAGCCTATGTAATTCGGTGATTCGGTTTTTATTCTATTAAGTTTTTATGATTACGATGATACCACTAATGAATATATTATATATATATTTTATTATAGCTCGTCTACGTACCGTCAATACTTTACATGGTCTATTTGTACCTTAATAGACCTTGTAATGTGTTAGTAGGTTATTTAGGTTGGACAAAGTCATAATATAATCATATTTTTGTTAAATACATGCATGTAAAAAATGCTAAACTAACGTCTAATAATCATATTTATGTTAAAGACATGCATGTAATTACACAAACCAAAAGTATATACACACACATGGACAAAATAAATGTATATTGATAAAAAATACTATCATATTTTATTGTGAAAAACACAAAATGTCCTCAAACACTATATAATTAAAAAGTATAAACCACCCACACGCCCAGCTTAAGTATGACCCACCAACAAAACGCAAAAATCACTAACATGCATAGGACCTAATTATCTTACATTGTGAATCAATCAAGTTGGCAGAACAATTTGATGATTTCACTCTCTTTCTTTTTTACAGCCAACTGAAAAGACGAATATGCAAGAATTGAAGCCACTGGTGGGAAACTTTTCAATGAAGGGGCATAATGTATTGATGACTTTATTTCTAAAGATTGACCATATAGACAACATATGACAATATGACATGTGTGTGCATTTGGTAATTGGTGCCTCATACATATGTATGTAGTCTTTTTCTAAAGATTTGGGGTTGAATCTTGATCATTTTTCAAGGACGCGTGGTTAATTCTAAAACTGTTCAAATAGCTCGTAACTTGAAACTCAAACCACGCTCTAAAACGACTCGTTTACCAACCAAGTAGGCTCTGCTCGGATCGTTTATGAACCAAGTCCAAGACGTCCGTACCAAAACTTATATGTTTTACCTATTATCTAATTATCTTGAAAAATAAGTTAACATTTGAATTGAATTCATCTTCCCCATTTCAGTTTTCTGCATCAAATAATACATTTCACAAAATTAAATACAAATTAATACCATCATTTAATAAAACCATAGCCTGAAAACCGGTGCTAATTAAAATTTTAATTCGCGTTATATCAATCAAATAAAACACACATATTTTTTACTCATATATATTTTTAAAAAATTTTAACAATAAAAAATACAAAAAATAGTGGGTAGGTGTGTGTATGAGAATAAATGGTTTGTCCTTGTATTACAGCTTTTTTTTTTCTGTAGTTTGTCATGTGAGTGAGTGGACCACTTGCTTCTATATTTTTTTAAAACGTGTATCAGCAAAACAACAAAAGTAGGTAGCGAATTGAATGGTTTGTCCTTGTCTACAGATTTTTTTTTTCAGTTTGTCACATGGTTTTGGTCTGGTCGTGTTTGAATGGATGCAACAAAACAAAAGTAGGTAGTGAAATTAATCGACATGTGAGTGAATTCGTGGAAGGACCCGCTACCTCAAGTAGCGGGTGTGCTTAGGATCACTTAACCTCCCGATTAAAATGGAAAGTGGCAACCGCTACCTCAACTAGCGGTTTATGATTATTCTTGATCATGACCCGCTACCTCAAGTAGCGGGTGTAGTGAGATGGAAAGCCACGCTGGTTTGTATGCCATGTAAGATGCCACATCCCCATGAAGCGCTACCCCAAGTAGCGGTTCTCCTACTTTTCAGACAATTCAACCAAACCACCTAAAAGCCATGCAACCCATGCACAGCCACCTATTTCAAAAAAAAAAATTCAAAACTTTTTAATGAATGGGCATAATGTGTTGAGTTTATTTTCAAAGATTAATCACATATTCAAATCATATATATAATTGTGTGTTTTTGGTTCCTCATATATATGCATGTAGTCATTTTCTAAGGATTTGGGGTTCAATCTTGATCATTTTTAAAGGAAACATTGATAGTTTTAAAACTTTTTAAATAGTTTGTAACTTAAAACTCAAAACTCGCTCTTAAATGACTCGCTTGCCAATCAAGGCACTGCTTGGAACGTTTATAAACCAAGTCCAACACGTCCATACCAAAAATTACATGTTTTTAACTTTTACCTGTCATGTAATTATCTTGAAAAGAATATTATTGTATCTTTTATTCCTTATGCAAAACGTTAATTTATACTAACAAAAGATTAAGCAAATCAAGCATCTAGTCTAAGTATTAACTATGATGTTTTTACAGTTCATCCATAAACATCCAAGTTTTATGCTTTTAAACAGGGAAATGTTATAGATACATAACTAAATTTCAATATTGTTTTAATTAAGTTACTTAATTTTTTTTTTGTTCCAATTGGATAACTTAATTTTATTTTATGTTCTAATCATAGATGAAAAACCTATATAGAAGGTTAAATTAAATCTTACAATACAAAAAAACTAACTGAAAAACCCTCACGGTCGGTTACTCTTCCCAGACGAAAGCAGTTTTATTTTTTGTTCCTCTTGCATCGGCTTTAATTTATAAAAGCACATCGGTATGACTCCTCATATTTTATTTTGCGCGTTTATGTTGTAATTGATTATACATATTTTCTTTTGCACATGTATGTTGTAATTGATGAAAGTAATATGCCATCTCATCGTTTTTGGATCTCAAGAAATCACATGTGCTCACTGATAAAGATACTTCAAACAAGATAGTTAGAAGTAGTTAATTCAGTTAGTATGGTGGTTATGAGTTTGTTAGTCTGTATCATCTCCTCTATATAAGGAGAGTATATGTGTTTGTTTTGTCTTGTAACTGTTTACGTAATAAAAGCTTGAGTCATTAGCCTCTATCAACTGTTTTCTATTCTTCCTCTCTGAACCATCAGTGGTATCAGAGACACCACCACCAAAGTCATTCTTCGATCAAGCCACTCCTTCAATGGCCGAACCCACCGGCGCGGTGCCAACTCAACCTACACCCATTCCCACGTTCAAAGGAGAAGGCTACGATTTCTGGTCCATAAGAATGAAGACGATCCTTCGCTTAAGAGATCTCTGGGACCTGGTGGAATCCGGGATAAACGTAGGAGATACAGATCAAGCCCGACTGAAGGCAACTCAAAAGAAGGATGCGCATGCGATGGCCATAATTCAGCAAGCGGTTCACGATCAATTATTCTCCCGCATTGCTGCTGCCAATTCAGCGAAGGAAACATGGGAGATCCTGAAGATGGAATACCAAGGCGACGACCAGGTGAAAGCAATCAAGCTCCAAGGTCTCATGCGCGACTTTGAGAACCTCTGCATGATGGACGATGAAACAGTCGGTGACTACTTCTCCCGAGTGATGACGATTGTAAGCCAAAGAAGATCATACGGAGAACCGGTGACAGATCAAGCCATAGTAGAAAAGATACTAAGGAGTCTCACACCTCGGTTCGATTACATAGTTCCCTCTATTGAAGTGTCAAACGATCTAACCAGACTGACTCCCATCAGACTCATGGGATCGCTGAAATCCCAGGAGGCCAGGCTAAACAGTAGGACCAACGGTCAACCGGAGAGATCCGAGGAGCAAGCCCTTCAGGTCATCCAAGAACCATCTCGAACCTCTGCAAGCTTCCGAGGTCGGTGTCGCAGTGCCGGCCGAGGAAGATACTCAGAGAGGAACCGCGGCCCGCAATGCCACATATGCAATAGGTTCGGGCATGTCAAGAAAGATTGCTGGTTCAATGAGGAGAACCAGGCACAAATAGCAGAAGAGACACCTCGAGAGCAAGGGGTCCATGAGGAGCCACATCTCTTCTTTGCACAGGCCCCAATCGTGAACCCTAATGAGCTGGATAACCTAGCATTGGTGGCCAGCACGAAGAATGAAAGAAACAACTCACATCTCTGGTTCTTGGACTTCGGGTGCTCAAACCACATGACCGGCCACAAAGAGAACTTCACTGACCTGGACGAGACCTTTAAACTGGAGGTCAACCTTGGAGACAAAAAAAATTGAGCATAGAAGGCAAGGGTACTGTGAAGATTGCCATGAAAGGTGACAGATACAAGCTACTGGATGAGGTTTACTTCGCCCCAGACTCGAGTACAACCTCCTAAGTGTAGGCCAATTAATGAGGAAAGGCTACTCCCTCACCTTTGACAATGACAGATGCAGCATAAAGAACAAGGCAACATGCACCAGCCTTATGACCATTAAGGTCTCGTCCAACAACATGTTCCTACTCGACGCCTCACAAGATACCGGCGACCAAGCAAGCCAAAACCAGGTCACCAGCAACCCCTCTCAACTGTGGCATCTAAGGTATGGGCATCTACACTTCCAAGGTCAAAAACAGCTAGCAGACAGTGGAATGGTAAGAGGGCTGCCACGGATTAACATCACCAACCACTGCGAGGGATGCATAATGGGAAAACAACACAAGCATCCCTTCAGATCCCACTCTTGGAAGGCCACCTCAAGGCTCGAGCTAATCCACGCAGACCTATGCGGGCCAATGCAAGCCACCAGCTTAGGAGGAAGCAGGTACTATCTCCTATTGATAGATGACTATACACGCATGAATTGGGTCTATTTTCTAAGGCACAAATCAGAAGCCCTTGAGCACTTCAAGTCCTTCAAAGCAGTAGTGGAACTAGAAAGTGAAAGCCACATCAAGGTCCTAAGAACCGACAGAGGCGGTGAGTTTTGCTCTAATGAATTCAACCAATTCTGTAAGAAGCAAGGAATCAGGAGGGAACTTACTGAAACCTATACCCCTCAACATAATGGGGTAGTTGAGAGGAAGAATTGGACCGTAATGGGCCTCACCAAGAGTATGCTAAAACAGAAGAAACTACCCAATAACCTCTAGGCCGAAGGGGTAGCCACAGCGGTCTACCTGCTGAACAGGTCACCCACACGATCCAGACCCAACAAAACACCAATAGAGGCATGGTCAGGGTACAAACCATCAGTACACCATCTAAAAGTCTTCGGCAGTACCGCCTACAGTCTGACACCATCACAAGGAAGGCAAAAACTAGACAACAGTTCAGAAAAGTGCATTATGGTAGGACACTGTCAGAATGGCCCAGGGTATAGACTGTACAATCCCACCACAAAGAAGTTTATGGTACAGAAACATGTCACCTTTAACGAAGAAGGAGTATGGCAGTGGTCCAACGACAGAACCAAAGCACAGGAACCTGACCCCACTCTTTTCACCAACCCATTCCCAGCTCACACCTATGATACAGAGGCAGACCTCTCACAACACTCACCTCACCAGCCACAAAATGACATACCATCCACCTCACAGCCATCCTTAACCACAAATATCCCAAGCACCAGCCAAACTCCACCCACTACTACACCTTCTTCCAACACCAACCTTCATGACTCACCCGGTCCATCAAGAAGAACCAGTAGGCCTCCCACCTGGCTTAGAGACTACACCACCGGTGAAGACCTAACAGATGAAGAAACACAACTGTTTGCCCTCACCATAAGTGATCCCATGACCTACAATGAGGCTGCCTCCAAACAGGAATGGCAGTCAGCCATGAGGGAGGAGATGGAAGCCCTAGAGAAGAACAAGACCTGGGATCTCACCTCACTACCTGCCGGGAAAAATGCAGTAGGGGTGAAGTGGACCTACAAGACCAAGATTGGACCAAGCGGGGAGGTCAAAAGATACGAGGCCAGATTAGCAGCCAAGGGGTACTCTCAAGTGGAAGGAGTTGATTACACTGAGACATTTGCCCCGGTTGCACGATTCGAAACCATCAGGGTCATCATTGCCATAGCAGCTCAACGAGGTTGGGAACTTCACCAACTCGATGTAAAAACAGCCTTCCTCAATGGTGACCTGACTGAAGAAATCTATGTAAGTCAACCTGAGGGATTCGAAGTAAAGGGAAGCGAAGCAAAGGTATACAGATTGAGAAAAGCATTATACGGGCTGAAACAGGCCCCTAGAGCCTAGTACTCAAAGATAGACGGCTATTTTCTCAAGAATGGGTTTCTAAGAAGTCACAGCGAACCCACTCTATATGTAAAGAAATCTGTTGATCATGAGTTCATGTATGTATGTCTATATGTGGATGATATAGTGTTCACAAGCTCAAGCACGAAACTGATTCAGCAGTTCAAGACTAGTATGAAATTAGAATTTGAAATGTCCGATATAGGCCTTCTCAGATATTTTCTGGGTCTAGAGGTTAGTCAGAAGAAGGATGGAATCTTTGTGAGTCAGACTCAATATGCCAAGAATCTCCTGAGTAAGTTTGGTATGAGCAAGGCCAAGTGTGAGGGAACTCCTATGAATGTTGGTGAAAAGCTACAAGCTGAAGATGAGTCCGGAAGGGTGGATGACTCAAACTACAGAAGCATAGTTGGGGGGCTGATTTACCTGACTCACACTAGACCAGATCTAGCTTTCTCAGTAAGCATGGTGTCCAGATTTATGCAGAAGCCAACTAAAACTCATCAAGGTGTGGTTCGAAGAATTCTGAGATATGTTGCTGGTACATGCGATTTTGGGTTATGGTACAGTAGGAAGAGTAATCTGCAGTTAGTCGGATACACTGACAGCGACTGGGCAGGCTGCATAGATGATAGGAAAAGTGTTTCAGCAAACGTGTTCATGCTTGGAAGTTGTGCAGTCTCCTGGAGTTCAAGAAAACAGTCTACAGTTGCTCTGTCAAGTTCGGAAGCCGAGTACGTAGCGGCTACTGCAGCAGCATGTCAAGGGTGTGGCTAAGAAGAATATTGGAGGACTTGGGCTGTGATCAAGAGTTGCCTACTACTATTTTTTGTGATAACAAGTCAGCCATCAACCTATCAAGAAATCCCATTATGCATAGCAGGTCCAAGCACATAGAATTGAAGCATCATTTCATTAGAGACTTGGTGAAGCAGAATGTAATCCAGTTGGAGTTTTGTGGCACAAATGATCAATTTGCAGATATGCTGACTAAAGCCATTTCTAAGGAGAAGTTTATTCAATTCAGAAGATCAGTGGGTATGCAAAGGTTTGAAGTAAGGGAGGGTGATAAAGATACTTCAAACAAGATAGTTAGAAGTAGTTAATTCAGTTAGTATGGTGGTTATGAGTTTGTTAGTCTGTATCATCTCCTCTATATAAGGAGAGTATATGTGTTTGTTTTGTCTTGTAACTGTTTACGTAATAAAAGCTTGAGTCATTAGCCTCTATCAACTGTTTTCTATTCTTCCTCTCTGAACCATCACTCACTGTGTATCTCATCCATTTTTTATTTTCCAATTTACATATGTGTTTGCAGCACAGGATGCTATACATTTGTTTTACATATTCTTTGTATCAAAAAGAGTGTTTCCGTTTGGATGTCATATGCTTCTGTTTGTGTGGTTTAACACACTTATGTAATGTATTTGTTTTTTTTCCTAATTAATAATATGGTTATGAACAATGAACAAGAGCAACCTTTTATGATAAATAACCCAAAAGAATACAACCTTTTTTTAGTTCCAATTCAAATCGAGCAACAAGAGGTATATATAGCATCTATTTATGTTTGTAAATTTTTGTCATCACATGATGATGTTATTGATAATGCTATTGTTTGTTGTTATTAGATATGTTAGTATGAATGATCCTTTCCTGAATCTACTTTGTTTTAACAACAATGATGAGGATGAAGGTGACCTAAACTCTGTTGAGCATTCAAGTTATAGTGAAAAAGATTATGACAAGGATGTTGAGGATGATAAAGATTACAAAGATGAAGGTGTTTTGTATCCTTGTTATAATCCAAATATATACTGGAAATTGGAAAAAAAAAAGGCTCAAGGAGAAGAAAAAGAAACCATACTGAGAAGGAGAAGAAAAACAAGAAGGCTGGAATTGAAAGAAAAATGACTTGTCAAAACTGTTAAGAAAACGAGCATAGTAAAAGATCTTGCCAAAGAAAGAAAAAAGAACCATAACCAAAGTAGCCAAAACGAAAAGGTAGGAAAAAAGGATGACTCAAGAAATGTGACCATGAGAAGGTAGACTAGATTTTGGTGTATTTTAACCCATTTGGGCGTATTTTGGTGTATTTTGAATCGTTTGGAACAATTTTGGTGTATTTGGAAACGTTTGGACGTATTATGGTGCATTTTGGTTTGATAAGTTATCTAATTGGAAAAAAAAAGTTTAGTTATCTATTGGAACAAAAAAAAGTGTAAGTGATTTAATTAAAACAAAACTAAAACTTGATTATGTTTTTACAAAATTATCCCATTTAAATATTCATCTTCCTAATTTTACATTTTCAACATCAAAAAGTACGTTTCAGTGTTTCACAAAATAAAATTATCATTTAATAAAATCATAGCCGCACAAGATAATACAACATCATTTAATTAAACCATGCCTCAAATCCTGTATATAAGATGTTAACAGTATCATTCGTCTTCTGCCTAATAGCCCGAAAACCGGTGCTAAAAGAACCGGACAGATTTTATAAGAGGCTAAGAGCAAGTAAATCTTATATGAACCGGAATAGAGAAGAACGCTAACTTGGCCAGAAAATCCGAGTTTTGGGGAAGGAGTAAAATCAGCTATAAAAAAAGTTAGAATGGCCAAGTTACAAACGAATTACTAAACACATACACAGAGGCTCATTTTTAATATTAGCATATGACACCTAATGTGTCAGAAACGGCCAATGGTTTTTTAATGACCGAGTTTGGCAGTATATATGTTAAAAGATTATTGTATCTAAAGGTTATATATAGCTTATCCTCCAAATGAACCGCAAGGACCTAAACTACAGGGTTCTAAATGTGAATCTGGAAATTAAATATTCACCACGCCGCCTCGTGAGGGCATATGTAATCACCATTTTACAAAGTTATTGATTCATCAACTCTACTATTTTTATTTTTGGGAAGACTGGGTAGATCGAATGGGCATTATCTATATTGTTATTGATTGTGTATATCAAACTCAAGGGCTGCCCGGGGAGGGGCAAACCCGACCCCTGTCCCGGGCCTATAAGGGGGCACAAAATTTTTTATATATACATATATATACAGATTCATTCAAATAAGAATTAATAAGACGAATCGAACTAAAAAGAAACATTTATAAACACATTATTTAATAGCGCAAAAAATCATTTTTCTTAAAGTATATTAACTTACTTTCATGTCCTTTAAACTAAATATGTCAATTGGTTTGGTTAACGGTTTATTCGGTTTTCAATTTTTTCCCTATCAAAAAACTGAACCGAATTCGAGAAGTGATTTGGTTCTAATTTCGGTTAATACCAAATAAACATATTGAAAGACAAATAAACCGCTTAAAAGTCAAATAAACCGATCCAACTAAACCAATTAAAACCAAATAAACCAATTAAAAACCGAATAAACCGATCTGAATAAACCGAATTCAACTCGGGTAAACCGAATTCAATCTTAAATATTATTAATAAGATAATAAATTTAAATTTGAATTCGATTTAATCGGTTAACCAAACAAACCAAATTTATTAAAAAATCGGAATCAAAAACCGAAATTCGGATATGGTTAGGTACTGAACCGAAAACCGAATTCGGAAATTTGATATAGCTAAAACCAAAATGAAAACTAAATTCAGAATTCGGTTCGATTTTTTCAGTTACGAATACGTTTCGGTTTTCCATATTAAATGGTTTTTTGGTTTTTTGAACACCTCCACTTTAATATTTGAATTCTTTAGGGGACATTTTTTCCAGTTCATCCTGGGCACGCCAAATCTCAGGGCCGCCCCTGATCAAACTCGATCAACCACTTTTGAGATATATTTAAACGAATCATTGATAATGCTCCACCCACAATATTTGACGTTAATATGTGCCTCAAAACGCATCCTAAGGGTCTTGTTGTAAGGAATAACATAATCATTATCGATTTATCGACCATGCCTGGAAAAAAATGGGCGGGTTGGGTCGGGTTAGGTAACGGGTCATAAAGGGTTCGGGTCATGATGGGTGTGGGTCAGAACGGGCTTTAAGCAAAATCAGTTCGGGTTTAAATGGATTGTTCTTTCATCAATTTAATTTAACTTAAGATACGCTATAAGTAATCAAATAGTTCATTTGGATAATTTTTAGTGATTTTCTCACTAAACATGTTATTAATCATTCTTAGATATTTGAATTCATTGTAATTACATACTTTTTTGGTTAGATGTCTTGACCCACGTTGTGTTTAAGTGCTACTCATCTCAACTCATTCAATATTATGATGTTACTCATTTCGACCTATTATACGACAATTGTTTACCCAAACCAACCCATTTTCTTTGACATTGGTAAAAATTGTCAACTATATTATCGACTTGTGTCTCTCCTTTGTCAACAGAATGGACCATATGTTACTTTCTTGTAGTGCACAAAGCCACATAACCATTGCTAATTTTGTTAGTTGGCTATTAGAAGTTTGCAAAATAAGGTTTATCATATATAATTTGGATTTTTTTTTACCCTATTAAAGAATCTTAAGCATTACATATTCTTGTATTCATTGTTATTTATTCTCTTTAATTAATTGCATGTAATATATATATGTTTTTTTTGAACGGCAATTTGGATCACTGATGGGTCATAGACCCACCCGATCATATCCACATCCCATAGGAGGAAACCCACCATAGGTGAGAGAAAACCCCCTAGCCTAGCATGGAACCCCTATTTTGTCCATGCCAGAACTTGAACCCATGACCTCCCCAATATTGAAGTCACAGGGTACCTTCCCTCAACCGCTTGAGCTAAGGATCATTGGTATATATGATGTATGGTTAATGGATGTAACAAGAAAAGTCATTTTCACATTTAGCCACTTATAGCTTAAAAATAATTTAGTTTTATGCAACCACAAATATTCAACTTAATGTAAATAAGACCCGCAAAACAGAATGCAAAAATCACTAATATGAATAGGGCCTAATTATCTTACAATATAGTAATATACATCAATCGGGTTAATAGAACAATTTGAAGACTAACTAGAGCCTTTGCAATGAGGAGATAGTAAGCCCCCTTGACGGATAACATAGCGGTATAGGGCACATTCTCATCGGACAACGCATTACGTTGCCTCGTTTGTGGGGGGTTTTTATGATGTCTCTCGGGGTAAACGCCCACGAATGAACTTTGTGGGTCGTGTTGATTGGTATTTAAAACATTTGTGCTGAAAGAAAAGGCAACATAATAATAAAAGGTGTAGTAATATGCTCTCCATATTTTGTCACACGAACTCATAAAGACTTCACTTCACTTTTCTTTTACAGCCAAACTGGAAAGATGAATATGCAAGAATTGAAGCCACTGGTGCGAAAGCTTTTCAATGAAGGGGCATAATGTGTTTATGACTTCCTTTCTAAAGATTGACCATATAGTCAACATATGACATGTGTGCGTCTTTGGTGCCTCATCTATATGTATGTAGTCTTTTGCAAAGGATTTGGGTTCGAATCTTGATCATTTTTAAATGATGCCTGGATAGTTCTAAAACTCTTCAAATAGCTCGTAACTTGAAACTCAAACCTCGCTCTAAAACGACTCATTTACCAACCAAGTCGGTTCTGCTTGGATCGTTTATGAACCAAGTCCAAGACGTCAGTACCAAAAATTATATGTTTTACCTATTATCTAATTATCTTGAAAAATAATTAACATTTGAATCGCATAGTGACCACCAATAACACTACCTCAATTCTTGCATATTCATCTCCGCGGTTTTTCTGCATCAACTCTTTCTTTGCGTATTCATCTTCCCGATTTCAGTTTTCTGCATCAAATAATATGTTTCACAAAATAAAATACAATTAATAAAACCATAGGCTGAAAACCGGTGCTAATGAACCGGAGAGGTTTTATCAGAGGCAAAAAACAAGAATGAACAGAGGGAAACTGCACGAACCGGTGTTGTGAATAATGCTAACTTCACCCAATGGCGCTGGCTTAGAGGATCGGAGTCAACAGTTATGATTTATCGAATATCCTTTTTTTATAACTGATTTTACATTGTTTGTTTCTTCATATTTCGATGTGGGATGTAAATTAAAAAATAAAAACAAATCTCCTTTTTTTCAGTTCTTGCAAGCCTACGTAATTCCTGTTAATTCTACTAATTTGCTATCAGTATGATTTGGGGCGTGAATATTTGACATGCCATAAATTTAACACGAACTTTTTAGGTAATGGTTTTGGCTAAATATGTACGGGTTTCATTTCAGGTCGAACCCGTCAACACAATTATATAAACAAGTCAGGTTCGGGTCAAACCAATCATATTTACGAGTTGACCCGTTTATTTAAAAAAACATTTTTTATGATAACATGGTATTCAATATTGGATTTTAATATATTTTGATTATATAATTAGTAATTACCAACAAATTAATAAAAATATTAATGTTATCATTAAAGATGTTATTTCTCAATAAGATAAAAATGATGAAGATGAAATGAATTATAACCAAAATTGAAAATAACATATTTTTATTGAAGAATGCTTTCGTTTTATTTTGAAAACCAATCTATTTACACAAACGAATGTATTTTGGTTACTAATTTTTAATTGTGTGTGATAAACGTGTAAGAAGAATTACGTCATCAATGAATTGAGCACATTTGATCGTGTTTAAAATCCGTGTTGAATTGGTCTCCGAAATAAATATGGGATGGTAGTATGTGAAAAATGATGAATGTAGGTGAAAACCGTGCGCGAAACGGAGTTACGGATTGCTCGGAATCGCGAAACGAAGTTTCCGTCGAAAAATGGAAGAAATTGCCCTTAGGCGGTACGCCTCAGGTCGAGGAACAACTCCAGGCGATACGCGCGGGTCCAAAAGCTTCTGGAAGGCCGGGGTTGACGCGCACGGTACGCCTAGGTTGGGTGTTGGGCGTCAGGCAATACGCCTGGGGTCTAGATCGACGGCAAGTGGATTAAAAGATCAGATTTTCATCATCACCCTCATTCTTATCTTCAAAGCGTCGAAAACAGCTATCATCTTCGAAAATTCATCATTCAACCTCTCGAATCTCATATTTGAAGGCCTCTCGACGTTTAGATCGCATCCAAAGACGTTAAAACAAGTTCTGATCATCATTTTATCCGTTGGAATCCGCCAGAATAGGTAATGGTTCATTTTAAACCTTCTAGTTTGATTATGAATGATTAAATCTTAGTTTTGAACGTAATGATATAGTTAGGGTTGTTGATTATTGCTTAGATGATGGCTAGGATTGATTTTGGATGATAAACTCGAACTGTTAACGGGTAAATCCTTGTTTTGAGCCGTTGTAATGCCCGGTTTGCATGGAATCATAACAATGGTTATAATGGTTTAAACCATTTGGTTGTGACTATGTATGTGATTAGTTTGATTAATCGTTAACATGCAACGTGAAAGTTGGGTGTTTTAAACTAATCACAATCATTAACATACTCATTAGAACGATTATCTAATGTTTCTGATAACAGTCAGATTAGTATGTTAAACATGGTTATTAAACCTATTCTAATACTACATTGTGATATTCCATGATATTTGGGTAGTCAATAACAAGGATTAATCATTTCTAAGCCATTAAACTGTCTAGAGACTATCTTAGCAATTACAATCAACAACGTTAGCTATTTGGTTAGTCTGAGATTATACTGATTAATCGAGGGAGTCATCAACTTAGTATTAGGAACCTGAGTCAGTATAGGTTCCTACATTAACATACATTGTATGATATTACATTAAAATATGTAATTAAATACTAAGCATCAATTTGATGACTTTCAAAGCAATGTCCTTGACATTGTACGTTCAGAGAGATTTAATCAGCGAGTTGGAACATTAATAACTCATTAAACATAAACTAAATGCAGAATCATCATATTATCATCGATTTTTGTGATATTCTGCTACTACTGAATTATCAGGTGAGTTTCGTACAACCCCTTTTCTTTTTACTCTTTTATAAACATCGGGGTAGAAATGCTAAACTTTTGAGAACTATATGATATGCATCAATGATATCTGTGTGATTTCATTTGACTTTTGTGGGATTTCATGGGATTTTGCCTGTAGACTGAACTCTATCATGGAACTGAAAGTCCTCATTCTTGAACTGTATCTAGTGAACCCATGTGTGGCCGAACAGAAAACATTGATAGTACTATTGGTTGACACCCCATTCGCTGGGAGGATTGCATCTCCCCTTGTGTGAATGTTTGTTATCTGTTTCCTGAACTTCTTAATGGTGTGATAGACATTAAGATAATGAGGCACTAAGATATGTACCGACGGGTAATATCTTGAGACAGACTAGACGTCCGAAAGGAACTAGATACAGGTCCCATGGTTATCCGGAACTGAACTTTTGAGAACATGCTTATCATATCATATTGTTTTAAATTGAACTGTCGAACTCACCAGCTTTGTGCTGACGTTTCAAACTCAAACCTTTTTGCAGGTAAACAGTAATAGTCGGTGAGGATGCACGTTCGGAATATTTGCACTTGTATGATTAATATTGTAATTAGATAAATATGGCTGTAATGTAATCGTGATTGCGACACCCTTGTAATAAGTTTACTTTAAGTTAACCTGTGTGCTTATGATATCGATTCAAGTAAGTCACCCCTCACCTCGGAGACATCACCACTATGCTTCCGCAACCGGTTCGGTGACGACAGACCAGGCACGAGGTGACGAGGGGTGGGGGTGTGACAGGGTGGTATCAGAGCCACAGGTTATAGAATTTAGGTGGACTTAGAAACCTAGACTATAACCATAGGCTCGTATAGGGACACAGAGAGCACCGAACATGTTTAATGAACAAAACTTGTTTTGAATTAAGCCAGGATAATCAGGTGGTACGGATCTCAGTTATGAGTGGCCAGCATAACTGAAATTCGCAACACGTGTGCATTCTAGTTTGATTTGATACAAGCAGAACATTTATAACAGTAAAGACGAATGGTTATGTTAAGTAGGGATGACGTCTCATATCATGTTTATGTTGAATATTTTATTCAATATTTATTTCATGGTACTAATCTGAGAATTCTGTTTATACAGCGATGGCAGACCAAGGAGAGAGATATATATATCAGAGATTCCCCTATGTTGTGTTGGATGATACTCCGAGTGCCAGTTCTGGATCTGACTCGGATCCTTCGGAGGCTGTGTCAGTAGCATCACATGCATCTGCAGTGCCTCCTATACCACCACTACCTGAGCCAGTACCGGTGCCGCCACCACCACCAGCACCAGCACATGCACCAGCACCTATGTCATCTCCACCGAGAGCCCCAGCATGGGATGGACTTAGGAGGATGCGGGGGCAGGCCCGCAAGACCACTGGATTACCTCCCAGACATCAGATGGCTCAGCGGGATGAGCCTCCGACCGTTCATGAGGCGGGAGAATCCTCTCGCCAAGCAGAGCTGAGGGGCCAGGTGCAACAAGTCGCTCAGGACTTGCAGGGTCTGAGGCAGGAGGTACATCAGCACCATACGCTCCTTGAGGATACTCGTAACATAATATTGGAGATCCTCACTTCACATCTGACTCTGATGGAGCAGGTGAATCTCATGGGTATTGACAACCAGGCTTGGAGGACTACCGTTGAGGAGCGTTTTAGTAGGACTTTGAGGCAGAGGATAGTTGCTGCGTTTTGGCAGCAGGTGGAGGTGATGAGGGCAGGATTAGTGCGAGTTCGAGAGTTTTTGGTTTGGTTGGAGACGGTTAGTTTCGAGACCAGGATGATAGTTCTAGCTGTGACTATGGCTGCTGTAGCCATTATATTTTCTTGTTTATCGTACTTCATACGATGAGTATGTTCAGATGGTTATTTTGGGATTGTCATTGTAAATCTCACTAGTAATATGCGGATAGGTTGAGGATGTGTGATAGTGTGATTAGTAGTTGTGAGAACGGGACATTTTGATATGGACAGATCCCGAGTTTGTGAGAGGTAGTGTACGAGGTTGTGGTTTAGAGTATCCTGACTTTTGGTTGTATTAAAACTATGAATGTATGAATCTATGGTATTATAATAATATGGGTGCTTTTGTATGTCTGTTTGTATAATGAACTTTGTGTGTGAATTATAACTAAATTTTCCTGTGTGAGAACATAATTGTGTACGAATGTATCTATATGAGAACATGTCGAACTAAAATATATATTTCGCTGAAATACAGTACGGGAGCAATACTGTATGCAACTATATCGAACTGAAAAATATATTTTGCTGAAATACAGTACGGGAGCAATACTGTATGCGAATATATTTGTTACTAAAGTACAGTACGAGAGCCATACTGTACGAGAACAGGTCTGAACTGAGAACGTGTTTATTTGTGAATGTGTCCGTAACTAAAGTACAGTACGAGAGCCATACTGTACGAGAACATGTCTGAACGGAGAACGTGTCTACTTGTGAATGTGTCTGTAACTAAAGTACAGTACGAGAGCCATACTGTACGAGAACATGTCTGAACTGAGAACGTGTCTACTTGTGAATGTGTCTGTAACTAAAGTACAGTACGAGAGCCATACTGTACGAGGACATGTCTATTGTTTGTATGAAAACTTAGTGCATGAACTGTGAGCATATTTGAGAACTTGTGTGAGAACATATTCTAGTCCTGTATGATCATATATCTAAAAACATGTGTTGCAATGCAAGGAGCTGGGTAAGACTCTAACATGTTCTTGAGATAACAGGACTAAGTATAACTACGAACATTGGTGTGATCTGTGTGTAATGTGAACATGTCTGGACTAAATTCATGTAGTTATACTATATTTTGATAGTCACAATTCAATATAAATTTTCAGTATATCTGAATATGGTTGAAATTGTGGGATCGAATGGGTTATATAATTAATGTTCTTGACTGACCTGAGTTTATCTGTTTGTGAGCAGAATAATGGCTCCCAAACGAGGTCGACCGATTAAGAGATCTATCAGGAACATTACGAACCCAGAGCCTGATCAAGTTCCACCAGTATATACAGAAACGAATCCAGACCCACAGATAAATCGGGACACAGGTACAGCTCCACCAGTGAACCCGGGAACAAACCCTATTCCACTCGCTGGTGCCAGTGGATCTGAATCGAATGAGGCAATGATAGCACGAATTGTGCGCGAACAGTTAACCGCTTGTGGTGTTTTGGTGCAACACCAGCCTCATGTTACTACGGGTTCGGGTGGGGGTCCCAATACTAACGAACATACTGTTACTGGTGGCAACGCAGAAACGCATCATACCACTGGTACGGCTACAATTGCTCCTGATCCACCACGACAGGGATGTACATATAAGTATTTTGCTTCCTGTAACCCTCCTACTTTTACTGGCAAAGAAGGAGCGGCTGGTCTATTACGGTGGATCGAGGGGATGGAAACCAAACTCAAAATTAGTCAGTGCTTGGAGGAGCATAAGGTGTCTTATGCTGCCTGTTCTTTGAAAGACTCAGCTTTGACCTGGTGGAATACCCAGGCCAAGACTTTGGGTTCAGCCACAGTTGATTCGATGGGCTGGAATGATTTCAAAACTCTGATTAGATCAGAGTACTGTCCCATCACCGAAATTCAAAAACTCCAGGAGGAATTCTGGAATCATTCTATGATCGGTGCTGATTGTCTGGCTTACACTGATCGTTTCCATGAACTTACTTGTTTACTTCCCGATATGTTTCCAACGGAAGCAGCTTTAATCGAGAAGTACATTAAGGGTCTGATTCCTCAGATACGAGGAATGGTGACTGCTGCTGAGCCTACAACTCTGAAACACACGATTCTTTTGACCACTAAGCTTACCAATGAGGTGGTAAGGAGTGGTACTTTGTCTTTGAAGCCTCAGACGGTCCATAGTAGTGGGGATGTCGGTACCTCGAATGTGTCAAAAGGTACCAAACGAAAGTGGTTCGGTAAGAGCAAAACAAGGGCTCCGGCTGAAATCAGTCAGAATAAACCAACGGTGAAGAACTATGGTGCAAATGTTCCTGAGAGGAAAGCTTATACTGGGCAGGCGCCCAAATGCAATAAGTGTCCACTCCATCACACAGGACCATGTCCTGTTTGTCTGAACTGTAACAGAGTTGGACATTATGCTAAATATTGCAACTTTCCTGCTCAACCTCGAAATCAAGCACCACGACAAACTACTCAAACTAATCGGTCGTGCTATAAATGTGGAAGTCCTGATCATTTCATGCGGAACTGTCCAAACAATAACACCAATCCGGGAACTGAAGCTAGGGGGAGAGCTTTTCAGATTGGTGCGACCGAGGCGAGACATGATGCAAACATTGTGACTGGTACGTTCCTACTCAATAATCTATATGCATCAGTTCTCTTTGATACGGGGGCAGATAGGAGTTTTATCTCTCCTGAATTTGCATCTTTACTTGCATTGCCTGCGGTAGATCTAGAAACTTCTTATGTTATTGAACTTGCTGATGGCAAGTTGATCAAAACTAACAGTGTTATTCAAGGATGTTCCTTGAATCTGAATGATCATCTTTTTAATATTGATTTACTTCCTATTGAGCTTGGGAGCTTTGATGTCGTTGTGGGCATGGACTGGCTTTCTGATAACCAAGCGGAAGTTGTCTGTCAAAACAAGGTGATCCGTATTCCATTACCTAACGGTAATACACTGATAGTTCAAGGAGAACGAGCTGGTAGAAAACTTGGTATCATATCTTGTATGCGAGCTCAAAAATTTTTAAGAAAAGGCTGTTATGCTTTCCTGGCACATGTGACTGAGCATAATTCTTCACCCAAACAAATCACAGATATTCCAGTAGTCAAGGATTTTCCTGAAGTTTTTCCTGAGGACATATCAGGATTACCCCCAGTGAGACAAGTTGAATTTCGGATTGACTTGATTCCAGGTGCAGCACCTGTTGCTAAAGCCCCGTATCGGCTTGCACCATCCGAAATGCAAGAACTTTCAGGTCAATTGCAAGAGCTGTTAGACAAAGGTTTTATCAGACCTAGTTTCTCACCCTGGGGAGCACCAGTCCTTTTTGTGAAAAAGAAGGATGGATCATTCAGGATGTGTATTGACTATCGGGAGCTCAATAAATTAACAATCAAAAATCGTTATCCACTACCACGTATAGATGATCTGTTTGATCAACTTCAAGGCGCTACTTACTTTTCAAAAATTGATTTGAGATCCGGATATCATCAGTTACGAGTATATGAAGATGATGTTCCTAAAACTGCATTCCGAACTCGATATGGGCATTATGAATTTCTAGTAATGCCGTTTGGATTAACGAATGCACCTGCAGTTTTCATGGATTTAATGAATCGGGTATGTAGGCCTTACTTGGATAAGTTTGTGATTGTATTTATTGATGATATTCTTATCTATTCTCAAAGCCAACAAGAACATGCTCAACACTTGAAACTAATCTTAGAACTTTTGGCACGTGAAAAATTATACGCCAAGTTCTCCAAGTGTGAGTTTTGGTTACGAGAAGTGCAATTCCTTGGGCATGTGGTGAATCAAAATGGCATTCAGGTGGATCCCAGTAAGATTAAAGCTGTAGAACAATGGGAAACACCACGAACCCCAACTGAAATCCGTCAATTCTTAGGGCTGGCAGGTTATTATCGTCGGTTTATCAAGAACTTCTCAAAGATAGCTCTGCCACTAACTACATTGACACAGAAAAATCAACCATTTATATGGGGTTCTCAACAGGAGGAGGCGTTCCAACTGTTGAAACACAAACTCTGCAACGCACCTATCTTGGCATTACCGGAAAGTACTGATAATTTCACAGTATACTGTGATGCCTCCCGCCAAGGTCTGGGGTGTGTTTTAATGCAGAACGATAAGGTGATTGCTTACGCTTCTCGACAGTTGAAGGTACACGAGAAGAATTATACCACTCATGATCTAGAACTTGGTGCAGTGGTGTTTGCACTTAAGATTTGGAGACATTATTTGTATGGAACAAGTGTATTATATACACTGATCACAAAAGTCTTCAACACATTTTAGATCAGAAAATGTTGAACATGCGGCAAAGGCGATGGGTGGAACTGTTGAACGACTATGATTGTGAAATTCGTTATCATCCAGGCAAGGCAAATGTTGTGGCCGATGCCTTAAGTCGCAAGGAACGAGTCAAACCTTTACGAGTGAAAGCGTTAGGTATGACTATTCAAACTAGTCTAATTCCTCAAATTAAAGAAGCTCAGCAACAAGCTTTACAAGTAACAAACTATTCTGCTGAGGGACTGAGAGGATTAGATAAGAAACTCGATACCAAAGACGATGGGCTGTTGTATTTCAAAGACCGAATTTGGGTTCCTTTATTCGGTAACACAAGATCGATCATCTTGGATGAGGCGCACAAATCCAGGTATTCTATTCATCCAGGTGCTGACAAAATGTATAAAGATCTTAAAGATTTTTATTGGTGGCCTGGAATGAAGAAACACATCGCAGAATACGTGGGTCGATGCTTAACGTGTCTAAAGGTTAAGGCTGAACATCAACGACCTTCTGGGTTATTACAACAACCGGAGATTCCCATGTGGAAATGGGATCAGATCTCCATGGATTTTATTACTAAGTTACCCGGAACATCGCGAAATCATGACTCTATATGGGTTATCGTTGATCGCCTTACTAAATCTGCGCATTTTATTCCCATCCGAGAAGATTACTCGATGGATCGACTTGCTAAACTCTACATCAACGAGATTGTATCTCGTCATGGAATACCAATCTCTATTATTTCTGACAGAGATAGTCGATTCACATCACGATTTTGGCAAACTCTTCAGAATGCTCTGGGCACGCAAATCAATATGAGCACAGCTTATCATCCACAAACTGACGGGCAAACGGAACGAACAAATCAAACTCTTGAGGACATGCTCAGAAGCTGTGTGATTGATTTTGGTGGTAGCTGGGATGTTCATCTTCCCCTTGTTGAATTTTCATATAATAACAGTTACCATACCAGTATTAAATGTGCTCCATTTGAAGCACTTTATGGGCGCAAATGTAGATCACCTATCTGTTGGTCCGAGGTAGGCGAAAGTCAGGTCATAGGCCCAGAACTTATTCAAGAAACAACCGATAAGATCGCATTGATTCAAGAACGAATTAAAGCTGCTCGCGATCGACAAAAGAGTTATGCTGATAATCGTCGTAGACCGTTGGAATTTCAAATCGGTGATCTAGTAATGTTGAAAGTTTCACCGTGGAAGGGTATATTCAGATTTGGGAAGAGAGGTAAACTTTCACCAAGATTTGTAGGACCAATTAAAATTCTTGAACGAATTGGATCAGTAGCCTACAGACTTGAATTACCTCCGGAACTCGGTAACATTCATGATGTTTTTCATGTCTCAAATCTGAAGAAGTGCTTAGTTGATGAATCTTTGATCGTACCTCTGAAGGAAATCCAAGTTGATGAGAAACTGCAATTCCGAGAAGAACCGGTTGAAGTCATGGATCGGGAGGTGAAGGTACTGAAACGTAGTCGCATACCTATTGTTAAAATTCGATGGAATTCACAGCGTGGACCAGAATATACGTGGGAACGTGAAGATCAGATGAAACAGAAATACCCACATCTATTCACATGATCAATTGTTATCAGGTAAGTCTTTTCTAAATTTCGGGACGAAATTTTTCTAACAGGAGGAGACTGTGATAAACGTGTAAGAAGAATTACGTCATCAATGAATTGAGCACATTCGATCGTGTTTAAAATCCGTGTTGAATTGGTCGCCGAAATAAATATGGGATGGTAGTATGTGAAAAATGATGAATGTAGGCGAAAACCGTGCGCGAAACGGAGTTACGGATTGCTCGGAATCGCGAAACGAAGTTTCCGTCGAAAAATGGAAGAAATTGCCCTTAGGCGGTACGCCTCAGGTCGAGGAACAACTCCAGGCGATACGCGCGGGTCCAAAAGCTTCTGGAAGGCCGGGGTTGACGCGCGCGGTACGCCTAGGTTGGGTGTTGGGCGTCAGGCGATACGCCTGGGGTCTAGATCGACGGCAAGTGGATTAAAAGATCAGATTTTCATCATCACCCTCATTCTTATCTTCACAGCGTCGAAAACAGCTATCATCTTCGAAAATTCATCATTCAACCTCTCGAATCTCATATTTGAAGGCCTCTCGACGTTTAGATCGCATCCAAAGACGTTAAAACAAGTTCTGATCATCATTTTATCCGTTGGAATCCGCCAGAATAGGTAATGGTTCATTTTAAACCTTCTAGTTTGATTATGAATGATTAAATCTTAGTTTTGAACGTAATGATATAGTTAGGGTTGTTGATTATTGCTTAGATGATGGCTAGGATTGATTTTGGATGATAAACTCGAACTGTTAACGGGTAAATCCTTGTTTTGAGCCGTTGTAATGCCCGGTTTGCATGGAATCATAACAATGGTTATAATGGTTTAAACCATTTGGTTGTGACTATGTATGTGATTAGTTTGATTAATCTTTAACATGCAACGTGAAAGTTGGGTGTTTTAAACTAATCACAATCATTAACATACTCATTAGAACGATTATCTAATGTTTCTGATAACAGTCAGATTAGTATGTTAAACATGGTTATTAAACCTATTCTAATACTACATTGTGATATTCCATGATATTTGGGTAGTCAATAACAAGGATTAATCATTTCTAAGCCATTAAACTGTCTAGAGACTATCTTAGCAATTACAATCAACAACGTTAGCTATTTGGTTAGTCTGAGATTATACTGATTAATCGAGGGAGTCATCAACTTAGTATTAGGAACCTGAGTCAGTATAGGTTCCTACATTAACATACATTGTATGATATTACATTAAAATATGTAATTAAATACTAAGCATCAATTTGATGACTTTCAAAGCAATGTCCTTGACATTGTACGTTCAGAGAGATTTAATCAGCGAGTTGGAACATTAATAACTCATTAAACATAAACTAAATGCAGAATCATCATATTATCATCGATTTGTGTGATATTCTGCTACTACTGAATTATCAGGTGAGTTTCGTACAACCCCTTTTCTTTTTACTCTTTTATAAACATCGGGGTAGAACTGCTAAACTTTTGAGAACTATATGATATGCATCAATGATATCTGTGTGATTTCATTTGACTTTTGTGGGATTTCATGGGATTTTGCCTGTAGACTGAACTCTATCATGGAACTGAAAGTCCTCATTCTTGAACTGTATCTAGTGAACCCATGTGTGGCCGAACAGAAAACATTGATAGTACTATTGGTTGACACCCCATTCGCTGGGAGGATTGCATCTCCCCTTGTGTGAATGTTTGTTATCTGTTTCCTGAACTTCTTAATGGTGTGATAGACATTAAGATAATGAGGCACTAAGATATGTACCGACGGGTAATATCTTGAGACTGAACTAGACGTCCGAAAGAAACTAGATACAGGTCCCATGGTTATCCGGAACTGAACTTTTGAGAACATGCTTATCATATCATATTGTTTTAAATTGAACTGTCGAACTCACCAGCTTTGTGCTGACGTTTCAAACTCAAACCTTTTTGCAGGTAAACAGTAATAGTCGGTGAGGATGCACGTTCGGAATATTTGCACTTGTATAATTAATATTGTAATTAGATAAATATGGCTGTAATGTAATCGTGATTGCGACACCCTTGTAATAAGTTTACTTTAAGTTAATCTGTGTGCTTATGATATCGATTCAAGTAAGTCACCCCTCACCTCGGAGACATCACCACTATGCTTCCGCAACCGGTTCGGTGACGACAGACCAGGCACGAGGTGACGAGGGGTGGGGGTGTGACAGGGTGGTATCAGAGCCACAGGTTATAGAATTTAGGTGGACTTAGAAACCTAGACTATAACCATAGGCTCGTATAGGGACACAGAGAGCACCGAACATGTTTAATGAACAAAACTTGTTTTGAATTAAGCCAGGATAATCAGGTGGTACGGATCTCAGTTATGAGTGGCCAGCATAACTGAAATTCGCAACACGTGTGCATTCTAGTTTGATTTGATACAAGCAGAACATTTATAACAGTAAAGACGAATGGTTATGTTAAGTAGGGATGACGTCTCATATCATGTTTATGTTGAATATTTTATTCAATATTTATTTCATGGTACTAATCTGAGAATTCTGTTTATACAGCGATGGCAGACCAAGGAGAGAGATATATATATCAGAGATTCCCCTATGTTGTGTTGGATGATACTCTGAGTGCCAGTTCTGGATCTGACTCGGATCCTTCGGAGGCTGTGTCAGTAGCATCACATGCATCTGCAGTGCCTCCTATACCACCACTACCTGAGCCAGTACCGGTGCCGCCACCACCACCAGCACCAGCACATGCACCAGCACCTATGTCATCTCCACCGAGAGCCCCAGCATGGGATGGACTTAGGAGGATGCGGGGGCAGGCCCGCAAGACCACTGGATTACCTCCCAGACATCAGATGGCTCAGCGGGATGAGCCTCCGACCGTTCATGAGGCGGGAGAATCCTCTCGCCAAGCAGAGCTGAGGGGCCAGGTGCAGCAAGTCGCTCAGGACTTGCAGGGTCTGAGGCAGGAGGTACATCAGCACCATACGCTCCTTGAGGATACTCGTAACATAATATTGGAGATCCTCACTTCACATCTGACTCTGATGGAGCAGGTGAATCTCATGGGTATTGACAACCAGGCTTGGAGGACTACCGTTGAGGAGCGTTTTAGTAGGACTTTGAGGCAGAGGATAGTTGCTGCGTTTTGGCAGCAGGTGGAGGTGATGAGGGCAGGATTGGTGCGAGTTCGAGAGTTTTTGGTTTGGTTGGAGACGGTTAGTTTCGAGACCAGGATGATAGTTCTGGCTGTGACTATGGCTGCTGTAGCCATTATATTTTCTTGTTTATCGTACTTCATACGATGAGTATGTTCAGATGGTTATTTTGGGATTGTCATTGTAAATCTCACTAGTAATATGCGGATAGGTTGAGGATGTGTGATAGTGTGATTAGTAGTTGTGAGAACGGGACATTTTGATATGGACAGATCCCGAGTTTGTGAGAGGTAGTGTACGAGGTTGTGGTTTAGAGTATCCTGACTTTTGGTTGTATTAAAACTATGAATGTATGAATCTATGGTATTATAATAATATGGGTGCTTTTGTATGTCTGTTTGTATAATGAACTTTGTGTGTGAATTATAACTAAATTTTCCTGTGTGAGAACATAATTGTATACGAATGTATCTATATGAGAACATGTCGAACTAAAATATATATTTCGCTGAAATACAGTACGGGAGCAATACTGTATGCAACTATATCGAACTGAAAAATATATTTTGCTGAAATACAGTACGGGAGCAATACTGTATGCGAATATATTTGTTACTAAAGTACAGTACGAGAGCCATACTGTACGAGAACAGGTCTGAATTGAGAACGTGTTTATTTGTGAATGTGTCCGTAACTAAAGTACAGTACGAGAGCCATACTGTACGAGAACATGTCTGAACGGAGAACGTGTCTACTTGTGAATGTGTCTGTAACTAAAGTACAGTACGAGAGCCATACTGTACGAGAACATGTCTGAACTGAGAACGTGTCTACTTGTGAATGTGTCTGTAACTAAAGTACAGTACGAGAGCCATACTGTACGAGGACATGTCTATTGTTTGTATGAAAACTTAGTGCATGAACTGTGAGCATATTTGAGAACTTGTGTGAGAACATATTCTAGTCCTGTATGATCATATATCTAAAAACATGTGTTGCAATGCAAGGAGCTGGGTAAGACTCTAACATGTTCTTGAGATAACAGGACTAAGTATAACTACGAACATTGGTGTGATCTGTGTGTAATGTGAACATGTCTGGACTAAATTCATGTAGTTATACTATATTTTGATAGTCACAATTCAATATAAATTTTCAGTATATCTGAATATGGTTGAAATTGTGGGATCGAATGGGTTATATAATTAATGTTCTTGACTGACCTGAGTTTATCTGTTTGTGAGCAGAATAATGGCTCCCAAACGAGGTCGACCGACTAAGAGATCTATCAGGAACATTACGAACCCAGAGCCTGATCAAGTTCCACCAGTAAATACAGAAACGAATCCAGACCCACAGATAAATCGGGACACAGGTACAGCTCCACCAGTGAACCCGGGAACAAACCCTATTCCACTCGCTGGTGCCAGTGGATCTGAATCGAATGAGGCAATGATAGCACGAATTGTGCGCGAACAGTTAACCGCTTATGGTGTTTTGGTGCAACACCAGCCTCATGTTACTACGGGTTCGGGTGGGGGTCCCAATACTAACGAACATACTGTTACTGGTGGCAACGCAGAAACGCATCATACCACTGGTACGGCTACAATTGCTCCTGATCCACCACGACAGGGATGTACATATAAGTATTTTGCTTCCTGTAACCCTCCTACTTTTACTGGCAAAGAAGGAGCGGCTGGTCTATTACGGTGGATCGAGGGGATGGAAACCAAACTCAAAATTAGTCAGTGCTTGGAGGAGCATAAGGTGTCTTATGCTGCCTGTTCTTTGAAAGACTCAGCTTTGACCTGGTGGAATACCCAGGCCAAGACTTTGGGTTCAGCCACAGTTGATTCGATGGGCTGGAATGATTTCAAAACTCTGATTAGATCAGAGTACTGTCCCATTACCGAAATTCAAAAACTCCAGGAGGAATTCTGGAATCATTCTATGATCGGTGCTGATTGTCTGGCTTACACTGATCGTTTCCATGAACTTACTTGTTTACTTCCCGATATGTTTCCAACGGAAGCAGCTTTAATCGAGAAGTACATTAAGGGTCTGATTCCTCAGATACGAGGAATGGTGACTGCTGCTGAGCCTACAACTCTGAAACACACGATTCTTTTGACCACTAAGCTTACCAATGAGGCGGTAAGGAGTGGTACTTTGTCTTTGAAGCCTCAGATGGTCCATAGTAGTGGGGATGTCGGTACCTCGAATGTGTCAAAAGGTACCAAACGAAAGTGGTTCGGTAAGAGCAAAACAAGGGCTCCGGCTGAAATCAGTCAGAATAAACCAACGGTGAAGAACTATGGTGCAAATGTTCCTGAGAGGAAAGCTTATACTGGGCAGGCGCCCAAATGCAATAAGTGTCCACTCCATCACACAGGACCATGTCCTGTTTGTCTGAACTGTAACAGAGTTGGACATTATGCTAAATATTGCAACTTTCCTGCTCAACCTCGAAATCAAGCACCACGACAAACTACTCAAACTAATCGGTCGTGCTATAAATGTGGAAGTCATGATCATTTCATGCGGAACTGTCCAAACAATAACACCAATCCGGGAACTGAAGCTAGGGGGAGAGCTTTTCAGATTGGTGCGACCGAGGCGAGACATGATGCAAACATTGTGACTGGTATGTTCCTACTCAATAATCTATATGCATCAGTTCTCTTTGATACGGGGGCAGATAGGAGTTTTATCTCTCCTGAATTTGCATCTTTACTTGCATTGCCTGCGGTAGATCTAGAAACTTCTTATGTTATTGAACTTGCTGATGGCAAGTTGATCAAAACTAACAGTGTTATTCAAGGATGTTCCTTGAATCTGAATGATCATCTTTTTAATATTGATTTACTTCCTATTGAGCTTGGGAGCTTTGATGTCGTGGTGGGCATGGACTGGCTTTCTGATAACCAAGCGGAAGTTGTCTGTCAAAACAAGGTGATCCGTATTCCATTACCTAACGGTAATACACTGATAGTTCAAGGAGAACGAGCTGGTAGAAAACTTGGTATCATATCTTGTATGCGAGTTCAAAAATTTTTAAGAAAAGGCTGTTATGCTTTCCTGGCACATGTGACTGAGCATAATTCTTCACCCAAACAAATCACAGATATTCCAATGGTCAAGGATTTTCCTGAAGTTTTTCCTGAGGACATATCAGGATCCTTCGGAGGCTGTGTCAGTAGCATCACATGCATCTGCAGTGCCTCCTATACCACCACTACCTGAGCCAGTACTGGTGCCGCCACCACCACCAGCACCAGCACATGCACCAGCACCTATGTCATCTCCACCGAGAGCCCCAGCATGGGATGGACTTAGGAGGATGCGGGGGCAGGCCCGCAAGACCACTGGATTACCTCCCAGACATCAGATGGCTCAGCGGGATGAGCCTCCGACCGTTCATGAGGCGGGAGAATCCTCTCGCCAAGCAGAGCTGAGGGGCCAGGTGCAGCAAGTCGCTCTATATATAGAGACGGGTTATAATACAAAGGGTTTTAACATGAGAAACGTAAGAAGCCATAAGAATTTGATATGTGTCATGAGCAATGTTGTAAAAATCGGCCTAGGCGGCTGTCTAGGCGCTAGGCGCCCATCTACTGTCTAATTTTTGGCCTAGGCGGCCTAGTCAAATTTTTATATTTTTTTTTGCGTTTTTGACTTTTTATGGTAAAAAGGGACCAATTTCATGATTATTTATACATTTCTCAACCAAAAATCTTTAATATGTCTCTGAAACATCAAATCCAGGCAGTTAACATCGAAATTTATCTCTAAACTTTGAACTAGGTGTTTAAGTTTGCACTTTAAAGTACTTTTTTAAGTATATTTTTTAAAACTATTTGAAATATTATATTAAATTATTGATATTGATGTGTGTATATAATATATATTTGTAAAATTACATATAAAAATTCAAATCCACCTAGCGCCGATTAATCCCTAGGCGGTACCTCGCCGCCCGACTAGCGTCTAGTGACTTTTACAACCATGGTCATCAGGGTAAGGGGTATTATCATCCATTTAAAATTAGAGACCGTGGTTCATAAAATTCCGGACTGTAATTTAACACACATATTCAATGGCCAACTGCATAATTACGGACCATATAATCACGTACCACGTTATATGAAAATTACAGACCATCATTTACCTTGCATATCAAAGAAACCACTGCATAATTACGTACCAATAATCACGTATCAAGTATTAAAATCATGGACCACATAAAAAAACAAAAAAAACTATAACAATACTATACTCAACTTGAAGATAATAAAATTCTCTATTTTATGGTGTATTTAAAAAAAATAATATTGAACGTTTAAAAGCTATTCGATTTAATAAAAAAATGGTGGAACTTGATTCCTTAACAAGAAAGTCAACAAATGTAGCCAATTCCTTTTTTGTCCTTTCAGTTTAAATTCACGCAAATTTTAAATAAAATATGGGGACCACTATATATCTTAACCATTCATTTATTTGATCAAGGGCCCAAATTCCTTCCTACCCTTCTTACGTTAATAACCCTTTGTATTTGATCCGGCTCCTATATATGTGTGTGTGTATATATATATATTCATGGTCAAATGAGTTAGGTTCGGGTCAACCCATAAAAATTCGAGTTGGTTTTGTGGTTGTGGGTCTAACCTGATTGTTGGCTTCGAGTTTGTGTAAAATTTTCATGTTCAGGTTAGGTTGAACCCACAAACTGCCAACCCAACCCAGTCGGCATCCTTACTTATGATACCATTGATGGATGTATTATATATACTAGATTAAATCTCGTGTGTTACACGTGTTGAATAAATAAAATGTTATATAACTTGCAATAAAAAGGTTATGCCTACAAAAAACATATGTATTATAATAGTTAAATAAACATGTGTATTGCATAAGTTAAATAAAGTACAATTTAAATTGTTAATACTTAGAGCCATTAAAATAAATTATTAAATAAATAAACTTTAAAACGACGATAACAAATTTTGTTAGGTTAATTCTTACATATATTGTATTTAATTATTTATTAACGTTTTTATGTAATTGATAAATATTAACTTTAACTCTATTAAAAGACGCCCCATTTGCGATACACACATATAATATATATGTGTGTGGGCCCTCAAGAGGACAAAGTAAAATTGAATAAATTTTAACGTTATTTTACATATTTTGTGAAAATAACGTTAAAAGTGTTTGGATAACTAACTTCAAACGGCAACTTTGAGCCGGAGACTCATTCGGAGCAGCCTCTCTATCCCAACTGGGATAGGGGTAAGGTTTGTGTCCATCCTTCCCCAGTCCCTATTGAACAGTGAGAATATACTGGTATGTTTGTTTAATAAATATTAACTCTATTAAAATATAAATTATCATATAAATATTTTTGTTGTCCTAGTTAAATAAACTTGAATTGCAGTTAAATTTAATACATATAAAAACTAAAAATGTATACTTGGATTTTTTTTAAGAAAATAAATTACTATAATAATTGGTCAAATTTGTTAATTATTACTATTAATAATGATAAATTAATGCTCTAAATTTAAGGCGGAAAAATTAATCAAAACATGTCTCATTACATGACATGTGTCAAAAAAATAACTCCATTTATTATGTATGATAGATGATAGATTTGTGTTATTTTGAGCAGCTAAATTATTAAAAGAGTATAATATAGGGTCTCTATTGATAGATATATTATATATACTAGATTAAATCTCGTGTATTACATGGTTGAATAAATAAAATGTTATATAACTTACAATAAAAAAAGTTATGTCTACAAAAAGCATATGTATTATAATAGTTAAATAAAATGTGCATTGCATAAGTTAAATAAAGTACAATTTAAATTGTTAATACCTAAAGCCATTAAAATACATTATTAAATAAATAAACTTTAAAACGGCGATAATAAAATTTGTTAAGTTAATTCTTACATATATTGTATTTAACTATGTATTAACGTTTTTATGTAGTTGATAAATATTAACTCTATTAAAATATAAATTATCATATAAATATTTTTGTTATCGTAATTAAATAAACTTGAATTGCAATTAAATATAATACATATAAAAAACTAAGAATGAATACTTGGATTTTTTGTAAGAAAATAAATTAGTATAAAAATATGTCAAATTTGTTAATTATTACTATTAATAACGAAATGTTAACAAATGAATTAATGCTCTAAATTTAAGGTGGAAAAATTAATCAAAACATGACATGTGTCTAAAAAAACTCCATTTATTATGTATGATAGATTTGTGTTATTTTGAGCTGCTAAATTATTAAAATACATATAATTAATACTAGTTTATTAACCTGTGTATTACACAGAGTTGTATAAAATATAAGTATTACAAAGCAATCACTGATACAAAAATAAGTATACAAATAATATAAAAGTTTCTATATTTTTAAAATAAGAAAATAAAAGTATATTTTTATAAAAATCTAAACACTTTTTAAACAATACAAATAAGAATAAGATTTAAAATTTTGATTTTTTAAAATTATTAATTGAAAATGGAAAGTTTGAAATGATTAAATTTTAATTAATGTTTTAAAAAATGAATGTCAATTGTTTTTCTTTAAATTTTGAAATTTGACTTTATTGTAATAAATGAAATTAATTTTTAAATTTTAAATATTACACATGGCTAGCCAATAAAGATGCCATGTGTCAATGGTGACATGGATAGGTTAAAATAACGCCATGTGGCACATTGTTATTCATTTATTATATAGTATAGATAGGGTCTCCATTGTAATCTTTTGGTTGTTCTAGTTGAAAGATTCGCGTTTGGCCGATTACAAAAAGGATCGTTGGTGGTGTAATCATAAACCATGTCATATATAGGAGGATGTTCTAAAGAGTGTTTTTGTTGCTTGGTCAAAGATTGTTATTGATGTGGATCTTGTTTCATCTACAATGCTTGTTTTGGTGATGAAGTACCTAATGTTGCATAATGTTGGTGAGTGTTTTAATTTGTTGTAGCTAAAATTGCATTTTGGTTTGGATTATTTACATGTGTTTTGGTTCACAGATATAGGAGCCGTTTTCTTCATCTATTTGGATTTGCATGCCCTGCAACCCATATAGACACCATGTGTTTCAATGTGCAATGCCTCGTAGGAAAGGGTGTTTACGGTCAGATTTTTATGGTTTTAGGTGGAATCGTAAATCAAACCGTTATTAACTATTTCTACATAATGAAAACCAAAACCAAAAGGTAATAATAAAAATTAAACCGAACAATTATCAACAGTTTGGTTTGAGCTTTGAGCAAGTTAAAATTAAAAATAAAATCAAACTGAACCATTATACAGTTTGAAACGGGCTAAATACACGAAGCCCAAATATTTTTTTATAAAATTATGCACAAATCATGTTACCATAAACCATTTCTATAATATAACCTCTAAGAAAGTGGTGTAATGGTTAAAGTGGTGGAGAGACAACATAAAGGTCTCAAGTTCAATACTCACTTAGAGCATATTTTACTTGAAGGTAGTTGCTTGCGGTCGCACTTTACCTGTTGCTCTCGGTTAGTCGGGTATTGGAGAGACCTGGGAGTTTACCATGTAAGTGGGTTTTCAAGGTCATAAAAAAATCTATAATACATTTCACAAAATAAAACACAATTAATACCATTATAATAAAGCCATAGCCTCTAGCCCTCTAATACAAGAGGTTAACAAAATCTGCCATCTCTAGCCGCTGGCCTTACCGACTTAAAAATAGTGATTTATGTAGGGCAAAATGGGCGGGTTGGATAACGGTCAGAACATGTTTGCTTAGGAGGGGTGTGGGTTATAACGGGTTTTAAGCAAATTTAAATAGATTGTTATTAAAAAACATTAATTTGATTTAAGATTAAAACGATTTATAATCAATCAAATAGTTCATTAGGGTAATGTTTAGTGATTTTCTTATTAAATATGTTATTAATCATTCTCAAATAATTGAATCCATTGCATTCAAATATTTTTTAGGTTACCCATTTTAATCCATTATACAATAATTGTTTACTCAAACAAACCAATTTTTTTGATTTGAGAGAAAATTGACCCCTCTATGTCAAGTGACTCAAAAGAGCTAGATTTGAGGAGGGAGTAAACCGTTTTAATTTAAAGGGTATGCCTTTTTTATAACTGATTTTACATTATTTGTTTCTTCAGCTTTTGACGTGGATGTAAATTAAAAAAGAAAAAAGAAAAAAAAAACCAATCTTCTTCCTTCTATTCTTGCATGCCTATGTAATTCGGATTTATTCTATTATGTTTTTATGCTTATTGAATAAGCCAAAATCCCCACCGTGAGCTGTAAGGGACTCGGTCTGTTACGTGAAGGGGTAGACCTCCGGCTCAGATCCGTATATCGTCATTGCCATCATCGCCCATCGTGCTTGTGTGTAAACAATGCAGGGGGTTTGTTAAAATAGTATTTTAGAGTGTAAGGAGGTTGCATGAGTGTTTTCTTTAAAAGTGTGCAAGGGAGTTGTTCCCTGCAGAATCCAGAATCCCTCTTTTTGGTGAGAAACCTCACTATTTATAATAAGGTTTTGGGTCCTTTCAGATGAGCTTGATGAAATTGGGCTTATCCTACTCAAGGGGTTAGCCCAACACTTATGATGATACCATTAATGGTTATACTATATATATTTGTGTTATTTTAATATATAATCACCACATATCCGAAAACAAACACTCGTAACTAAAACTAACCATGAGAAGATGGGATGGACTTGGCCCGTGGGGAAGGGAAGAATGGAGGATTAACCGTTGAACTATTAGAAAAAGTTGATTAATAATTTTAAAACACAAATAAAAGGCCAATTCAAAATATGTAATTAGAATAGAATTTAGATATAATATATTTAATACTAAATATATAAAAAAACAAAAATTTATTCAAGTATTTAGAGGTAATATAGGAGATAATTATGACTCGTTTAACCTCAATACTTTTCAAGGTTTATTTGAACCTTGAGAGACCTTGTAATGTGTTAGTAAGTTATTTAGATTAGACAGAGTCATATTTTGTGAAAGACATGCTTGTGAAGAATGATAAACTAACGAGTCTTGCAATATGTTAGCAGGTTTTTCATATTACACAAAACAAAAGTACGTGTATCACACACAAATAAATTGTAAGTATAACCCACGTCCAACTTAAAATAAACTTAATTTGATGCTACCACAAATATTCAGTTTAATGTAAGTATAACCCGCAAATTGGACATAATTATCTTACATTATACATTAACCGGGTTATTAGACAATTTGATGACTAATTAGAACCTTTGCAATAAGGAGTGAGTGAGCCCTCTTGACAAATGATATGTCGTTGCAGGGCAAATTCTCCTCGGACCACGTATTACGTTGCCTCATTTGTGAGGCGTTTTTATGGTGATGTTTCACGGGATAAACGAACACGAATGAACTTTGTGGGTCCTGTTGATTGGTACAACACTTGTGCTAAAGGCAACACAAGTGAGAAATAATAAGATAGATTATAGTAATTAAAAGATCTTAAACATTTATAAAAGAAGGTTTAGTAGTATGCTCCCCATAGTTTGTCACATTATGAAAGAATTCATAAAGACTTCACTCTCTTTCTTTTTTACAGCCAAACTGGGAAGACGAATATGCAAGAATTGAAGCCATTGGTGAGAAAGCTTTTCAATGAAGGGGCATAATGTGTTGATGAATTTATTTCTAAAGATTGACCATATGACGTGTGTATTTGCCTATTTGGTGCCTCATGCATATGTATGTAGTCTTTTTCTAAATATTTGGGGTTGAATCTTGATCATTTTTCAAGGGCGCATGGACAATTCTAAAACTGTTCAAATAGCTCGTAATTTGAAACTCAAAAAATTAATTTATGCAACCTAACATATTTATACAACCTAATGTATTTTGCATACTAATTTATAACAAACAAGTCGTTTACTAGTTCATTTTTCAAACATGGTAGACATGTTGAACCATTCTAAGAACCGGGTAACGTTTTAATAAATTTTAAAATAAAATTATGATCAAATTATATTATTAATAGTGCGACTCAAACAAATATAATTAATATAGGGTCTATATTCATAAGAGACATACGTATATGCCTTTTTAATTATTAATCCGTGTACAATGAGGAGTTGTATGAATAACAAATGTTTGTTAAACTGATTACTTATAAAAAATTAGAGATAGATAAAGTAAACTTTTTAACATTTTCTAAAAGAAAAAAATAGTATAATTTAAAAATCGTTAAACACTTCTTTATATACAAGATTGTATATACAAAAACTATATTGTAATAAATATTTGATATGATGAAAACTACTTATTACATTTAACAATAAAATATAACAAATTAAAGTTTTCCTTAAGATGTTGATTAGTTTTATCTAAAAAAGGAGAAATAAAAAATCACTAAAATGTGTTAAATATGACAGTATGAACTAAATATTGACAACAAATGTTTTAAAAATTATAATTAATAAAGTGTGATTATTATAGGTTTAATAATCATTCGAACCACATATCAAAAACTATATGTTCTAAGATAATAAATACATATAAAATTAAGAACTAAAACTTAGTTTAAAAAAAACAAAATATTCATTATTATTTGACATATTGCATTTTTACCATCTAACGACATTAAATTATTAAAAATTGTAAATATCCATAAGTAATACTTATCATCATTATTTTTCATTTTTTTAGCTATAATTTAAAACTTTTGAATTATGTACCTTGATAATTCAAAGTATGAAATAATAATTATAACTTTTGACATAATTGTAATTTAATTAACATTTAAAGATAATTTGACTTAATTAATTTACCTCATTTAATGTATGAATTAATTATATTTATTAAATAAAATTAATTTTTAATGTATGTTGTAATTGATGATAGTAACATATATTTTGCAGCACAATATGCTATATATTTTTTACGTATTCTTTGTATCAAAAAAGATTGTTTTCATTTGGATCTCATATGCTTGTGTTTGTGTGGTTTAACCACACTTATGTTATGCAATTGTTTTTTATAGTTGATGCAATGATTAATAGTATGATGATTAACGATGAACAAGAACAACCTTCCATGATAAATAACACACAAGAAGACAACTTTTCTTGAGTTCCAATTCAAATCACAACAGGTATATATGCATCTATTTATGTTTGTAAATTTCTGTCATCACATGATGATGATGTTAGTGTTAGTGCTAGTGTTGGTTGTCTTTAGATGAACTAACAAGATGAAGATGTTGGTATGAATGATCATTATCTAAATCTACTTTGTTTTCACAACAATGATGAGGATGAAGGTTACCTAAACTCTATTTAAGATTCAAGTGATAGTGAAAAATATTATGACAAGGATGTTGAGGATGATGAAGATTACGGGGATGAAGAAAACAAAATATTATGATCCTAATGGAAATTAAGCGTAAAATCAGTTCTTTAGCGGGTAAGTTTCAAAACGGGGAGATGAACTTGGCACCCACACACACGGTGTGATCTATGCGAGGTGAGGTTGGTTCAAAATCAATAGGAAAAGGATAATACTCTGATTCTGTTGTGACTGGATGATTTGGTTCCGAACCGGGATTTGTTCTCCCACTACTAATGGTAATGTACGAGACCAAGGTTTGGTTTTCAATCAAAGGAAGTTAACCTTAGGAAAAGCCAAGTGGCTACTCCTCTTAAAACACAGGATTCGGCACAGACGTGGTATGCTCTCAATCTGATAGAAATTGATCGGACCTCCCTCCTTCCCCTGTTCCTTCTGGATGAATAATGGGTAACTAGTAGTGTAGTTAGTCAGCTATACGGCTTTATACCGTGCTATACTGCTCTATACTTCACTAGTGCAGTCAGTCATTGTGCTATACTTCTTTCTTTCACTATTCAAGTCAAGGTCTGATTCCTTTGGAGCTCAGGGGCCTGTGATCTGTTCGAGTCAGGCCTTCGTTCAGATTTCAGATTCGGACCCGCCATACTTCCTTTGACTACTCCTGAGATATAGTGGAAACATTTGTTATGGTGGCGAGTGGGGAGTGAAAACACCAATGCAACAGAGAACGACCACATGAATCGGAATCCGCTTAACTTATTAAGACAGACGACCGAGAAAGAAAGGCGCCGCGTTCTCCAAGTGGTTGATCTTAGCTTAGCGTGTTAGCCGCTGCTTCATTTCGTATAGTGATAACGCTTTCTCTTTCTTAGCGCTCCGCCCCCTTGTATAGTAATGGGAACTTTGGTTGCGCGGCTTTCTCTTATACTTATAAGGGTCTATTTTCTCTGACTTGACTCAGCTTGACCTACTTGACTCAGCGGTTAGAGTATCGCTTTCATACGGCGAGAGTCATTGGTTCAAATCCAATAGTAGGTAAAACCGACCGAAAGCCCCGCTTTTGCCAGCATGACAGCAAGCACGGACTGGCAGAAAGGTGGAACCCTTTCTTAGTTATGGTGCTGAAGCTGAGGAAAAGAAGAGTAAGCCAATAGTATCCCGGGGAAAGAAGAAAATGGCACATTGACATTTCGAAAGACTTTGAGAAGAGGGGCAACAGTGAAGATGCCGAGAATGGCCGTGTCTATGGGGATTACCGGTCTTAGTCAGAATCTGTTGCAAATGCATGTGAGGGAGGAATGCCTGCATTAAGATTTAAAACTTGTCGTCTACTTGAAGGAAATGTGAAACAAAAGTTTTTCCCTTGCATCTTGGTCACTTTTACTTTATTGTTATTTGTTGTAGGGTCCTTCTTTGGTATTTTCCGCTTCGTACTTTCGCCTCTTGATAGATTCTCTTCGTTTTTCATGGAATTCCCCCAGGATCTTCGAAGTATCCTTCTTTCCTTGGTGTTTTCCTCCGGTCTTTATTTATTCAGATGGTGGTCTGATGTCAAAGAGACTCAAGAAGGAGAAGAAAAAGAGACCCTTATGAGAAGGAGAAGAAAACAAAAAGGTTGGAATTGAAAGAAACATGACTTGTCAAAACTGTTAAGAAAACGAACATAATAAAAGATCTTGCCAAAAAGATGACTCAAGTGACCCATTTGGGCTTATTTTGGTGTATTTTGACTTGTTTGGAACAATTTTGGTGTCTTTGGAAACGTTTGGATATTTTATGGTGCAGTTTGATTTGTTTGGACGTATTTTGGTTTATCTTGAATGTTTTAGATCATTTTAGTCACATTTTTGTGTTTTGTATTTTTTTTGCAATACACAAACTATTGTTACAATTTTTAAAAATTTTCTCGATTTTTTTTAATTTTTTAAAATTTTTTAAAATTTTTTGCAATTTATTTTTCAAAATCCATGTTATTGCCATGTTATATAGGTTATATAACTAGGATTGAAACATAAAATAAAATGAATTTATCTAATTGAAAAAAAAAAAAAAGTTTAAGTAACTTGATTAAAACTAAATAAAACTGGGTGAGGTTTTTACAAATTAAATTACCCCTTTTAAATATTCATCTTATTAATTTTACTTTTTCAACATCAAACTTCAGTGTTTCCCAAAATAAAATGATCATTTAATAAAATCATAGCCGCACAAGATAAAATACAACATCATTTAATTAAACCATGCCTCAAATCCTCTATATAAGATGTTAACAGAATCACTCGTCTTCTGCCGAATAGCCCGAAAACCGGTGCTAAAAGAACCGGACAAATTTTATAAGAGGCTAAGAGCAAGTAAATCTTATATGAACCGGAATAGAGAAGAACGCTAGCTTGGCCAGAAAATCCGAGTTTTGAGGAAGTAGTAAAATCAGCTATAAAAAAAGTTAGAATGGCCAAGTTACAAACGAATTACTAAACACATACATAGAGGCTCATTTTTAATATTCACATATGATACATAATCTGTCAGAAACGGCCCTGTCACTCGGTTAAAAATGGTTCTTTTAATGACCAAGTTTGGCGGTATATATGTTACAAGATTCTTGTATCTAAAGGTTATATTTTGCTTATCCTCCAAATGAACCGCAAGGACCTAAACTACAGGGTTCTAACTGTGAATCTGGAAATTAAATATTCACCACGCGGCCTCGTGAGGGCATATGCAGTCACCATTTTACACATGTAATCATCATTCACAATTTTTCACTCTTTCATATGCTAGGAGATTTCACTTGGAAAAGAAATTGTCCATACTAATGGATTCGGGTATTGATTCATCAAATATGCTACTTTTGGGAAGACTGGGTAGAATGGGCATTATCTATATTGTTATTGATTGTATATCAAACTCGATCAACCACTTTTGAGATATATTTAAACGAATACTTGATCATCCTCCACCCACAATATTTGATCGACGTTTATATGTGCCTCAAAACGCATCCTAAGGGTCTTGTTGTAAGGAATAACATAATCATTATTCACTATGCCTGGCAAAATGGGCGGGTTGGGTCGGTTGGGTAACGGGTCAGAAAGGGTTCGGGTCAGGATGGGAGCGGGTCAGAACGAGTTTTAAGCAAAATCAGTTTGGGTTCAAATGGATTGTTCTTAAAAAACATTAATTTAATTTAACTTAAGATGTGATATAAGATGGGCATTATCTGTATGGTTTATATTGTTATTGATTGTATATCAAACTCGAACATCCTTTGTCAAGAGAAAGGACCATATGTTACTTTCTTGTAGTGCACATAGCCACATAACCATTGCTAGTTTTGTTAGTTGGCTATTAGAAGTTGTAAAATAAGGTTTATCCTGTATAGTTTGGATTTTTCTTACCCACTTAGCCACTTATAGCTTAAAATAATTTAGTTTTATATATGTAACCACAAATATTCAACTTAATGTAAGTAAGACCCTCAAAACAAAATGCAAAAATCACTAATATGAATAGGGCCTAATTATCATACAATATAGTAATATACGTCAATCGAGTTAATAGAAAATTTTGACGAATAACACATTACGTTGCCTTGTTTGTGGGGAGTTTTTATGATGTTTCTCATGATAAACGCCCACGAATGAACTTTGTGTGTCCTGTTGATTGGTATTGAAAACACTTGTGCTAAAAGATCATGCAACATAAGTGAGAAAGAATAAGATAGATTATAGTAATTAAAAGATCTTGCTAAACACAAAAAAATAAAATAAAAGAAGGTTTACTAATATATATATGCTCCCCATACTTTGTCACATGAATTCATAAAGACTTCACTCTCTTTTTTTTACAGCCAAACTGGAAAGACGAATATGCAAGAATTGAAGCCACTTGGTGGGAAAGCTTTTCAATGAAGGGGCATGTGTGTCTTTGGTGCCTCATGTATATGCATGTAGTCTTTTTCTAAGGATTTGGGGTTGAATCTTGATCGTTTTTAAAGGAGGCATGGATAGCTCTAAAACTGTTTTTAAAGGACGCATGGATAGTTCTAAAGCTCGCTCTAAAACGACTCGTTTACCAACCAAGTCCAAGACATCCGTACCAAAAATTATATGTTTTACCGATTATCTAATTAAATAAGTTAACATTTGAATCGCAAAGTGACCACCAATAACGCTACCTCAATTCTTGCATATTCATCTTCGCCGTTTTTCTGCATCAATTCTCTTTCTTGCGTATTCATCTTCCATATTTGAGTTTTCTGCATCAAATAATACGTTTCACAAAATAAAATACAATTAATACCACCATTTAACAAAACCATAGAACCGGTGCTAATGAACCGCCGAGTTTTTATCAGATCAAGTAAACAAGAATGAACAGATGGAAACAGGACGTAAACAAGAATGAACAGATGGAAACAGGACGAACCGGCGTAAAGACGAATGCTACTTTGACCCGAGTGCGCTAGTTTTGAGGAGGGAGTCAACCGTCTTTACTTATCGAATATCTCTTTTTTATAACTAATTTTAAATTGATTGTTTCTTTAGCTTCCGATGTGGGATGTTAATTAAAAAAAATCTCCTTTTTTTCAGTTCTTGCAAGCCTATGTAATTCCTTTTTTATTCAATTAAGTTTGTATAATTATGAAACCATTGATGGATATGTAATATATTATATATGTTTGTGTTATTTTGAGTTAAATAGACTTGTAATATAACTGCGATCTTTTATAAAGGAGTAAAATGTCATTTTAGTCTCTACAGCTGGTTGACCAAAATGAGGATCCCAAATTGCATGAGCAATAGGTCTTACATGTAAAGGGTTCTGTACCCATGACTCAAAATTTCCTACAACTTTTAGCATTTTAGTCCAATAGTTTAAATTTTGCAATTTTAGTCATTATGGTTTCATTTTATTGTCATTTTAATCATTATGGTTTCCATTTTATTGCTATTTTAGTCCAATTAAATTTAAACTTTTGTACTAAAATGACAAAATTACCAAATCAAAGGGACAAAAATGATAATAAAACGAAACCATAATAACCAAAATAGCAAATTTTAAATTATTGGACTAAAGTGCCAAAAGTTGTCAAACCATTGGGACTAAAATGACATTTTACTCTTTACAAAAAGGCAAATTAAAGAAGGCATATACGTATGTCTCTTATGAATATAAACTGTATACTATATATGTTTGAGAATGTTAGAAGATAAAAATACCAAGTTACATCACTAATAAGATCATATATGTTTGAGTTATATTACTAATTATATCATAAGTTTATTCTAAAATTTATTATAGTATGAACCAGTTCTTAAAAAGGGTCCAACCGGCCTGAAAAGGATCTAGTTCATAAAGTTTATAATATATAATAATTTTTAAAAATCAAAACTTTTAAAAGTAAGAAAATATTTTAAATCGGTTTGAAAATAAAAGTTTTATAAAAACAAGTTAGTTTTTACGTAATATTAACTGAAGTTTTTTAACGTATCTTACTTTAAAAATCTCAATTGTTACAAATCTAGAATGTTATGTACTAATTTTATAGTTTTAAATCAAAATGTTGTTTTATAATTTCTAAATTTTTATTAAAAACTATTTAATATTTTATATGCAATCCGTGTAATACACTGGCTAATAGCCTAGTTATATAATAAGAAAGGATTTTTAAAGAAGGTCCTGCTAAGTGTGTCGATCCTCAAGGAGCAACAGTAAAATTGTACAAATTTTAACATTATTTTACTTAACTTTTGTGAAAATAACATTAAAAATGTTAGGTTGGTCAGTTAATTAGACATCATGAGTTGGGGGTTTATTGGAAGCGGCTTCTCTATTATTTTGGGTAGAGGTAAAGTTGTCTTCATCTGACCCATCTCAAACCATACCTTGCGAGTGAATCAAGCATGTAGTGCAAATATTAACAATTCACCCATGAACATCCTAGCCTCCTAGGTTTTATTTATGGCTACAAATACCTAAAACAAACACATGAACAGGAGAGACATAACTTAACAGTTAAATCAGTGACATATTTAATATTTTCATAAAGTTTGTCAATAACACTGCCTCAATTCTTGCATATTCATATTCCTAATTTAGTTTTGTTTGGTACACGCCATCATTAGACGTCCATCAGGACCATCATCAACCGGTCTCACAATCAACATGAAGGTATACATCGTCAAATCAGAAAGATATAAACATATATTTAAATCAGCTGTTAAATTAGGAATTAAGGATGATATAAACAGATTCATGAATCAACCTACAAATAAAGATAATAAAACATTATTTTTAGTAAGTGTCACAACAGCAACATGAAAATAGCTTTTTAAATCACCCGTCAAATTAGTAACATGACCATAACCGATTTTTAAATCGACAAATGATACCATAAAATGTCTTCAAAGGCTTGAACCCAACATTTCAAATGCAAAAACATAATAAAATTTAACAAATTTGATACGATAGTAACGCATTACCAGAATTAACCTAAGGAACTAACCAGGGGCGGCCCTGAGAAATTGGGTGCCCAGGACGAGTCGGGGAAAAAAGACACCTAACACATTCAAAGCTCCTGACCAAGCGGGGGTCAAGGGGGCCGCGCCCCCTTGCGGGGTCCTAGGGGCAGCGCCCCTGGTGGCCAGTCAGCGGGCGGGGGTCAAGGGGGCAGCGCCCCCTTGTGGGGTTCGGGGCAACGCCCCGAAACCTAAACGAAATGTCATAAGTTAATATGTTCGGGATTAACTTCCGTATTTTACCTAAATCAGTCATTCAATAATCAGTAAACTGTAAATCCATGGGCCCAATTTCTTGGGATTTTGAATTTCAATTTCTTCTTGAACGTGAGCGTCCATGGAGCCGGTTAGAATAAAAGGCTTTTGAGAAATGAAATGGGCCCAATTTTTTTGGGTATAGGAACTAGTAGTTTCTTTTTCATTATAAATATATTTAACTGAGTTATTTGTTACTTAAACACGTGTAATACTCAGGTTTATAACCTAGTATATATATAAATACATATATAAAAATGTGCCCCTCGAAAAATTGGGCCCGGGACGGAGGTCGGGTTTGCCCCTCCCCCGGGCCGCCCCTGGAACTAACGACCGAAAGTAAAGAGCCAAGGATGACATGCCTTATGAACCAACAACAAAACCATAGTCTGAGTCAGTTGCAGGTTCTTTAGCGAAACATGTGGTGAGTCCCACCAAACTAACCGGAATGCGTGGACCCACTGACACGAGAGTTGCAGATAGAGAACTTGAGTTCTTGCTGTTGGAAGTAGTCGCAATTGGAGGTGGTTGTAACGTCTGACCACGCAAGACTGCCAATGCCACCATCATGAATGTTTTCAGGACATGGAGTGAGTCCCATAACTTCTTGTTCATTGATTGAGCCATCGAATCGGGTTTCTTGAATCTTTTTTGAGTTTAAAAAACGACCACCAGGTCCTCTAGCCCTCTTGAGGGCATGAGCGTGTCTTGATTCGTGTAGATACGGCTGTCCAGGTATCCAGGAAAAGAGTTATATAGGGACATGAAATGACGTTCAAAAAAAATAAAAAGACATGAAATATGTATAAAAAATTAACAAGTTTGGTTCAAAACTTTAATCTAAGACAACCATTTTTTTCAAGCAAAAAAACTGTTAAATTACCATAAAGAAAACAATTAAAACCCCCAAAGTTTTAAAAAACTGAATATTACCTATATAAATTGTATTGGGGTAAAGAAACCGAGTTACTCGTAAGCTACTTGAGGCCTATTTATTATAGAACGCATCAAGTTGATCATAAACAAGCTAGCTTGATCCTATGCTTGAGACTATATTCTAGCTTATTTAATAAACAAGCTTCACCTGGTTTAACTAGGCTTACAAGGCTAAATGAGACTACTATTTAACATAAATACAAATATTTACAATTACATAGTAAATGTTATTATATATAATTATGACTAAAATAACTCAATATATATTTTATTATTATATATAAATTAATATAAATAATTATTGATATACAAGAAATGCATATGCGTGTATAAATAAAATAATTAATATTTAGCTTGAAATCATTTTGAAAATTTTGGGGGACTTTTCACAAAATACAAAAATTTACTAACAATTGAAGTTGAAATATGTTAGAAGGCAATGGCCCAGAGACCTATTGATAGTTATCATAAAAGTCCCTATACTTAACTTTTGCGTTAATTAAATCCCTTTACTTTTAAAACTTAAAGATTGTTCGGTAGCCTCTTAATGGTTATTAAGAGGTTATCTCTTGTTCATAGCCTCTTATTAGTTAAAAAATATTTCTAAATCTGAATGGTTAATATGTAGTCTCTTAATTATTCAGGCTTAAGGTTTCCTCTCAATCAGTAAGAAACAATAATTTATTAAAAGGTAGCCTCTTAATGACTATTAAGAGGCTACCAACCAGCCCTAAAGTCCTTTTCTACATGATTTAATCCATTAACCTTTCAACATTCAACAAATATTTAAGAAGATTTTTCTTTTGAGATTGGATCGTAAGAGGGGAGTCCCACGGCTAGAACTAGAGGTTCTTTTAGCCTAAAAAATATTCTAGGTGTGAATGTACAAAAAAAACAATAACAAAATTTTTTTTATGATGAAGTCCTCAAGGCCTAGACTTTATTAAGAGGACTTAATCATTATGTTTACAACTATAGGGATTTATAATCATTCAAAAATAAAGACAAAGGGCTAATTACAAGTTACAAGCAAAAGCAGTTTGAAAGAAAATGAAATAGAAGCTAAAAGGATGAATACCTTTCTTGGTTTTAAAAGCTTGTTTTGTGCCTCAAGTTTTGCACGATATTGTCTCCTTCGAAGAATCGCGTTGTACTGTTTTGCATTAACGTATATGGCTTCACCTTGTGCAAAATCAGGAGGAAGTGGGACCCGTGTAGACATTATGTTCATTCCTTGAAAATGAGGCAGCTGGTAATGTGTGTAAACAATGAAAATATACCACAGATAAATGACACTTAAATTAGCTAAAAAGAAATAAAGTATTTTAAATATGTGGAAATTTGAAGAATTATGTTCAATTTCTAAATGGAGAATGCAAGAGCTACTTAATTTTTTTTAAAAGGAAGAATAGAAGAAATGATAAATACTTATTTTGTAGCAAAAAGAGAGAATATTTGTTATACATTATCTTCTCATATCAGCCAAATAAGATCTATTTTCACAATATTATTCAGGGACTTGTTTGTGGTTTGCGCATATAATGTATATATATGTCGGTCTTGAGGGACTGTAAAATTACACTAGCTTTCACATTATTTTACTTACTTTTTGTGAAAATAACGTTAAAAATGTTAGGTTGGTTGATTAGACATCATGACTCGATAGTCTTATTGGAAGCAACCTCTCTATTCTTATGGGGTAGATGTAAGGTTGTCTACATCTTATTGTCCTCGACCATACCTTAATTTTGCTAATGATGAGATATACCGAGACTGAGTACGATGATGATGATTCCACATTATTTATAATACCCGAAAAGAAAAAAAATAATAATATATAATTACATAATAATATTAAGAATCTATTATATATAATAAATAAAAATCTTTGGGGGACACATGACACAATTCTAGGCCATCTAAAATTTAGTTTCCCGCTTCTCTCTCCTCATTAATTATCAATATTTATTATTTTGTTAGGAATTAAGGATAATGAATTTTAATATGTATAATAATTAATATATTATTAATAAATTGGATTTAAAATGAAATTAACTATGTAGCTTTTAAATAAACTTATATTCTTTTTTAATAACTTTTATTTTGTTTTTCAAGTATCATCAAATTTAAATTATATTACTTAAAGAGTAAATTGTCATTTGCGTCCATAAGGTTTGCTCACTTTTGTCATTTTAGTTCAAAAGTTTAAATTTCATTATTTTCGTCCTTAAGGTTTCCATTTTATTGTCATTTTAATCCAAAAGTTTAAATTTTCTTAAACTAAAATGACAATAAAACGAAAACCATAAGAACCAAAATGACAATAAAATGAAAACCATAAGGAACAAAATATTGAAATTTAAACTTTTGGACTGAAATCACAAAAGTGAGCAAACCATAGGGACGAAAATGGCAATTTACTCTTACTTAAAATATTTAAAAATAAAACATTAATGGTACTAATTGATTTTATGAGTGATTCTTTTTTAAATATTTAATATGATTTGATGATTTGAATGATAAAAATACACTATATTGAAATAATAAAAAGTAAATATTTTTAAAAATCCAAATGATATGTATTAATAAAAATTCTAAGTCAAGTTAATTTTAGTGTGTTAAAGAAGAATAAGTATACATTAATTAAATTAAAATTTATAGATTACATTACATAAAAATGATAACACATAGTTGAAAAAAAATTTAAATTAAAATATGACTTTTTGTGTAAAACAAGAGTTTAGTTAAACTATACAATTTACATGTTTTTTTAGTTACATAACTTTTTGTTACGAGATATATATATATATATATATATATATAGGGGAAGGTTCCCCTAAAAAGTCTATTTTGCCTAAGAAGGCTAAGAAGGATTTTAAAAACTCGAAAACCGACTCAAAGAAACCCCGATTGAACTCATTTTTGCGTCATTGGAACCGGCTTGTCGAACCCTAAAACCCAAACCCTAAATCATAAACAATAAACCCTAATACTAAAACCAAAACTTTAAAAACAAATCTTTAACATAAAGATACAACTTAAAAGCTAAAAACCAAGCCCTAAAACCTAAAATCTAAATCTAGATGTTAAAATGAAAAATTAAAATCTAATATTGTAGGGTTCGATGAGACGGTTCCAATGCCATCGAAATGAGTTCAATCGGAGTTCGTTTGGGTCGGTTTTAAAGTTTTTAAAAATCCTTCTTAGCCTTCTTAGGCAAAAAAGACTTTTTATTTGATCCTTACCCTTTTTTTTTTAATATATATAATATTTTTTTTCAACCCGTGTAATACATGGGATTTTAACCTAGTAATATTAATAAGAAGTAAAAATATATCTACATCTGAAAGAAAGAAACGTATGCGTGAAACTTTTCCAAAACCCTTGACCTAATCTTCCTAAATTAACTTGGCAGAATAAAACCCAGTTCCTAAACCCTTATTATCGGCAACAACTCACCGAAGAACTTGGGGAAATTGCTTCCATCTCGCTTCATGGATCGATCAGGTCTTTTGAGCCGTCGTTCCTCCTCACAAAAACCTTCAATTGAAAACGGAATCCAGCCCCGACCTGTGGTCGATTGGCCACCACTGCGCCATCATAAAGCTGAATCGATTGGCTACTAAAAACCTTCCGCTGCATCACGTCGTAGACTCCAGTTCATTATTCTGCTATAGCATCTTCCAATCATCCTGGTTAAATCAATAGTTGGTTCAGGTAACAATTATGAACCATTGATGTTTTGCATCTATTTTGTAGATATTAGAAGTGTGATGACTGATCTGGTCTCATCAACTAAAACCTGGTCTGGAATTAATGTTTAATAAGAATTAATATTGAAATACAAAGATCTGTTGGATACAAATCTGATAAAACCTATCAGTAAAAGATTAATGCATAAATAGGAAATCAACAAAGAATAAAGAGGAAGTCTGATGTTTACTTGGGTCTACTAACTTGAAGTGGAAGTCTAATGATTTAAGTAGCTAATGAATTTGTATGTGAAACCAGTTTGAGATAGTGCAGGTCTTCATTTTGGCTTATAAGATTCAACCTCGTTTAATTTAACTAATCAACTGATTAATATTACCTTTGTTGATTTAAGTGTGCTTTTATTTTTACCAGCAAACCTTCATTGCTTGAGTCAATTTAAAGATTTTAACTTAATGGGTATAAATCTTGGAGCACATTACTGAAACGTGAATCACATAACTAATAAGATATGCTTGTTGATGTTTTAACATTAGAATAAGTAACCGTAGACAATCATAAAAATTTATATGTTAATACTTCTTAAATAGAATCATGTAACCAGGTTGATTTTCATAATTAAACCAAATGAATGTTAAACATGAATATGATAAAAATTGACAGATGTTTTCATAGTTAAAGCCATCATGTTTTAAACCCATGGATTAGAAATTTAGTCATGAGTAACTTTAGAAAATATGAAAGGTAAATAATCAGTAAACACTAAATGATGTTATTTAGGAGGACACCAAATAAGATATGAACTAAACATTTTGTAATGAATCTGATAACATAAATTAGGCTATCTAAATTGAATTTCTGAAACTTAAAATATAGGTGTTAGTACAACGTGGGGACATTGAGACTTGTTGAATTTTTGCTGCTTTTGATAAACTAAGGTACGGATTCCTTCCTTTGTACTTGTAGTATTATCGCTTTGCTTCCGTTGATGCGACCCGTTTAATTTTCGAGCATTTTATATGTTACTTAGAAAGTAATCTGTTTTGACCTGTTTTGATTTTTGCATTATGATTTGAGACTTGTAGCATGCAATAGACTTCTAAAGTTGTACTCATTATTGCATGTTCCTATAAATAATAAGATTTCAGAAATTTTCATATATTTATCTATGCCATTTTTTTTTTGGCTTAGTAATCTGTTACCCGAGCATGTCTGACATGTCATTGTGGCGTCAATGATGTGACACTTTTCGTGACGGTGTATAATAAATAGTCACGGCGTCTCCATTATACGTTTAGTATTCAGGGATAGCATTGGCCATTGGAGGTGTATGGATCGATCCTAGTTCAGATATATGTTATATGTTTATACGTTCAGGGGGATGGCATTATGTGTGTACGCCCGCACACCATGTCATTAGGTGCATAGTCTAGCTAGCTGTGTATCCTTCATATTAGTTTCGGCTCTGGGTACTTCTATTTATTTACACGACTATTTTTGTTATAATCTGTCGTGTTCAGTTAGATGTTCAGTTACATGTTCCGTTATATGTTCAGTTATTTGTTCAGATACATGTTCAGTTTAGCATCATACGATCAGTGTTATCAGTTCTGTAACAGTTATAATCGCTTCCGCTTATCTGTCTTTATCACTACTATTGTTCTTCCGTTACTGAGCAACTTTTGGCTCAGCCGTTTTTCCTTTCTTGTGTTTTCTGTTGTTTCTATAACAGGTACACAAGGGAACCAGGGAAATCATGGGAACGTGTGATGAGAGAAATTGAAGCTGATTAATTGAATAAAAGACTTTCTTAATGTTTAAATTAAGATGTTAAGACTTGAATTATTTAAGTTGTTTTGAATTTATTTTGGATTATTATTGCTTTAAATGAAGGATGTTTTGATTTGATATCTGTAATAGTAACACGTCAGCTCTAGCCGGGTTGGGGTGTTACATTATTATTCACATATATAAGTGGGAACCACTAAACGAAATGTCAAACAAGGCATTTCAAATAAGGTCTTGTTTGGGATTGCTTATTTAACCTTAAAAGGACTTTTTGTTAAAAGTTCTTATTAACTTATAACTTTTTGAAATGAAGTTTTTAAAAATGTATTTGGATTAACTTTTCCAAAATAAATTTTTAAAATGACCAAAAAAGACATTTTTTTATTGACACCATTTTAAGATTATTGGATAAAGGGTAAAGAGTTGGGTAAATTTGTAATTTTATGTCAATAAGTCATAAGTCATTTTGAAAAGCTAAAATTTTTAGCTTTTGAAAAACAACTTATTACTCTTTTACAAAAAGTCATTTTTAAAAGTCTTTTTAAGTTTGATAAACAACTTATTAACTTATTAACTTGAAGGTATTTAAAATACCTATGCTAGAAGAAGAGGCAGAATAATTGTGAAAGAATTAGATGAATTATACTATATTTAAATATATTGATAAACAAAAAAAAAAGGTTTTGTAGTTTTCCTCACCATGGTTTGTGAACCGTAACCATAAGGGCATACAACCCATGAATGTATGGAAGTGGAATACAAGCCTGAAATGAAATCAGGAAAAAAAAACCATCACTTAAAAAAATAGCAATTTGTTTGCTTATGAATGGTTATATTTGGATTATGTTTTTAATCTAACAAGTTAAACAAGTAAAAGTAACAAATAATAGCTTATAATTAATCAAGTCAAACAGTTAAGTATTTTGTATGCATAAAACCTCCCAAGTCATTTTATTCAAAACATTAAAATTACTACTATGATAATATAATTTTGGCAAACATAATAAAATCTACTAAAAATTTAAAACTTTGCAAAAGGAAAGCTCGGATCAACCCAGCTTTATATATTTCAATCAATATTAAAAAACACTCATTTTTACATCAATCAATATGACTTGTTTGTTACAAACCCACCCATTTTGACACGTCCGCTTAATCATTATAATTTGCGTAGAATGGACACTAAGACTATACAAAAAAATTAAACACTATGTTAAAAAAACTTTGGCTCAACACTACTCAAACACATAGTAGTATGTATTAAAATCACATCCCCAAATTTGGTCAACCTGTCCATTTTGCCACCTCTACTTAGAACACGTAGCCAAAAAGGTATCCCCCTCTAAATTTTGCAGGGGACGCAAGACCGCTCACAAACTTGGTTCAAATTCATAAATGAAATAACCTCCTATTAAATTGATTTATAAAATATTCAACTTACATATGGCTGTTTATGATCAGGTTGAGTAGCAAAAGCATGATCTTGAGTAGGCAAAGCAGATCCCACACTGCCTTCTTCATGCGTCCCGTGAGCTAATAAAAAGAAACAAAAATTTATCAGAATATTTCATTAGATAAATGTCAATAACACAAATTTTTGGCAAAGTTGGGCTTCAAAAGCAATTTTGTATGCCAAACACACAATCTCAAAATTTATAGGCTCCATAACTTTGCCACTAGCAATGACATTGACTAATTTATGAATGGCTTGATTTGGATATCCTTATAAAAGTTAAAACATAATGTATGTTCTTCCCACCCACTTTCATAACATCACATATACCGATATACGTATATGCTTTTAATCACAAAATTAAAAGACAAAAATATCATGTCGAATTCTATTCCATATAAAATAAAATAAAATCAGTTATCAATTTATCATATACTTTATTTATTTTAATTTACTATACAATGGATAATTATGATGTATTTAGTGTTTCAAAAGAAATTTATAATACTATTGAAGTTAGGACAGAAAAATCCTTGAAGTCCTCAAAGGATTTACCTCTTATGTGTGTAGATAATTCAATGGTTAATCCTAGAATGGTCAGATAGAGTTAATTTAAAACTTTAGATCATTATAGTATTAATTGAATGTTCTGTAACTATAATTTAATGAGTCAAGTTATTTATAAAATTTCTTAAAATGAACAAAAAAGGTGGTTGCACAACAAGTTGTTTTATACAAAATCCCTAAAGATCAACCCTACACCTAAAATCCTATGACAAACAATCACATTTTGGAGAGTATGGTTAACTTCTAATCTTATATTAAATTTCTTAAACTTATTACTAATGATATTGAAAGTTTTATTGAACAAATCAACCCCTTAAACGATTAAATAGATAGATTAAATTACCCGATTGAATCGAAAACTTGTTTTCCCGATACTTACAACTATCTCCAGCACTAGCAACTTCAGGATAAGATTGACATGTGGATTGGGTTGATGTTGAATCTTGATCCTGAAACTGAAATTGAATACCTGTTTGCTTCGTGGTTTGCTGACGTGGCGTCGAAGATCCCATTTTCAAACTTAAGTTATTGGACAAAGTTGACTGGTCAACAAACGACTCAGCACCAGTCCACTGAGGCAGAAGTCCAACACCACACGGTTTACTGTTCCTTTTAAGCAATTCTTGCATGCTTCTAAAACAAGTTTATATGAAAATCACGCGTTATATCAGCAGATTACCTGTTCATGATTGTATATTTTTTATTATTTGAATCCAATAAATAAAGGCTCAAAACAGCCATAGAATCTGATGAAATTATATAAGCAAGATAATGTCAAAAATTAGATGCTTATCTTGTACCAGCATTCCATTAAGAACGGTAAGCATTAAAGAAACATATAATTAGTGTAACTAAAAGCAAATCTAATCACAAATTTAAAAAAAAAATAATGAAATTAACTTCCATTCTTGATGCCACAACTAAAGAAAGAATCTTGAAGTGAACATAATGATTTAAGAAAAATATCACAATATTAACAATCAAACAATATTTGGGATTTCTTATTAAAGTATATGGAGTTAAATGCAATTTGCAACCTTGTGGTTATTACATGTAACGTTTATGAAATTTGTAATAATCATTTATTTTTAATAAAGCGTTTATGACGTCATTGGAAATTTTATTATTATTAATTGTAGTTATGAGAAATTAATTCAAACAAAAACAAGATAAATAATTTAGAAATTTTTACAATTAAATAAAATAAACAAATAAGTTTTTATAAACTTTCAAAAATCTTTATGAAAAATTCATACAAATATATCTTAGTTACAAATTTTTATAAACTTTAATCATAATTAAATAAATAATATTAATAAGGATGTTTTAAAATTTTATAATTTTAAAATAACATTAAAATAATGTTTTTATGAAAGTATAATCAATTTACATTGATTATGGATTTTAAATAAAATATAAACAATTAAAAAAATGATTTAAACAAAGTTGAGGGGTAATTAGTGGCAATTTATAAACTGAAATTTACATAGAAACTAGGGAGGGGCTGAAAGTGTTAATGACCCAAAGTGGCCACCCCCTTTACCCGGTTACCACCCTTATCCGACCCAAACCCACATCGTTCGACCCATATTCCAATCCAACCGATTCCAGCTGTAAACCACTCGATTAGAACAATTTTGGAAGGTATACGAACGCGTGAACTGATTCAAATCCTCATTATGAGCGATTAACAACCCATTGATACGTATAATCGTTGCCAAACATAGAACACCCGATTGGAAATTCAAATTCATCAAAATCGTGTATAAAAACCCAATTCGCTCGACCCAGACATTCCTTTGAACACCACGAAACTTTCTGTGAAACAAAAACAATCTCTCAAGCGTTCTAAGTTAAGGATTCAAGGCAAAAAGAGCTCCGGTCGATCGCATCTTCTTCGCTCAGTCGAAATCCATCAAAACGAAATTCAAGGTAGGTTTTTCTTACATCCTTCTAATCGTTTCTACATCTAGAACATTATCCCTAAGGTTTCTGAAGCCATCAGACCTTTAATCGAACGAAATTAGATCGAGAAAGGATTAGGGTTTCGTTCGGTTAAGTTTCAGATTTGGGGATTTAATTGCATGCCATGTTAAAACTAAATAGAAACCGATTATTTCGCGGCTTAGAGCCTAGTTCAACCGGTTAATACACATGATTGGTGTGTGATGCGTCGCAGGTTCGAATCCCTCCAAGCCGGGTTAAAACCGGTTTTGCCCATTTTTTTTATTTTAAAATCAGATTTTAAAGATTTTAATTACACAGAAAATATTTTTATAAATAAAATATTAATCTGAAATAAATAATAAAATGTTATATACTTAGAATTTTAATTATAACTTTTATTATCAATTATTTATTTACATAGTTATTTATTTTACTCATTTAAAATAAATTAATATGTAATTACTTATTTTTATAAATAAACAATTTTATAAACTTATAATTTCTTAGATCATTTATCTATTAATTTATTTATTCATTTATATATTTATTCATTTATTTAGCTATTGAATTATTTAGTTATTTATTTATTTAATTACAACTCGTTATCTCATTTATTTAGTTAATTATTTATTTTCTTATTTATTTACCTAAAACTAATTATCTCATTTATTTACTCATTTATTTAATTATTTAAATTTCAATTCGTTATCTCATTTATTTGGTTAATTATTTATTTACTTATTTATTTATATAAAACTATTTATCTCATTTATTTAATTATTTATTTAGTTATCTACAAATATTTATCTCATTTATTTAATTATTTATTTATTTACAACTCTTTATCACATACATTTAGTTATTCATTATTTATTTATTTATTGACAATTCTTTATCTTATTTATTTATTTAATTACTTATTTAATTATTTCTACTTATAAACCTATGCTTATTTATTTACAATAAATGTTATAAACATAATACTTAAATATGCTTATACAAGTATTATCAAAAATAAATTGTTTTAAATCAATATTTAAATTTGTAAATAAATACTTTAAAGTCGACATTTGAAATTTAGATATTTTATTATTTTCATTTAAATCATAATAAACCTAATGGTGTTTATTCAAAGTAAATCGAACCCGTTGATCCTTTTAGAACCTAGATCCATAGAATGACATAGTTTTGTTAAACATATGCCTATTGAACTATTTAGGTAAACATTGAATTTGTGTTGGACATATTTGAACTATATTTGACAAGACATTGCAAAGGCTAGCTCACACACTAAGGTGAGTCTTCATAGCCCCTCTTTTACTATTTTTGTTTTAGGGGTGAAACATGTAACTTATTTATTTCATTTACTTGTGAACTTAGCTAATGGCCTTATAGTTAGTGAACTTTAGCTAAGCATAGGCATTGATCACATTCATTTTAGTGACTATGATAGATCTATTGGACCGACCATCCCACCGTTGTTTGATTTACCCTTCGGGGGAGGCCCGCGGTGATAGTTTACTACTTGAGCATTTTTGTAATGCTAATCATAGGTCAATCATCATTTGTTATCATTTGTTGATCTGCTTTACTTGCTAGTTCATTTTGACTATGATCATTATGCTTAGAGTTCACATATATCATTATCTATATCATTTTCATTAAACCTTTTTGGTTTGAGTGTCAAAACCTATGAAACTCACCAACTCTTTGAGTTGACACTTGATTTTAACATGTTTCAGGTGGAAATGCAAACTAGCATTATTGAGCTTGGATTTAGCTTTAATTATTTATTTTATGTCTTTGAATTTTGAATTTGAATTTGAAACGTTGTAATAGCTAGGGTTGAATTTATTTATTTAACTTTGTAATGAATGATGGATTTAATTTTATTGAATGATTAGTTATTATTATTTACATCTTTATACCCTAAGCTATGAACAATCTACACTTCGTGCCGCCCCGATGTTTCCGCCATCGGTCGGGGTGTTACATTACATACCGGAGGTTGCAACCCTTCTTTTTTTATTTTTGCAACTTGAAACCCTGTGTTTTTAAAAAGCCTGCAATATGCACCCATTCAGTTAAAATTAACATGTAACAACCGAATAATTAGCACATTTGATCGTGTATAAAATCTACGTTGAATTGACAATGGTAATTACTACAGATTGATAGTGCACAAGAAATGATGAACGTAGGCGAAAACTGTGCGCGAAACGGAGTGACGGATTGTCCGGAATCGCGAAACGAAGAAAATTTTCAAAGTATTGAACTTCTGGACTCGTCGCGGTACGCGACGGAGATTTGAGGATCCTTCGCGGTACGCGACGGACCTAAAATATCTAAAATCCTCCGGATTTCTTCGCGGTACGTGAAGCTCTTTTTGGCCCCTCGTCGCGGTACGCGACGGGTGAGGCGGTGGAGAAAGATGACTACTTCATCAGTTTTACGCAGAAAGTAAAAATTTTATATCAACTCGAACATACTTGCTCAAGAACACCACCAGACGAATTTTTCAGCATCAAATCACCATTTTGAAGCTGCCAGAGTCCACGGATCGCGCTAGGGAACGTGTTTACAAGTCCTGATCGTCGTTTTAGCCGCAGAAATCCGTCAGGTTAGGTAATGATTCGTTATAACCTTCTAGTTTGATTTTGATTGACTAGATCTTGATTTTGAACGTAATGACATATTTAGGATTGTTGATTATTGCCTAGATGATGGCTAGGATTGATTAGAAATGAAGAACACGATGTTCTAACGGTTAAATACTTGTTTTGATCCGTTGTAATGCCCGGTTTGCATGAAATCACAACTATGATTATAATGGTTTAATCCATTTGATTATGACAATGTAGAAGATTAGCTTGGTTAATCTTTGAAATGCAAAGGTTAAATCTAAGTATTTCAAATTAATCACAATCATTAACATACTCATTGGAACGATTATCTGATGTTTATGATGACTGTCAGATTAGTATTTAAACATGGTTATTAAACCTATTCTAAGACTACATTGTGATATTTCATGATATTTGGGCAATCAATGATAAGGATTGATCATTTCTAAGCCATTAATCTGTTTATAAACTGTTTTAGCATTATAATCAACAACATTAACTATTTGATGACTTTCAAGACAATGTCTTTGACATTGAACGTTCAGAAAGATCTAATCAGTAGGTTAAAACCTAAATAACTTATTAAGTGTAAACTAATGCAGAGTTACATCATTAGTATCAGTTTACGAGGAATCTTGCTACTGTAAGATATCAGGTGAGTTCTATGAGCCATGTTTAACTGTTTTAAATGCTTTGGGCTGATATGCATGTTATAAAGTTATTTTATGAAAATGACAGTATGTATGTGTAAAGTTATTGTATGAAAGTGATTTTAACCTGATTATGGTCAGGTAAAGCATGTTTTCAGGAAAAATATGTTTTCAGATAAAGAAATGTTTTAAGTCTCAACTATGGTTGAGAAGTAAATGATTTTAAGAATTTCAGCTGAGATGTAATGAATACGTTAAGTCTCAATGATGATTGAGAAATAAATGATTTTACGAATCTCAGCTGAGATGTAACGAATGTTTTTAAGTCTCCACTGCTGTTGAGAAAGAAATGATTATTTTTTTTATAAGACACTCGACTGAGGTCGAGGAGGAAATGTAAGACACTCGACTGAGGTCGAGGAGGAACATGAGACACTCGTCTGAGGTCGAGGAGGAACATAAGACACTCGGCTGAGGTCGAGGAGGAACATAAGACACTCGACCGAGGTCGAGGAGGAACTGTGGTTTTGTCAACTACGGTTGAGCAAAACTTGAGCACAGCGGTGAAAGGAGCCGCTTTTGCTTATGATGATTAAGAAGTCCTGCGTAAAAACAGGCCTGCCGACTGTGTGTCGCCAGTTGATGGAATCTTATGCATGTGTAAGTTATTGACTTCGGGTTGATAGTCTAAGAGCCTTGTGCTGCACAAGCCTGTTTGACTTCAGAGTCAGCAGTTGACGGTGAAGTTCCTTCACTGTATGAATGATGTTATGATGATATATATATATTATGTAATGATGTTATGATGTTATGTATATTATGCAATTATGTTATGATGATATGTATATGATGAAATTATGATATGAGAACAGGTATGTTATGTATTTGGATTATGCTATATGATAACATGAATGTATAAGGATTTTTTAAGAAATGAACTTAGAACTCACCAGCATAAAGCTGACTTGTTTTAGCATGCATGTCAGGTTGAATGGTATTGAGGAAGAATGACAGTAAGGCTCATGGCATACGTTGAAGACTACCCCTGGCATAGACTGGTTGTATTATATGACTATTAGAAGAGTGAGTTATGTTTTAATATGTGTACTTTACTTATGTAATCACCTTAAATTCCGCTGCTATGGTAATGTAAATATGGTTTAAGGACTATGGGTATGATGTTTGCCAACCGAGGGGCTCGGGGCCTCTCATAACATAACTCTGTTAGTTTGTGAAGGGTAAAATTGTAATTTATTGTTTATTGTTAAATTAATAGTCTTAAATTTAAATATTGTTAATTATGGGCATGTTATAAATACAATGAGTAACTTGAAGGGAGGTTTATGAAAAAAAAATTAAATGAATTCCTTGGGTTAATCCTACCCTACGAACATCTCCAAAAATTAAGATTATATTCCATTCTATTCGTATGCCTTTGAAAAAAAATTCCATTCGTATGAAAACCTTTTGCTTGACTTTTCTAGGCGATTTTCACACTTGAAGAGAAATGTCTAGAAATGATATGAGGGTTGGCATACCAGCAAATTGAGTGTCGGAAGTTTATTAGTTGGATACATGGAAAAATGTATATATGAATGGTATAGAGCCAATGACTGGCCAGAGATGTGGACACCATCACAATGTCCAACAAAATTGATACCACCCAAGCATCATACGCAGGTTCGTTTTGCATAATTTGAATTTTTTAAGTTATGCTTGACTAATTAAATTTCAATTTCAATTTCTTAAGATATGCTTGACTAATTAAATTTGAACTTCTTTTGAATAGGTTGGTAGACCAAAAAAGATGAGAAAAAAATCAATTGAAGAGGTTCAAGAAGCATTTTCATCAAAAGGTAAAATGACAAGAAAGGGGAACACGTCAACATGTACAAAGTGCAAGAATAAGGGACACAATGTACAAAGTGCAAGAATAAGGGACACAATTAGAGAACCTGCAAAGGTCAAGGTGGGAAAGGAAGTCAACAAGAAACACAAAATACAATACAAGATGCACCACAACCAATTCAAGATTCACAACAAGTTAACAATCTTTGATATTTTTTATGATGTGATAACAATCTTCTATGAATTATGATGTTATGTAGGGTGACTTTTTTTTTTTTTGAAAATTTGATGTTATTTATTGTGAATCTTTTATGAATTTGATATATATATATATATATATATATATATATATATAGGGAAATGATCAAATGTTAACCCACTCTTATTGCGGTAACCCGTATAACTCCACCAAGATCAATCCAAATCTTTGTTTTCTTTTTTTAAATTACAATTTTACCCTTCATAAACTAACAGAGTTATGTTAATTTTAACTGAATGGATGCATGTTGCAGGCTTTTTAAAAACACAGGGTTGTAAGTTGCAAAAATAAAAAAGAAGGGTTGCAACCTCCCGTAAGAAATAAACCACAGGGTTGCAAATTGCATTTAACTCTTTATTTTATTTTTAATTAAGTTTTATTCATTTGATTTTATATAATTTGAGTTTGTAAACTAGTAATAATTTTGAATAAATATTAGTTTTTTATTTTATTTATATAAGTTTGTAATTAATATTTATTCATTTAATTTTTATTTGTTTAATTCCTCACAAAACCAAATACATTGTCTTTCTTTCTGGCAATCAAAGTATCAGCGATCCTTCCTTCACCTGCATCTTCTTCTCCATACAGATCTCCAACTAATATTAATATATTTTTTTGATATATTTTTGACTTTTTATAGCGCCAAATATAACTCCTCATGTATTATTAAACTAGGTTAGAAAAACATGTATTACATGTGTTTAATAAATCTAATAACAACAATTTTTTATAAAGATTTGTATGTTAGATATTATTAATTGTTAATAAGATAATAACTATTGAATGTTTAAAATTAACATATTACAAATAAGGATTAAGAATTATAAAATTATATTTTAACATATTATATAATAGAAATTTTCTTATGATTTATTAAGTTTTGATTGATTTATAAGATAAGAAGATCTATATGTTTTATATTTAATTGTATAATTTAACTATTTAAAATAATTTATTATTAAAATTTAATATAAAAGATAATTAGTATTTTAATAAGAGAAAGAGGCGAGAAAATTTTTTTAGAACTCATGAGAAGATGACAAGTGTCTACCTGACTATTTTTTTATTAGTATAAAGATTAAGAACTTGTATAACATGATGATTACAAACACAAGATTAACCATACATAGAACTTGTTCTAGTCGTTATGCTCAATCCAACATCAAAATCTATCATAGTATACGACATATTAATTATTACTCGATATGCAAGAAAAAAAATATAAAATAAAACATGCGACATATATATTAATTATTACACCATTTTTCTTTTGCAATCGTAAGCATTTTAATTTAACTAATGGGACTACTCTCAGACTTTATTACTTAATCAAAGGAATACGAGTCATTACTATTGCGGGTCGAATTTCGGACGTTATCTGATAGATGCCCAAATATTCCCAGTCTATTTAAATAGTTTTTTTTTTTAATTTTATTTTATTTGTAATGGATATTAGGATATACAAACAAAATGTAAACACTTTTATTGGGTTAAATAATAGCCTAACAAAATGTCACATTTATTTTCATATATAGGTAACGATATTAATGCTTCCTTAGGGCTGTCATAACGAGTCAGACACAACCCGTTAAGACACGACATGTTAAGAGATGAAACACGTACTGGTTAGATACGAACACGACACAAATTCTTATCGTGTCTGTTTTTTCAAACACGAAAATGACCCGTTAAAAACATGAAAAACACGAAATGACCCGTTAAGGAACCTGTTAACGGTTAACACTATAAATGATCTGTTAAAACCCGTTGAAGAACATGTTAAAACCCGTTAATGAACGAGTTAAGGAATTCGTTAAATAACTATGGTTAGACAATTAGAAATTTTCTGAAGTTAATCGGTTACCCACATATTTTATTATATTATTTTTTAAAATTTTTAAATTTTAAACAGGTCTTAACGGGTCTTAACATGTCTTAATGGATCTTAAAAGGTTTTAATGGGTCTTAGCGGACTTTACCTGTCTATACACGAAAAATAAATAGGTCTTAATGTGTCGACCTGTTTTAGACACGAAACATGTTGAGAGTAAACACGAAACATGTTAAAGTCGTGTCGTGTCGTGTTAACGTCTTCGTTTTTGAAATGCCAGCCCTACTCCCTTTAACTATTATTTTAAATACAGTTATTGACAAGTAAATAATATATTAATATACCAAAAAAACAATTTGATGCAAAATTAAGATGGTAATGTATAATTTTTTGAATTATTAAATTAAAGTGACCAAATTTGAAAATATTCTTAAATATAAAGGATCAAAAATATAATTTATCTCACAAAATAAGAAGGTAAGATGCAATTTTTTTTACTTATGTCATAATTTGAAAATATCATTAAACATAAATGATTAAAGTGTGATTTTCACTATCAGTTTTAAAACTTTAGTATTTTAAAGTATTTATTTTTAGGTATTCGTGTAAAAACGTCATTTGTTTATAAATATCTTATTGTTTGAAATCTCTGTTTTATATTTTGTTTCATTCTTTTAAAGATTTTTTTTTGAGAGAAACTTGTTTATTGGAAAAGAAATACTAAAAATAGTGATTTAATCCTTCTTGTCATTAAAAATTTTGATTTCTAGAAAATTTCATATTTTAGAATTTTTGTAAAGTATGTTTTTTAATAAAAAGAAATTTGATTTTGATTTTATTTTAAAAACTATTTTTAATATTGAAAAAGTAAATAATATCATTAGTATTATAATTAGTTTTTTTTTTGAACGGCATTTGATCTCAACGTGTGAACCACTGATTTCCAGGCCACGCCACCAAGGTCTAGTTACCATGACCTCCGTTGAGACCCCACAAGGACCCCTATTTCGCCTTGGGAGGGATTTGAACCCCTGACCTCCCACAGAAAAGTCAAAAGGGTAATCATTAGGCTAGAAGCCCTTGGCTAGTATTATAATTAGTTAATAGGAGAGATAATTATTAATTTATATGTAAGAGAATTGAGTAATATCATAAAAAGATGATACATGGCATTATTAGTATAAAAATGTGACAAGTGGCAAAAAAAAATTTGTTTATTATATTAGTAACATAAGATTTATTAAAAATCATGAAATATAGTTTCTTAAATTCAATCACAACATCCAAAGATGTGTTAAATAATATAACAACTTGAATGTGCCACATATTTTTATAATATTTAAAACAATATTTAATTTCTGGCAGTTATTTGATAATTTATTTTAAATTAACAAAATAAAATTAATAAAAGTAATTGAGTTGTCAAACATATTATAAATAGCTTAAATTGAAAATTATTTATCATTAAATTTAGTTCTATGCGTAGTATTACATAATTTTAAATAATATAAGCAGTTACTAAAATTTTAGCTTTAAAATTTGAAGTCAAAATCGTAATTTCTACATCAAAACGAAAAATAATGTAATTAACTATTTTAAAATTTAAAATCCTTCTTGTATGATTGTAAATTGTATTTTTTTCATTAAATGTAATTGACTATTTACAGGTTGATTAACAAAATCGTATTTACTACTGCAGTGTTAGACATAATTGTTAAACCAAGGTTGAGAAAAGTTCATGGGTTAATTGTGTAAATAGGATAAAGTTGTGTTTATGTGTAAATATGTAATGTGTGTATATTAGAAGGGTTATGTGTGTAAAATTAAGGTGTATATAAACAAGTCAAATGTCTGTAAAACAATTTTCATTCGAATCATATTTCCTTTAAAGAAATTTCTTTGTTTTCTCTCTGTGTAATCAAACCTTCTGGGACAACATTTGGTATCAGAGCCAACATCCGATCGTGTTCTTCGTGTTTGCTCAAGTGTTCATTCGAAGAAGAAAAGAAACAGGCGCCGGTTCCTTCTCTTCTCTCGTCTCTTCCGATTACATCATTACAAGCAAGCAAAATTGAAGATTAACGATTGTAAATCACCACTGAGGGTGACGATTCCAGGTTTGATTTTTTCATTTTGTTTTTGTATGTTCGACATTCAAAGAACCGAACCACTGTGGGTTCAAATTCTTCTTTCCTGATCAAAAACAGAGTTTGATTGAGGGATTGTCGATTAAGCCTTGACACAAAAAGTGTTTGTGTTTTTCATTTTGGAATCCCATTCAAAGCACACGATTGCAAATTTTGGATTCCAGTGGAGGAATAAAAAGTGGGCTGAATAACTAGGGTTCCTAATTTTGACTTTTAATTGGTCAAAATCAAAGCCTATATTCCATCTTATATTAAGACAGATTGCAAATAATCTGTAAGGATATATGTGCTTTTGTTTTGTCGGTAATTAACAAGGCAATTATTTTTGATTGATTTGCGATCAAGTAAAAAAAAGGGGCCGATAGACACTTTATTTTGACTATTTTGGTCAAAATCTACTTGATATTTCTGTTAATATTTAACGCTTAAAGACATAAGGTCTTTATTTGACTCTCTTTAGTCAAAATCAAAACCAAATTTGTGGTAATCAGTGGTATAGTATTGATAATCTAGGCCTAGAGACATACGGTCTCATTTTGACTTGTGGTCAAAATTAGAATCAATTTGTGATTCCATACTTGATAATTTGGGCCTATAAATAGATTTTATCTTTGATAATTTTGGGTCAAAAAAAATCAAATTGATTCCAGTCGACATCAAGGTTTATCACAAGTTTAACATTGAAGGTGTTTTTTTTGTGAAGTTCCATTGATTAAATTCAAATAAGGCATAAGGCCAACGTTGAATTCTTGGTTTCATTTGGAAAAGAAAACAGACTGTGAGTTTTCTTCTTGGATCTCTTGAGATTTTGTTTAAGATCAAAACAAAAACACTTTTGGACTGAGGTTACCCAATTGATCAAAGTTGCATTGGAATTAAAATAAGTTTAATTACAATGTCAACTCCACCACCAAACAATAATAATAACAATACTAATACTATTGTTACTTATAAAGAAATTGGTCCATCTCTATCAAGTTTCCAATGTCCTATGTTAAAATCTACGAATTACACTGTGTGGGCAATTCGTATGAAAACCATTTTAGAGGCAAATGGTTTATGGGAAATGATAGAACCAACTGTTAATACAGTTGAAGATGTTAAAAAGGACAAAGTTGCAACTGCATACTTGTTTCAGGCGTTGCCTGAAGAACTTATCATACAAGTTGCAAGTTCTAAAAGTGCCAAAGAAGTGTGGGATACACTTAAAATAAGGCATATTGGTATAGACCAAGTGCAAAAGTGTAACAACCGAAAATTTAGTAATTTAATAATAAACGTACGAGATTTCGGTTACTGTTGAAACTGTGATGATTGCGTACGAAAAATTCGGCAATTATGACGTAAGCACATTTGGTCGTGCTTGAAATCCACAAGGATTTAGCAACTTTTGTTATTGGGGATTGATAGTATGTGAAAAATGATGAACGTGGGCGAAAACCGCGCGCAAAACGGAGTTCGTATGCTCCCGGAATCGCGAAAACAAGTTAAAACTCAAAATGATGATGCAGGGTGACGTGGGGCGCTACGCCTGGCTCGACGCACCCAGTTGGGGCGATGCGCCCCAGGCTAATGTCGGCAAAAATTTTGTTTAAGCGATCAGAATGTCTGGAAAGCCTCAAAACTTCATCTTCTCGACCCCAAGCGACCTCCAGACATTATTTTCTTCATCTAACACCTTTAAACTTCAAATCAAAGCCCTCTGAACATCCAGATCGCACCAGAAATCATATATACAAGTCCTGATCGCTGTTTTAACCGCAGAAATTCGTCAGATCAGGTAACGGTTCGTTTTAACCTTCTAGTTTGATTTTGATTGATTAGATCTTGATTTTGAACGTAATAAGATAGTTAGGATTGTTGATTATTGCCTAGATGATGGCTAGGATTGATTAGAAATGAAGAACACGATGTTCTAACGGTTAAATCCTTGTTTTGAGTCGTTGTAATGCCCGGTTTGCATGAAATCACAACTATGATTATAATGGATTAATCCATTTGATTATGATGATGTAAATGATTAGTTTGGTTAATCTTTGAAATGCAAAGGTTAAATCTGAGTGTTCCAAACTAATCACAATCATTAACATACTTATTGGAACGATTATCTGATGTTTGTGATAACAGTCAGATTAGTATGTTAATCATGGTTATTAAACCTATTCTAAGACTATGTTGTGATATTTCATGATATCTGGGTAATCAATGATAAGGATTTATCATTTCTAAGCCATTAATCTGCTTAAGAACTGTTTTAGCATTATAATCAACAACATTAACTATTTGATGACTTTTAAGTCAGTGTCTTTGACATTGAACGTTCAGAAGGATCTAATCAGTAGGTTAAAACATAAATGACTTATTAAGTATAAACGAATGCAGAAATTCACCATTAGTACCAGTTTGTGAGTGATCTTGCTACAGTAAGACATCAGGTGAGTTCTATGAGCCCTCTTTTACTATTTTGACGTTTTAGGGCTGATGTGCATGTTATAAAGTTATTTTAGGTAAATGATTGCTTTATCTGGCTACGGTCAGATAAGAGAAGGTGTTAAAGTAAATAATGTTTTAAGTTGTAAAGTTATTGTATGAAAGTGACACTAACCTGATTAAGGTCAGGTAAAGAATGTTTTAAATAAAGAACGTTTTAAAGTAAATGATTTTAAGAACCTCCGCTGAAATGTCAAGAATGTTTTAAAGACTCAACAACAGTTGAGAAATGAATGATTTTAAAAGTATTGGCCGAGGTTAATTAAGAAATGTGATTTTGAAGTCCCAGCTGCGGTTGGGCAAATGTTGAGCACTGCGGTGCGGATAATGATTTATGATTATGATGGTTTAAATGATTTAAACCATGTTATGTATGAATGATGTATGTCAAAAGTCCTGTGAAAGAACAGGCACAAGTCCTGTGAAAGAACAGGCACAAGTCCTGTGAAAGAACAGGCACAAGTCCTGTGAAAGAACAGGCATAAGTCCTGTGAAAGAACAGGCCTGCCGACTGTGTGTCGCCAGTGGAGGAAATCTTATGCATGCATAACGTGTTGACTTCGGTCAACAGAACAGGCTACATTTATGCACTGTTTGATTGATGTTATGATGTTATGAATGTTATGTATATGAAATGTTTTATGTTTAGTATGATTGAGACTGTTGACTTCGGTCGACTGTGAAGGTTATTGTTTTATGTATATTAAAGATTTTATTTTTATGAAAAGTTAACTTAGAACTCACCAGCGAAAGCTGACTTGTTTTAGCATGCATGTCAGGTTGAATGGTATTGAGGAAGAATGACAGTAAGACTCATGGCATACTTTGAAGACTACCCCTGGCTTAGACTGGCTGTGTTATATTACTGTTAGAAGAGTGGGTTATGTTTAATATGTAAAAGTTTGTTTAGACATGTAAGATATTTTATGTTTTCACTCGACATTCCGCTGCTATGATAATGTAATCATGGTTTAAGTATTATGGGTATGATGTTTGCCAACTGAGGGGTTTGGGGCCTCTCAAAAAGGCACGTTTACAAACTATCAAAACTGAGTTTGATAGAATGCAAATGAAAGAGGATGAAACAATTGACTCTTTCACTGCAAGATTATCAAGTATTGTCACTAGAGCAACTAGTTGTGATTTTACATTTGATCAACCAACACTAGTTAGAAAGCTCTTAAATTCTATACCAGATAGATTCATTCAAATAGTTGCTTCAATTGAGCAATTTACAAATCTAGATACTGTGACTCTAGATGAAACTATTGGTAGACTTAAAACCTTTGAAGAAAGGATTAAGTTGAAAAAAGATAGTCATGTTGAGAATAATGATAAACTTCTATTCACACGTCACGATAACAACTCTAGTCGTGGAAGACGTTTTGGAAATCGTGGTCCTCGTGGACGGGGTCGAGGTAGGAGCAATTATCAATATAGAGGAGAAGGGAATTCCTCCTATGAGTCAGGGAGAACTGACAACAAATCACAAAGAAATGATGGTGATCATTCAACATCGAATACAAATGATAAAACTCAAGTCACATGCTATCAATGTCAGAAACTTGGACATTATGCTTATGATTGTTCAAATAAGAAACATGTGAATGTTGAGTCGTTATTTGTGGAAACACAAGATGATGAACTTACACTTTTGATGTGTCAAGTCATGAAAGAAAAGATAGAAAATTGATCATGTGACATGATCAAAGAAAAAGAAACTGTGAAAGTTGTTTGTGTGAAACAAAGTAAAGAAAATGTGAAAATTCGTTTGTGTGAAACAAAATAAAGAACTGTGAAAGTTAGTTGTGTGAAACAATCAAAAATGTGAAAGTCAAACTGTGAAAGTCAAGTGTGAATGTCATATGTGAAATACAAATCAAGAGATCCAAAATGTTCGTGAGAAGCGAGTTCGTGTGAAGCAAAATGATGTGAAGAAATCTACGTAGAAGGAATCAAGTTGTGTGAAGCAAACAAAATTCGAGAAGAATCAAGAATGCTTATGAACATGTGATATGATCAAGCAAAGAAGACAATGAAGATATTGAAGTGAAGACTCAAACTTGGATTAACAATTAGGGGGGTGAATGTTATACATAATTGTTAAACCAAGGTTGAGAAAAGTTCATGGGTTAATTGTGTAAATAGGATAAAGTTGTGTTTATGTGTAAATATGTAATGTGTATATATTAGAAGGGTTATGTGTGTAAAATTAAGGTGTATATAAACAAGTCAAATGTCTGTAAAACAATTTTCATTCGAATCATATTTCCTTTAAAGAAATTTCTTTGTTTTCTCTCTGTGTAATCAAACCTTCTGGGACAACATGCAGCAACTTTTTTGTCCATTCCGAAACAAGGTGATTGGTAAGAAATAATTTATTCTATTTCTTTAGAACAATCATATAACATTATGCATTTTTGCAAATCAAAAAACTTTGCATCATTGTATATTTTATTATTTGATTAGGCACTTAAGAATATTGCTGTTTGATCAACGAAATCCTATTTACACAGTTTTTTTTTTCTGGTTTTTAAGTTGCAGGCCGGGTGTTCTACTAATTTTTACCTGCAAAGAGGGCCAGTTCTTTATGTAATATGCCTTTTGTATTTCTTATGAGAAAATAAGACAAAAATGGCGCACAGAAGAATACGGGCTAAGATTAAGAGAAACAGTCTTTACATATTTGGATGCATAAGACCACCCGTTGACTTAGCAGACGAACCTCATCAATTTCGTCGGCCTGGTTTCTTTCGACATGTCTGTTGTAACCAACCTCATTTACACCAAAAGAAACCACTAAAATACTGCAAGAATTACATATCAACCACAAAGTCTAATGTAATTACTTTTTTACCAAAAGCCCTCTTTGAGCAATTTAGACGCAAGGGAGTCTTAAAGCATGTGCGGGAGGTGCGACCGTACATGGCCCAATTTTTTAGAGGGCCCTAAATTTTTAAAAAAATTGTATATATTATATATATTTTAATTTATTTTACAATAAGCAAATATAACAATTCAATTTTTAATTATATATATTTAAAATATTTGAAGCAAGTCGATTGTTTTTCAAATGCATCAATTGCATATAGAATCTTGTTGACTATTCTGGTAACTGTAGCATATGCGGAAATAAATTTTTCAAAATTGAAGTTGTTGAAGTCATACTTACGATCGATAATGTCTTAAAAAAGACTTAATGAATTGACAAGTATATTATTGAGAATGAGATACTAGACAATGCGAATTATAGAGATTTAATCAACAAGTTTACATCAAAAAATGCTAGAAGAATGTCACGTTTTATTTAGTTATTTGAAACATTGAAATGCATTATTTTGCTAAAACAATATCTATCTATATCTATACTCTCTAATAAATCTATATCTATATCTATATCTATATCTATCTATACTCTCTAATAAAGTAATAACAATATGCCACATGTCATTCTCTGGTTCCATTATACGACACGTGGCAAGAATTAATTGGATTAAAACCTAATCATGCCACATGGCATGTTATGGTGTGTTTTCAGTTCTCACATAAAAAAAGACGCGGATCATGTACCCGTTTTGTTGACCCACGCGGATCCACAATCTAACCCTAATTCTCACATCAGCCGTTTCTCTTCAAATCCCAAATTGCATCTTTGTAACCCTAATCCTCACATCAATCGTTTCTCTCTCAATCAACGATGCCTCATTCGGTTGTCTTCAAGCACAAGATCTGTTACACCCAATCTGCCAAGGTTTGATTTCATTGTTTATCAACGACATCTTTCTCAATTGATGATGCTGCATTCGCTTCTATCTTCAAGCACAAGATCTGTTCCACGCAATCTACCAAGGTTTGATATCACTCACACATAAATGTCTCTTAATTATCAATTTCATCAAATTAAGTTTGGATTATCAGTTCATCAATTCACGGATGAAAGCTTCTTGTAATATTTGATTTTTAGTGTCGTGTTTTGATCAACGAAGATCGAACAACATATGAAACTTTGAAATTGATAATGATTTACTTTAGACCCTGTCATTTTCCCTTGACCATCCAAAACCTAATGACTGTGAGAGATATGTGGTAATAGCCGTAGGAACATGAAACATGAGACTACAAAACTTTTAGTCACTTTGTTTTGCTAAGAATGTATTCACTTTATGTTTTTTTTTTGGGATTGAAAAGAAGGATATAAAAAGATTTTAATTTAACTTTTGTGGATCAAATTTTTTCAGATGAGATTGCAAAACTTTTTCCATCTCTATTTTGGACAACCTTCAAAATTGTTGGAGCCAAGTGAATCGAATGATCTAGGCTCATCTCCATGTTTTATTTTGATTTTTAAACTATATATTTTCATTTGATTTTGTCTTTATGAATTCGTAATTATTTGCCTTCATTCTAAGTAGCATTATGAAAGATTACACTTATTCCAATTGTCCATAATCTGCTTCAGTAAACCTAATTTTTTTTATTGATTCCATATAGTCCTACCTTTTAGTGTATAGTTGATTGGTTTATGGTTACAATGTCATGTGAGAATGATATATACTACTTTTAGTGAAGGTTGAAAAACCTTGATTGACCAGCTACGTTTAGATTTTTTTTTATTATGGTTTTTTAATATGTTGGCAATTCCATGTTTCTAATGAGACTTTTATTATCTGTATATTGCCATAATTATAAATGTGAACTAGATAACAAAAAGCATGACTTTGGTGATATTCTACCTCGTGGTCCTAATGTTGTTGAAGATGATCATATAACATTCACTATAAAGGAAGAATTAATACATATACTAGAATCTAATGCATTAAGTGCACCATTGTTGCTGTCAATTGTCATAATGTTTTCCTGGCTTGGTACCATATCAGACCAAGTAGGCCAAAGCATTTCAACTACATCTGATAGAGATGCCTATATTGAATCTGATAAAGAGATGCATATAGCTTGGTCTTTTAGATATAAGGTTTTTCTTTTCTTTGTTTTTTTTGCATGTATATTCAATGCATGTTATTCATATTTGTGCAGATGGAAAACACTTGCAAGAATGTTGGAGAGTGTATTGATTTGCAAGAAGTAAATATCTTTTAAGGTACGAAACATCCTACATATATTATTTACTACATGGCATTCACTTTGTGTGATTTTTTTATAGCTATTCCCATGGGAATTCTTAACCTTACTTTGTGGTCTCATATGAGGATATGTATTTATGCCAAGTTATATATTATTGCATACATATTTAGAATTAAGAAAGGACTCATTGTTTTTGTCATATGTGAATTTAGGCACTTTGACCTTTTTCAAAGATATCAATTACTTATTCTATTACATTATAAGTTCAAATCAGTTTTTTACATCTAGCATTTCAAACTATATGATTTAATGACTTAATTTCGAACGACGGGGACGAGTTAGCGTAACAAATATTATACGATTAGAGTTGATCACATCAAAAACCAATGGCACGTTTAATTTTGCATCTCTCTTTACTTCTAAAAGTTTGCTTGATTCGGCTAATGCAAAGTAATCCAACATCTGATTGAGGTTACATGAGTAGTTGCTTCAAAGTTTTAATATATCAACTTTAAACAAAATCAGAATGAAAGTGATTCTGTTGTTTTGAGGTTTGTTTTTTCTGCTTACAAGTTTACTTCATTGCATTTCCTTAAAACATTATTCAAGTTTTTTGCGGATTCAATTATTTGGTTACAAGCAAAAATTATATAATATCTACGTTTTTTTTTTATCAGCAATACCTTGGATCCAGGATATCACCCAGCTCGGAGACTGGGAACCCGGATCATATGGCAACACTTGAACCCAGGGTAGCCCACCCCAGTAGGATACCATTTTAGAAAACCCCCTGACCCCCTCAGCCCTAATATGCCTTGGATGAGATTTGAACTCATGGAGTATCACTAGGACAAAGTCCCTTTGGTATTTAATATCTACGTAGATATTGATTTAGATATAAACTATGTCCGAATTTGAATTAAATATTATAGCAGTTTTGTTTTTCTTTAGTTTTAGCGTATCCCTATGAGCATTGTTAGATTGGGTCTCTTGATTTTGTACTGTTTTATTTATTTTTTTAATTTATATAATTTATTTGTGATTTTGTAATTTGATGCATGTGATGATAAGTTTTGTATTATCCAAGTCTTCAACATCAACATATAACAACTTGAATCTGGATGCTAAACAAGCTTTTTGTAAGAAATTCATGTTTTCATAATATTGTTGTAATATTTACATTTTATTGTAACATGTGTATATATATTTTTAGTTTTATTTGTTTATGAATTTATTTTTGTTATTTGTTTTTTCATTTGATTTGAATAAGCTATAATTTTGTTTATGAATGTTTATTGTGGCTGACAATTTTGTTTTTAGTCATGTAAACATTTTTTAAATTTAGAATTACATTATCATTTGCTCTTTCTTTCCATCGTGTGTATGCTTATGTAGGTATATGTGTTTTACAAATTAAAATAGTTATTCAATTCCTAAATGTAGAGGTGGCAATATTCACCCAAATCAAAAGAAATGAGTTGGTTTGGGTAAACAATTGTTGTATAATGGGTTGAAATGAGTAACACGTTAACACATTACGGATCGAGATGGGTAACCTAAAAACTATGTAAATGCAATGGATTCAAACATTTAAGAATAATTAATAATATATTTGATGAGAAAATCACTAAAAACTATCCTAATGGACCATTTGTTAGTTTTAACATATTTTGACTTAAATCAAATTATGTTCTTTAAAAATTATCCATTTTGTCTTAAACTGATTTTGCATATAACCCGTTCTGACCTGTACACATTCTGAATCAAACCCGTTCTGATCCGTTACTGAGCTCGTCTATTTTGTCAGACTTACATAAATGTTAACATTTTGCAAGTGTTACATTTTGTTTGTTTATGTTTTACATATGTTCATCATATACATGTGCATATACTTGTGTTTATACAGTTTAATTGTTTGCTTAAGGATAAACATTCCATGATTTTTTATTCATCACTTTCATGATGCTATCTTTATTATTTTCTTCAACGTACATTTAAAACAAGATAACGTTCGTAATTAGGTATGTTTTTCATAAATTTAAAATTTTATTAAATATATATCATCATTTTATTCCATATGATAGTTTGTTTGGTAAAATAAAAAAAAAAAACATTTTCAGTGCTTATTAAGTTATTATTTTCTTATACATATCCTTAACTTCTTATGTCTTTTGGTCAAACAATTTTTGTTTATTAAATTTAAATTCATTGTATTCAACGTAATTAAATGCATTTTCGTTATTTTAATTTTTTTAACGATTTAAGTTATTATATATAAATATATCACATACATTGATGGATGTTATCAACATTTTTCAAAATAACAACCTATTTCCAACTTATATTTGACTCAAGGTCAAAATAACAACTTTTTATATTTTTGTTTTCTTTCACTTATAGTCAGTTATTTTTATACTTTGCATTGTTGATAGCTAAAAGTAGAGATTAACTTATAAATTGTAATTGTAAATGTTTTATATAATGAAGTGTTTAAAAATTTGTAAATTGTAATTCTTTCTTTTCTTTTTAAAAATTGTAAATATTTTACTTATTTACATTGATTTTCTAATGTTTGTATTGTATTTTTTTTATACAACCCCGTGTGTTACACGGGTCAATAGGCTAGTTGTTTATATTGTTTTTACTGTTGTTTTAATTATCGTCAATTTATGTGTGTGTGTGCGCACACACATAGGGCCCATTTTTAACATTCGCACAGGGCACCTGATTTCTCAGAAACGACCCTGTTTAGACGTGTGGCAAATGTGTATTTCCTCTTAGCTGCATTCCTATCATTGACACCCATTTCACCCTTTTCAGCTTATAGCATAATTGCACCATTAGCTTTTGTTATTGGGCTTAGTATGGCCAAAGAAGCTGTTGAAAATTGGCATCAATTCATGCAGGACATGAAGGTATATATGAGGAAAGTTAGGGTTCACAATGGGGAAGGTGTGTTTTCATTAAAACCATGGATGAATATACGGGTTGGGGATGTGGTAAAAGTGGAAAAAGATCAGTTTTTTCCTGCAGATTTATTGTTATTGTCATCAAGTTATGAAGATGGGATTTGTTATGTTGAAACTATGAATTTAGACGGTGAGACAAATTTAAAAGTTAAAAGATCTTTGGAATCAACCTTATCTTTAGATGATGATTCTGTTTTCAAAGATTTCAGAGGAACAATAAAATGTGAGGACCCAAATCCGAATCTCTATACATTTGTTGGGCATTTGGAATACGAACGACAAGTGTACCCGCTTGATCCTAGTCAGATTTTGCTCCGGGATTCAAAGCTTAGAAACACAGGCCATGTTTATGGGGTGGTGATATTCTCGGGCCATGATAGTAAAGTGATGCAAAATGCTACAAAATCTCCTTCCAAAAAGAGTACAATTGAGAAACAAATGGACAAAATTATTTATGTCCTTTTTACCCTTTTTGGTGTTGATTTCATTAATAAGCTCAATAGGATTTGCTATCAAGAAAAAAAATACAAATGCCAAGTTGGTGGTACCTGCAGGCTCCAGATGATGCCCAGTTATATGATCCTACAAATGCTTCACGATCAGGGTTTTATCATCTGATTACCGCTTTAATTTTTTACGGGTATTTGACACCGATTTCACTTTATGTTTCTATTGAGCTCGTGAAGGTTTTACAAGCTGTTTTTATAAATCAAGATTTAAACATGTATGATGAAGATTCGGGTACTCCTGCTGAAGCCCATACCTCGAATTTAAATGAAGAGTTAGGGATGGTGGACACTGTTTTATCAGATAAAACCGGGACTTTAACATGTAATCAAATGGACTTTTTAAAATGCTCGCTTGCAGGGGTCCCGTATGGCACACGATCTAGTGAAGTCGAGCTGGCGGCAGCCAATCAAATGGCAAGGTCTAGTGGACAAAATGGTACGTACATTGAGCTAGAGGTGGTAACAGCTTCTAAAGACAGTTTGGGAACACCGATCAAGGGTTTTAGTTTTGAGAATAACCGGTTAATGTATGGGAACTGGGCCCACGAGGCAAATCCCTATGTTATATTGTTGTTTTTTAGGGTTCTTGCTCTTTGTCACATTGAGTTTAATGAAGAAACAGATAGTTATAGTTATGAGGCTGAATCGCCTGATGAAGGTAATTTGGGTTTGAATTTTGTAGAAGAACACAATCAAGCATATTTGTTCGTGAGAGGGATCCTTCTTCTCAAGAATTTATTGAAAGGTTTGAACGTCCTTTTAATATAAAGTTGTTAAGATGTGGAAAACGGGTCAAAACTGCTTCTGGCCACATGGTTTGGGCTGAATTACTTTTTTGTTAATTTTAATGATTATTTATCATTATGATGTGTTACACATGTTTAGTGTCTTCAATAATCTATTTTTTTAAATAAATTTATTTAGTTGGTTGTATGCATGAAAAGCAAACTTTTGGGCCCCCTTAATTTTTAGCTATTTTTTGAATTGTTTTTAGCCATATGACTGTTGGAGATGAAAATATAACCCAAATTAACTTATTGGTTAAAGCAAGTTGTTTGAAATTACCATCTGTAGGAATATTTTTGTCTTGAATGGGTAGAAAATTGCCTAAGTTATAACACCATTATTGCTTTGTATAAAAAATTTTGATTACTATATAAGTAGTAATCACATTGAATAATGAATACAACAACAACAAGCATACCCAGTAAAAATCCCACTTAGAGTACGGTCTGGGGGGAAGGATAGAGACAAACCTTACCCCTATCCCAGTTGGGATAGAGAGGCTACTCCGAAAGAGTCCCCGGCTCAAAGTTATCGTTTGAGGGTAATCACCTCAATGCTTTTAACGATTATTTTCTCAAAATAAGTAAAATAACGTTAAAATTAGTGCACTTTTACTTTTGCCCCTTAAGGGCCAACACATATATACATTATATGTGTGCACCACAAATGGGGCGTACATTGAATAATGAATACATAATCTATAATGTATATATGTGTATATGTGTGGGCCCTCAAGGGGCCAAAGTAAAATTGCACCAATTTTAACGTTATTTTACTTATTTTGTGAAAATATCGTTAAAAATGTTAGGATGATCAACTTCAAAAACGATAACTTTGAGTTGGGGACTCCTTCGGAGCATCCTCTCTATCCCTACTGGGATAAGGGTAAGGTTTGTGTCTATCCTTCCCCCCAGAACCTACTGAAAAGTAGAAATATACTTGGTAAGTTTGTTTGTTTATCTATAAAAGAAATCAAAAGTGGAGAATTGCAAGTGGGTCAACATGACCTGCTATGCAACCCTCTCTATCCTTTTTTCACTTTTAAGTTTTTGTAATATCTATTCTTCTTTCCAGGGAGTTCAAACTTCTAAATCTTTTGGATTTTACAAGTAAAAGAAAACGAATGTCGGTTATTGTACAGGATGAGACTGGACAGATTCTTTTATTGTGCAAAGGAGCAGACAGGTCGGTTTCTGGTTTTCATTTTCAACACACAAACCTATATGTGTGTGTCTGTGGGGGTGTGTGGGAAATATCACGTAATCATCTGTTTATTTCACACTTTTCATAATCAGACAGTCAAAAGATGTGTCTATCAAGCATCAGAATTCTTATATTTGACAAATTAATACATAAATTGATTAAAACGAACATATTAGTAAATAATGCAGGAAGCAATTTGTGAAATGGAACCAGATTCTAGGTAGGTTTTGGGATAAACCTAGTTAGTTTTGTTGCAGCAGGTATGAAATTAAATCATGTAACCCTTAAATAATTAGAGTATTAGACAATCAAAAGCAAAATATGCTTATCAAGTCATCATTAACTGATTACTCCAACTTCATCTCACAGTAATTAGAGTATTATTTGTTTTCTGCAGCACAATATTTGATCGTTTGTCGAAAAATGGAAGAATATTTGAGGAGGCCACTACAAAACATCTAAATGCTTATGGGGAAGCCGGTTTACGTACACTTGCACTTGCTTATAAAAAACTTGAAGAGTCAGAATACATATCATGGAATGAAGAATTCATAAAAGCAAAAACTGCAATCGGTGGTGACAGGGAGACAATGCTTGAGCGGGTTTCTGACATGATGGAAAAAGATTTAATTCTTGTTGGTGCAACTGCTGTGGAAGATAAGCTGCAGCAAGGGGTATCAATTTATTACACAAGAATAGTATTATTTTTTAATGAATGGTAGCAAAATGTATCGATTAGGTGGGTCAGTTAACAGTCATGAGTGGTTGTTTTTGGGTGAGGATGTGCTGTTCTTTGATTTGGGTTGATGTGTTGGGTAATGAGTCAAATTATGCATGATCAGGGTCAATTTTATTCTTTTATTTGGTTTAGGTGGGTTGGGTAAACATTTCAAAAAAGCTCATTCTTTGATTTGGATCAGGTAGTTTGTGCAACAATGTAAAAAAATGGGCAATTCTTTTGGTTTGGGCCAAAATGAATCAGATAAGGGTCAAATCCTGCCATTCTTTGATTTTAGTAAATATGTGTCCATTTACTAGATCGTTTTTACATGTAATTAGTTTGTAAGTTATGATTAACATGTGATAGTATTTTAATAAAAAATCCAAGTACTTTGTAAGAGATCATAATACGATGTAGGTGTGCTTGCATAAAAATGCACTATGAACAACATTCTACCTCTTTTATCCATTTTACTTGTTGGAGATGAAACATAACTAGAATAACCCACTCATAATTAATTGGTTGAAATTGGCGCCTCTATAATTCTTATCAATATGTCATAAATTTTAATATTTTGTTAGTTTTAATTTCTTTTTTTACTTGTATAGGTGCCTCAATGTATTGATAAATTAGCGCAAGCTGGCCTTAAGATATGGGTATTAACAGGTGATAAAATGGAAACTGCAATCAACATAGGGTAATGTCATTTTATCCCTCTTTAAATGGAATATATTGAATTAAAGTTGTTTTTTTTTTAGTATTCGTGTGATGGATGAATTTCATTTATGTCCTTACAGGAGTCATTTTATCATATTATTTATTCAGATTTTCAAATTGCAATATTGATTTGTGTGGAAGCTTTACGCCCCATTTGCGGTGCACACATATAATGTATATATGTGTGAGCCCTTAAGAGGCAAAAGTAAAAGTGCACTAATTTTAACGTTATTTTAGTTATTTGTGAAAATAACGTTAAAATTATTGGGATGGTCAACTTCAAATGATAACTTTGAGCCGGGGACTCTTTCGGAGCAGTCTCTCTATCCCAACTGGGATAGGGGTAAGTTTGTATTTATCTTTCCCCCCAGACCCTACTGAAAAATGGGAATATACTGGGTAAGATTGTTGTATTTGTGTGGAAGCTTTGATTAAAGATTTTAATTCTTGTTTGGTGCAGATTTGCATGCAGTTTGCTTCGCCAAGGCATGAAGCAAATATGTATATCTACAAATGTGGACATGTTAAACCAAGATTCCAAAAGGGTACTTATTATCATTATTAAATAAATTGTTTTTCTTTTTAATTAAAGAGTAAACTGCATCAAATAGGAACAAACTTCACATGTTTACTTAAAACTACATTGGTAGTTAAAAATGACAACTTTAATGTCATTTCACGTAAAGTACGGCTAGTTATTATTATTTTGTAACTTCTCATGAGGTAAAAGGTGTAAATATGACTTTATGATTATATATGGAAGTTTCCACTAAAAAGTTCATTTTGAATGCAGACCTTTTATTTGATCATGTCCCTATTGTGTGTGTGTGTATAATATAATGCAATTTAGAATGTTGTATATTAAATTTTAAACTTCAGAATGGATTTTTATGAAATTAACCCTGGTAAAGATTGTCATTTGTGGGATGCAATTAATTCTCAATTTTCTTTTGTTACTGATCAGGCTGTAAAGGAGAGCATTGTAATGCAAATGACTAATGCATCTCAAATGATTAAGCTTGAAAAAGATCCACATGCTGCATTTGCATTGATTATTGATGGGAAGACTTTAACTTATGCTTTAGAGGAAGACTTAAAACATGAATTCTTGAAGTTAGCAGTTGATTGTGCTTCTGTTATATGTTGCCGTGTTTCTCCTAAGCAAAAGGCCATGGTAAGATCATTTAACAGTTATGACAGGTTGGGTAATGGGTCAAAATGAGGTTAAGGTGAAACGGGCCAGGTAGGGTTTTGATGACCCACATATTTGATGTTTCATTTTAAGGTCATTCAACATATAGGTGTCAAAAGTGGTGGGTCGGGCAGGTTATGTAGCATGTCTAAACAAAATCAGGTCAAAACTAACCAGGTTGGGTTGACTCAAAAAAGAAAATTTAACATAGAGGTGGCTATATATATATATATATATATATATATATATATATATATATATATATATATATATATATATATATAGGGGAAGGTTCCCCTAAAAAGTCTATTTTGCCTAAGAAGGCTAAGAAGGATTTTTAAAAATTTGAAAACCGACTCAAACAAACTCCGAACTAACTCATTTTTGCGTCATTGGAACCGTCTTGTCAAACCTTAAACCCGGAACATCAAAACCCAAACCATAAACCATAATACTAAAACCTAAACTTTAAACTCAAACAATAAAGCCTAAAGATAAAACCTAAAAGTTAAAAATCAAGTCCTAAAACCTAGGGGTGTTCACGAGCCGAGCCGAACCGAACCGAGCGAGGGTATGCTCGTGCTCGGCTCGTTTTCAAACCGAGCGGCTCGGATTGGTTCGGATTTGCGGAATCGAGCCAAATATTGTGCTCGTTGCTCGGCTCGTTTTAAAACCGAGCGGCTCGGCTTGGTTCGGTTTTGCTCGGTTTAAAAAATAAAATTGTATGCAAGTAATGACTACCAAGGAATCCAAACCTTTAAAAAGACATCCAAACATAACGCAAAGAGTCTAAAACTATAAAAATGCATCCAAACATCCATACTAGTGTAAGTAAAAAAGATTAAATGTGCAAATTATTCAAACAGAGAGACGGTGATGGTCGAGCTCACTTCGTTTCGATCGGCGGCACCGGTGCGTACGTGGTCGGCCGGAAGAAAGTAGACGGACGGTGGGAGGCGGTGGCTCATGACTGGGAGGAAACAGCTAAAAGAGTAAAAGTGGGATTACATCTAGGTTTACGTGAATCTGGGAAATAAGAATTCAATTCAAAATTTTGGGTATTATCCTTGGCTTCTTTCAATTGACTATTTGACTCTTTTCGTGAATATTTGGTTTTTCAAAATAGAAATTAGTTTAAATATTAAAAAGAATTATATTACTTATACATTAATAAAATTATATATATATATATATATATATATATATATATATATATATATAAGTTAGTTATATATAGGAGTTCGAGCCAACCGAGCGAGCGAATCGAGCAAGCCAACCGAGTGACTATCCGAGCGAGCCAACCGAGCGAGCCAATCGAGCGACTATCCGAGCGAGCAACGAGCGAGCTTACCTCGGCTCGTGCTCGGCTCGTTTATAAACCGAACCGAGCGTGCTCGGCTCGTTTAAATCCGAGCGAAATTCGAACGAGCTTTTTCCGAGCTTTTTCCGAGCGAGCGACGAGCGAGCGACGAGCGACGAGCGGTTTGAACAGCCCTAGTAAAACCTAAACTTTATAGATAAACGTTAAATCTAAAACTTAAAAGCTAATATTATTGAGTTCGACGATACGGTTCCAATGCCATCAAAATGAGCTCAATCGGAGTTCGTTTGGGTCGGTTTTGAATGATTTGAAAATCCTTTTTAGCCTTCTTAGGCAAAATACACTTTTTATTTGATCCTACCCCTATATATATATATATATATATATATATATATATATATATATATATATATAGGGGAAGGATCAAATGTTAACCCTTCCTTATTGCGATAACCGCATAACCCTAGCATTTTTTGCGTTTTTTGCCCGAATCTTTTTTATTTTTTTTCATGGTCTTTATTATACATAAATAGGGGGGGTTTCGTTCTTGTGTTTTTGCTAATTCATCACCGTTTATAAGTTATTTACAACCGTAAGTAAGTGTAACGACTTACGGTTACTTACAGCACGTATCTGATGTAAGTAACCGTAAGTCGTTACACTTACTTACGGTTGTAAATAACTTCTAAACGGTGATGAATTAGCAAAAACACAAGAACGAAACCCCCTATTTATGTATAATAAAGACAATGAAAAAAAAATAAAAAAGATTCAGGCAAAAAACGCAAAAAAATGTTAGGCTTATGCGGTTATCGCAATAAGTGTTAACAAAGGAACCATCCCCTATATATATATATATATATATGGGAGGGATCATGAGATTGTGTATGTGCTGGGTCTAAAAAGGGATCGGACAGATCCACAAACACAATTTTGGGCTTCATTTGATATGTTATATTCTTAATACTGTCTGGTATTAGGTTACAAGATTGGTGAAAGAAGGCACAGGGAAAACGACTTTAGCAATTGGAGACGGTGCAAATGATGTTGGAATGATTCAAGAAGCAGATATCGGTGTTGGAATAAGCGGTGTTGAAGGAATGCAGGTTTGTATATGATGCATAAAGCCTTTATTTTGGGTCAAAAAAATTGTATTTTTGAAGTTTATTCAAGTGTAAAATTGGTTTTGAGAAGAAAACAGTTTAACAAAAGGTTTTATTACACCAAAATGCAAATTCATTTCACTCTTTGTTAATGTATGCGAGAAGAAAAATGTTTTTCGATTTGCAGTTTTTAACCCGTGATAGAAGGTAAAAAATGGTACTTACATAGAGTTGTAAAATTTTGAAATTATGTTACATTACCGTGTAATCATTGATATATTTTTTGTTTCTGCAATTGGCTTAAAAACTTCATGTTATGTGTGCAGGCTGTGATGGCTAGTGATTTTGCTATTGCTCAGTTTCGGTTTCTGGAGAGACTTCTTGTTGTACATGGTCATTGGTGCTATAAAAGAATTGCTCAAATGGTAAAAATACACATGTGACCTTTTACTTTTAACTAGAGGCATTTGTAAGTGAGCCCGTTTAACTTAGAAGATTAAAAATCATTTTATTTCTGCCTGTTTTGTGTTCTGGTTTGGTTTTGTCAGCCCAGATCGATTATTCTTCCACCCCATCATATAAAACCCACAAAATGAAAATATTTATTGTAAATAAAGATGCGGTTGTAGGTATATTAGGTGGGACCCATAATCACATCTTTGTTTCTTTACGATGAATGGACTATATAAACATTTCAAAAGAAAATTGCTAAAATGTAGAATAAACTGTGACTGTTATTTGTTAATGTGTATATATATTGATTATTAATGATGATTCTTTGACATAGATTTGCTATTTCTTCTACAAAAACATTGCTTTTGGGCTTACATTGTTCTACTTTGAGGCATTCACGGGCTTCTCAGGCCAATCAGTGTATGATGATTGGTATATGCTTTTATTCAACGTTGTACTTACGTCATTGCCTGTGATTGCACTTGGTGTTTTTGAACAAGATGTTTCTTCTGAGATCTGCTTACAGGTTAGTTTTCTGTTCAAAGCACAATTAAAATGATTTATAAATTAGAAATCAACCAATTTATGTGAAAGAGGATAAAAATTTAGCTACAAAAGAAGCTGTTAAATGGATCAATCGTTTTTAAAGTTACAATGCTCTAAGTTGACATGTCGAGTCAATTTACGTGACTTGTAACCCGTTTGAACCTCTTTCGTTAATAGTTAACGTTGTATATTTATCTTATTTGACACATTATTAGGGTAAATTTGGGTTGGTAATTTGGTATTGATGACCTTTTAAAGAGGAAAAATTACAAAATTAATTAAAAGGGAAACATGTAAAGTGGGCTATACCATTTTGAAATTGCTTAATGCTTACAAGTGTTTTTTACGACACTCAAATTGCTTTATTAAAGAAAAATGGGCCCGCTTAGGACGTGTTTTAAGTCTTGACCCGATGTCAGCTGGCTTGGGTTACATTCCAAAATGAGTTTGAGCCTATCAAAATGTATTTTGATTTTTGAGTGCAGGTTGAAATAGGTCGAGTCAACACACAACACTTTTTTTGTTAACTTTTTAATTGTTCTTAAAAAGAACCAATTACTATATCATTACAAGAGTTGTGTTTTTAGAATAAAAATCCAAAATTATTAAGAAATGATTGAAAAGGATGTAAGCATTTAAGTAAGTTTTTCATGTTTCAACCGTTTCTTTAAAATAAACTAAGTCTAAATATAATTACAAACTTATAGCTTTTTTTATACTAGTTTTCATTTTTTTAAAATAAAGTGATGCACATACTTACTACTCTTCTAAACCACTGCAGTTTCCAGCATTATACCAGCAAGGACAAAAAAACCTATTTTTTGACTGGTACCGAATATTCGGGTGGATGGGAAACGGGCTCTATTGTTCCCTAATCGTCTTTTTTCTCAACATAATAATATTCTATGACCAAGCTTTCCGGGCAGGCGGGCAGACAGCCGACATGACTGTGTTGGGCACTGCAATGTTCACATGTGTCATATATGCAGTAAATTGCCAAATCGCGCTCACAATGAGTCACTTCACCTGGATACAACACTTTTTAATCGGTTTTAGTATCATTGCATGGTATGTGTTTCTAATACTATATGGGATGATGCCTCCAGAATATTCTGGAAACGCGTATCGAATCTTTGTGGAAGCACTTGCACCTGCTCCATTGTTTTGGCTAACCACAATTCTAGTGACAGTTGCGTGTAACCTCCCGTATTTGGCTCATATTTCTTTCCAAAGGTCTTTTAGTCCAATGGATCATCATATTATTCAAGAAATTAAATACTATAAAAAAGACGTCGAGGATCGACATATGTGGACCCGTGAAAGATCAAAAGCAAGACAAGAAACAAAGATCGGGTTTACTGCACGAGTTGATGCAAAGATTCGACAGTTCAGACAAATGTTGCAGAAGAAATCGTCTGTTTTGAGTCCTCGGGTTGCTTTGGCTGCAACAAGAACATAACAATATATTCTTTTAAAAAATTTCTTTGGTATTTTTTTGAAGTTTTAAATCATGTTTATAGTTATGTGTAGAGTTTCTGTGTTGTTTTTTTAATTTTTTAAGGCGAATAACTGGTTTTTTTTATTTGTTCTTGATATATAGAGAAAGGCATGGTGGTGTTGTCAATTGGTATTTAGAATTTTACAATAATGATTTTGCAAATTGAAAATGGTAATTTTGACAGTTGTGCAATGGTTGTCCTTCAATTCTTTTGGTTTTGACTTGATTATCATTAAAGTTGACCAATGGTTTGGTTTAAAGATGAAACTTCAAGGGTGTTCATCGGATAGGATAATGGTTTATTCGGATTTGAAAAGTTTTAGACACTACCCGAAACTCGACCAGATCCGAATTAGAAATATTCACTCTATTTGAATAACCCGAAAAACTCGAATAAACTCACTTTTATATCTGAATAACCCAAATAAACAGGTTTTATTCAGGTTTTTTGGATTGAATTCGAATATCTGATCTGAATAAACTACAATCTGTATATCCCATCCGATTTCATCTGAATTTGAAAAACGAATATCTGATTGTCTATCCGAATCTCTAATTCGGATTATTTTTTCGTGTTTTGGATACTATTCGGATATCGTATTTTTCCGGATTTTGGATTTTTTGAACACCCATACTCCTTTATTTAGTTCATAGATTACTGTATTAACATATAAAGTATTAACACCCATACCCCATTTATTGTATTAACACCCATACCCCGTTTGTGATGCACACATATAATGTATACGTGTGTGGGCTATCAAGGGTCCAAAGTAAAATTGCATTAGCTTTAATGTTATTTTACTTATTTTGTGAAAATAACGTTAAATGTGTTGGGATGACTAACTTCAAACGACAACTTTGAGTCGGAGACTCTTTCGGAGCAACCTCTCTATCTCAACTGGAATAGGGTGGGAATGTGGGATAGGGGTAAGGTTTGTGTTCATCCTTCCCCTCACACCCTACTAAGTAATAAATAGTGGGAATATACTGGGTATGTTTGTTTTTATTATTGTATAAACAACTTATATCAATGAAACTTTCATAGTTAAAACATTTATATATATGAAAAAAAAAAGAAACATTTACATATTTCTTATAGCGGAGATTTCTATAGTGGATGGCGAGTGATGTTCAATCTTCAAGTAAGGCGCATGACCAGAAGAATAAATTGTTGACGTTTCCGTTAGACCACTTTTCCTTTTCTTCTCAATAAGCCTAACTCCAAAACCACGACAATCATTTCTAAATGTTTCACGTGCTTCAAATGTAAGAGCTTTGGATGTTTGATCCCACCATGCAGTTTGTCTCAACATACCAAATGAAACATATGCCACCCCTGAACCATAACGATATTCAGTATTATCAGTATCAGTATCTTCCCAATTAACAGACACATCATGTTGAGAATCCATACCATTCATCTCCTCATTCTTACTTATCCTTACATCTATAGTCATGTAGTAATTTAGCGTAACCCCACACATCAAGAAACCAGAAAACTCATTGCACCAGTTCTCCGGGAGTTGCAACCTACATCTATTCCCTCTAACCAGCTGAGGTGTTAATCCTTTTTCCATCTGATGAATGCCTCTAAGTTGGAGAATCATATAGTGGTTTTCAATAGCCATACATGCCTCCAGCATGGATTCTAGCAATCTGTCACCATCATTTATGATGCTCCCTCCCTGGAGTGAGACATTGCATAACCATCTGCAGTTCTTGTGACAATCTCCAAAGGTTGTAAGTGACTTGCATTGGTTTGCACTGAGAGTAGTTAAGCTTGATGGGAGCTCAGGCAATTCAATAAGCTTCTCGCAATCCGACATGCGGAGGACTTTGAGTTGAGTAAGTTGAGATAGGCTGAAACCTAATCTTGAAAAATCATTGACACTTAAATCTAGCTCTTGTAAGTTGGACAACTCAATAATACTCGATGGGATTTCAATAATCCTGGTCCAACGCCATAATTTTAGAGAAATAAGGTTGGTACAACGTTCTCTGATTGATGAGGGCAAAACTTCTATCCCAGTACAATCAATAGCCAACTCTACCAAGCTTTCCATGTTTGCATGAATCTTTGGGAACTCAAGAATCTTAGGACAGATTTCAATAGATAGATTTTTGAGGTTTTTCATGTGAGTAATTGTTGGAAACATTCTAAGCTTGCGGCAATATGATACACTTACGTATTGAAGAGTTGTATGGTTTTCAAGTGACGGGTGGATCTCTTTTAACTCGGGACAAAGATTGAGTGTCAACTCTTGAAGAGACGGAAGTCCATCAAAATTTGGTGTTATGAGCAGCTTATCCATCGCACGGAGTTGAAGAACTTTCAGATGTGGTAGATGCTGTAAAATAAACAAAAGTTAATGTCAAATTTCAAGACTAGCAATAATAGTGAGACAAGCAAATGAATTACCTTGCATGATTTATAAATTAGAAATCAAACAATTTATGTGAAAAACGATTAAATTTAGCCACAAAAGAAGCTTGTTAAATGGGTCAATCGTATTTAAAGTTACAATGCTCTAATTTGACGTGTTGAGTCAATTTACGTGACTTATAACCCGTGTGAACCTCTTTCGTTAATAGTTAACGTTGTATGTTTATCCTATTTGATAGGGGTGTTTACGGTCTGGTTTCAAATTGTGAAACCTCCCAAACAAGTCATCGGTTTGGTTTCACAATCGATTTTTTTAGCAAACATTTGGTTGGTCGGTTTCAAAAGTTCACAACCCTAACAAACGGTTTGGTCTACGGTTTTCATCAAAAACCGGTCGTAAAAAACCAAACAGACCGTAGTTTGTGCATATATAAATATAGATATATGTATATAGGGGATGGTTCCATTGTTAACCCTCCCTTATAGCGTTAACCCGTTAACTTTGGCAAAAATTGCCCGAATCTTTGAATTTTTTTTCATGGCCTTTATTATAGATAAATAGGGGGGTTTCTTTTTTGTGTTTTTGCTAATTCATTACTGTTTAGAATTTTAAACAAGTGTAAGTTTGTGTTACACTGCTTACATCAGATAGTGTAACTCAAACTTACAATTGTTTTAAATTCTAAACGGTGATGAATTAGCAAAAACACTAAAAAGAAACCCCCTATTTATGTATAATAAAGGCCATGAAAAAAATTCAAAGATTCATGCGTTTTTTTGCCAAAGTTAACGGGTTAACGCTATAAGAGAGGGTTAACATTTGATCCTCTCCCTATGTATATATATACACATAAATATATCTATACTATACTATACTATACTATACTATAATACATATTATAAACATATAATGGTCATTTGACTAAATCTCTTAACATTAAGAGTTTTACAACTCTTAGGCTATGTGTTATTATCAAGCCCCCTTCACTCCATGTAGGCGTCACATAATCAACCAACACCATCACCTCCTTATCACTCCACATCATCATTACAAGTGATGTAAAATATCTATAATTGAAAACTCTCTCAACTCAAATAAATCACTTATTTATTCTTTTATCACATTTGACATGCCATGTTTGGCCTTTTAAATTATAACTTTTATCAAGATAGTTGTTTTAATTAAATTTTCAAATTAAGTTAAAAGAGTTGATTTAATGAAACATGAGTTGGTCTAAGGTTTTTATGAGCCAATATCAAAAACTAAAATGTGTCTGTGTAGATTGGCTTCATGATTTATGCTTTATTCAAAAAAAATACATTTGGACTCTGTGTAATTAGTTCGTCTTGAACTATAAAAGGTTTGTTTGATTCAATTTTATTTTTAACAGGATCAAAAGCTCAAATCCTGAACCAAACCGGAACCAAACTGTTGATAACGGTTCGGTTTAGTTCGGTTTTTATTTTTAACGGTACGGTTTTTGTTTTTCATTATTCAACAAGTGTTGTTAATGGTTTGGTTTACGGTTCTATATAAAAGCAGTAAAAACCGGACCGCAAACACCCCTACTATTTGACACATTATTAGGGTAAATTTGGGTTGGTATTGAGGACCTTTTAAAAGGAAAAAAAATATAGAATTAACTAAAAGGGAGACATGTAAAGTGGGCTTTATGAGTTTAAAATTGCTTAATGCTTACAAGTGTTTTTACAACACTTAAATTGCCTTATTAAAGAAAAATGGACCCATTCAGGATGTGTTTTAACTCTTGACCCGATGGTCAACCGGCTTGGGTTACGATCCAAAATGAGTTTGAGACTAAAAACAGGTATTTTGATTTTTGAGTGTAGGTTGAAATGGGTTGAGTCAATATAATCATCTTTGGCAGCTTTTTAATTGTTCTTATAATGAATTACCTTCCATCCTTTCCAAACTTCTTCTTGAAATCTTCCACTCAATTTTAGAACAACAAGCTTCAAGGGTTGAAAACCATCTGGGAACAGACTTCTTGCCGGATAACCGTGCCAACTAAAATAACGCAACTCATTTGAAAGAAAAGCAGGCCCTTCAACTTCAACATAGGTGGAACATCTAAGCGACACCTCAAGGTACCTTAGTTTCTTTATGTTTGAAACAATTTTGCATAATTGTGATGCATCATAATTCCTTTCAGTAATTATACCACTTTTAGTCTTTATACCATCTTCAAAATCATCATATTTTACAGCTTCAATCTTGTTGTTTTCCTACAATACAAATGGAAACAACGTATAGATTGAGTAGCATTCAAGATACATATAATATAAGGTATAAGCTTAACATTTACCATTGTTGCATCCTCAAAACACATGTTATCAATCTCTTTTTGTTTCCAAATTCTGCTGTTTGTCTGGATTATTAGGATATTCCCGTCTAACAATGTAATGTCCCATTTCTTGAACCAGATCATGCATATGAAACCAACCATCCACAATACTTATGAGAGCTTTTTGTCTCAACACCTCTATCCCTATTTCAGGGTGAAAATCACAAGCTTCAAACATCTCCATTTTATCATATTTCTTTGACCATCTGAAAAAACATGCAATATCCAAGAATAACTCTTTTTCCACGTTCTTAAGTCCATCATAGCTAATTTTTAGCTGATCTAAAATTGCATCTTCTGGAATATCTTTTAGTCTATCCAAGGTACTAACCCACCCATCCTTTGTTTTGTCATATAGAAAAGAACCTAAAACTTTAAGTGCCAATGGGAGCCATTGGCGGAGGATTTGAAGGGCCCGGGGGTGCCCCGGCCCCCCCTGTTTTTTCGCTCAGAAGTGTCGATATAATAGTATTTCGTTCGAAAATCCTTCGGTTCCCTTCGTTTTCTTCCTAAAAATCCTTCGGTTCCATCCATTTTCATCCTAAAAATCCTTCGGGCCCCTCCGTTTTCTTCCTAAAAATCCTTCGGCCCCCTCCGAACTTTCTTCCAAGCTCCGCCACTGATGGGAGCCCAGCAGCATAAGAAACCACACGTGATGAAAGTGTCTCATAATCTTCTATAGAGACTTTTTCATTATACGCATGTCTGTTAAAGAGCTGCATTGCCTCGTCAGATGATAATAACAGCACATTACACACCTCATCTACTTTGTGGGTTCTTAACAAATGTTCATCTCTAGTTGTGATTATTATTCTGCTCCCACTACCAAACCAGTCATGTTTTCCAGCTAACGCCTCTAATTGGTCAAGTTTATCGACATCATCAAGAATTAGCAACACTTTTCTACCACGTAACATATTTTTTATCATGTTTTTTCCTTCCAGAACACTATAAATTGGCGTTTCTTTTTTAAAAAGAGCAGATATCATATTCCCTTGCAATTTATTTAAGCCATGTTTGCTTGATTCCTCTCTAATATTCTCCACAATGCAATGACCTTGAAAATGTTGAGAGATTTCTGTATAAAGAGAATTTGCAAGAGTAGTCTTACCACCACCACCAACCCCCCATATCCCAACCATGCGCACACCATCTGACCCAATTTCTAATCTTGGTTTCAAATATTGTAAGCGGGTCTTCATCCCAACAAGATCTTCATCAACTTTTGAATTTAGGGGGAACAATGTGTTTAAAACTGTATCAACAATTTCTTTGATGGCTTTTGATTCATGCCTGCAAATCGGATATAAATGGATGATTAATTAAGATGTACACATATTATTTCACAAAGATGTAATTTAAACCTAAAAACTAAAAGATTGCTTCTAATCCCTTTTTAATGTTAAAAGAAAGTAAGTTTAGCTCATTCTTAACTAAAATAAAAGTTAACCACATTAGATTAAACATATTTACGTAAATATAATTATTACCAAATGGCAGTAATTTTTTTGTTTTATTTATTTTTTACAAACATGATCGGTAATGAGGCTCCAAACAATAAATTACCTCATATCTTCGCAAATATAAGTTGAATTTGAATTTTATACAAAGCCTCAAAGGAGGTGAGCTCAGATTTGAACCCTTTTAATTTAAACGAGTCAAGCCTAACCTCGAGAAAGATATATTTTAGTACAAATATATTTTAGTTATAAAAGTAAGTAAAAAATATATATAAAAACTCCAAATAAAAAGCAAAAAAAAAATACCCATTGGCAATGTACTTTGGTTCCCATCCAGCAATGTTACTTGCTTTAACAAGTGCCTTTCTCCATAATTGAGCTTTGTTGATGTTCTCTATTTCTTGTTGGGCAAATGCTTTTCCGAAATCCCCCTTTTGTTTTCTTATATCCGAGGGATCCACATCATAAAAAATGGGTATAGCGATTAGCTCATTCTCTTCCTTACATTTCATAATATGTGCAAGTTCGTCCAAACACCATGAAGAATCAACATAGTTTTTGGAGAATATTATGACAGCAATCCGTGATTCTTCGATAGCCTTCAAGAGGGATGGACGGATTGATTCACCCCGAGGAAGTGTTTCATCGTCTTTGTATGTGTTGATCATGTGTTGTTTAAGAGCAGAGTAAAAATGATCTACAAAGGTCTTGCGGGTGTCTTCTCCTCTAAAACTAAGAAAAATATCGTACTTAAACGATCGACAAGAAGAGGCAGGTACGTCACGAGAAGTCATCAATGAAGATGCCATTTGTGTTTGATCGGTATCTGATGAAGGGGAAACCAAATCAATACAAGATTTAAGTGTTTTATTTTGTTTTTTTACCAATTGAAATGGGTTAAATAATTATATTCAGCTAGATTAAATATTAGGACATAACTTAGAATAATTAAACAATTAGGAAGTTATGGCAGTTTGAAGAGACACATCTCTTCACTTGTGCTGTTTCAAGTGTGTAATATATATATATATATATATATATATATAGGGGACGGTTAACGTACAAATGAAATGAACGTGCTAAACATAGGAAGGCACAGGAAAGCGCCATGTGTCAACTGGGTAAGGGGCATTAACGTCCATATAAAATTACAGACTGTGATTTATAAAATTATAGACTGACATTTAACACCCAAAATTAAGAACCACCGGTATAATCACGGACCAGTAATTACGAATTGCATTATATAACAATCACATATCCTATTTTAATACATATAATCAAGGACAAAATGTATAATCACGAACCAATAATCACGGACCACGTTATATGAAAATTACGGACCGTAATTTAATATGCATGATCAAAGTACCAAACTACCAACCAATGTTGTTTGAACCAGACCAGACCGGGAACCGGCCACTAAACCGGCCCAAAATAAGCGTACGAACCGCTCGAAAGAAAACCGGCTGGCACATCCGGGTGACCGGTCGAACCGGGAACCAAACCACTGGTTGGACCAGTTTTAGTTTTTTTTTTTTTTTTAAAAAAACTAAAATATAAAAAATAAACCATTAAAACCAAATAAGGGGTTGAAATGGTAGCTTTCACACAAATGGTGCCCTCCTCTCTTCTTTTTATAGGGAGGAGATGAATGTTTTTCTTATACTCTTACCAATGTGGGATGAGAAGTTAGGAAGGGAAAGAGATGTGAACCTATGTGGGATGAGAAACAAGTTTTTTTCTCTTTTTTTAAACTAAAATCCAAAAAATATAACATTACAATTAAACTTGTATTTTTTTAAAATGATTATTTTTGTGTGAATAGTAATTATGTTTGTTTAAATGTGATTATAATTATATAATTTTTTTGAAATTTTTTATACATTTATTATGTCGTCCGGTTCGTGAATCTGGTCCGACCGGTCCGACCAGTAACCAGTAAGACGTTCGGTTCAACGTTCGGTCCGAAAACATTGGCACCAACTGCATAATCACATACCAATAATCACGTACCAAGTGTTAAAATCACAGAACACGTAAAAAAAATCAGAAAAAACTATAACAATACTATACTCATATTAAATATAACAAAATCTCAATTTTATGGTGTAATTTTTTAAAAAAAATAATAAAGCATGTAAAAGTTATTTAATTTTTAAAAAACAAGTGGAACTTGGTGTAACGTAGAAAATGTGGTTGTTCCTGTTTTGCCCTTTCAGTTATATTTTACGCTTGTTTTGTGGAAAAAACTTGTATAAAATGGGACTACTAAATATTAGCCATTGAGTAGTTTGATCATATGGTCCAAAATTCATCTTACGCTTCTCACGTTAATAATCATTTATATTTGATCCGGCTCCTATATATATATATATATAGGGAAATTAACTAATGTTAACCTATGTTTATTGCGTTAACCGAATAACTACATCTTATTACTTTGGGACCCATATTAAATTAATCTAAAGGTGTATGTTTTTTTCTTTTTTAATTAATGTAGGCTCACTTACATTAATAAAAAAAGAAGAAAAAACCTAAATCTTTAGATTTACTTTAATGTGAACCGAAAGTAATAAGATGTAGTTACTCGGTTAACGCAATAAGGAATGGTTAACATTAGAACCATCCCCTATATATATATATATATAGGGGAGGGTTCCTAAGAAAACCACTATTTTGGAGAAAACTAAGAAAACTAATCACAATTGTAATCAATCGATTTCGTTTTTCGTTTTTTGCTTTACATTTTGTTTTATTATAAGGTTATATTTGTTAATAAAAAGAAAAAAATAAAAAAAATATATGTAACTCATTGATTACATATATGTAACTTGTAAACTACATATATGAGTTACATATATGTAACTTTATATGTTACATATACGTAACTTCGTGATGTACTTATTTTTATTAATTTTTTTTTGTTGTTTATAATTTTTCTAAGCAAATAATAAAAAGTCATGAATTTTTTTTCCTTAAAAATTGATTGGTAAAGAGGAGTTTTCTTAATTTTTCTAAAGTAAGGAGTTTTCTTTGAACCCTCCCATATATATATAATATAGAGTGTGGTTCTTTTGTTAACCCTTCCTTGTTGTGTTAACCGAATAATTACATCTTATTACTTTGGGGCTTACATTAAAATAAATCTAAAGGTACATGTTTTTTCTTATTTTTTTATTAATGTAAGTGGGCTCTACATTAATTACATTAATTAAAAAAAACGTACACCTTTAAATTTAATTTAGTGTGAGCCACAAAGTAATAAGATGTACTTATTCGATTAACGCAATAAACGTGGGTTAACATTCGATCCTCTCCATATATATAGGAGATGAAATTTTTCATAACCCATCAAAAATAAACTAACCTATTAACCATCATCAAATGTTTAACTTAAAATGTAAATGTATAGTATCATGCCATGTGTCATATTCCAATTTTTAATAAGCAAGGGTATTTAAGACATTTTGTTACCAATTAAAAAGTTAGTTTAAATATGGTGGTGACAAGTCACCATCTAATATATTTTAATAAAATTAATTTTTATATAAAGTTTACCTCCTCTTTTTTTAAACATTCATAACTTTTTACACTATATTATTTTTTTTAAATACACCATTATACTCGTATCATTTTTATATTTAATTCCGTTATAGTCTCGACTAGTTTATTTTTATTTTTCAGATAGGATGTATTGACATCATTGTAAGAAGCTTAAATAGAACCAATTAATTTGAAAATTTTTATTACATCAGTGATGTAATTTACTGAGATATAACTTATTATTTATAGTTTAATTATTTTTTCTCCAAATATCACGCTTTACATCGATGTAACGAAAATAAACAAAACACAATCTTTTATTTTTTTCCAACATCGGTAAATTACAGTCATATAATACAAAATGGAGTAATATACAATGATATAATATATGGTGATGTAACACATTATTTACAAAAATGTAATTTTATCTTTAATTCCGTTATAATATTGACCAATTTTTTAATTTTTTCTCATATGTCCTTTATTTACATTGATGTAACGAGCATAAAAATAACACATTATTTTGAATTTTTTTTTCTAACAATGATAAATTATACGGTGACATAACACTTTATTTTTGATTTTTTTCTAACAATGATAATTACAGTGATGTAATTTAGCATTATCAGAAAAAATCACCGAAGAACCGGAACCGAATTAACCGAAAAACCGAACCAGAACCAAATTAACTGAAAAACGAACAGGAACCGAATAAACCGAACAAAAAAGAAACCGAAACTGGATTTTTCGGTTTCGGTTTTTCATATTATAAAAATCGAAACTATCCGATTTTTAATATTCTTTAAAAATTAATATATATAGTTGGTGTTCGGTCAATTAATTTATGAATTATAAATCGTTAAACATGTTTGTATTTCAAATATAGGGTGTGACAGAGAATAGAAAAACAAAAACAAAAACAAAAACAAAACCAAAAAAAATAGAAAGCTGAAAATCGAATTGAAACCGAAAAAAACAGAATGGTTCATAAAAACTAAAACCCGAATATGTCGGTTTTGATTTTGGTTTTTGCCCAAAATTGAACCAAACCGAACCGAGCACACCCATAGTTACAATGATGTAAATACGGAGCATCTAAAAAAACTAGTCAAGATTATAACGGAATTAAAGATAAAAATGAGACGAGTATAATGGTACAATTTTTTTTAAAAAAATATATAGTATAAAAAAGTTATTAATGTTTAAAAAAGAGGATGTAAACTTTATATAAAAAATTAAATTTATTAAAATATATTATATAGTGACACTTGTTATTACCCTATTAAATCTAGTTTTTTGAGTTATTACAAAATGTATAAAATACCCTTTCATATTAAAAAAAGAAAAATGACGCCTGACACGATCCTATGTATTTACTTTTTAAATTAACCATTAGATGATAGTTAATGGATTATCTTATTTTTGGTAGGTTATTTTTTAACCTACCCCTGTATATATATACCAAAATTAAAGTAAATAAATTGATGATGAATGAATGTATATGTGTATTTTCTGGTTCATCTTTCACAAGTTTTTTTAATCTCTGCACATAAACATATTTACAAACATAATACCAATATTTTAATCACAATATTCTAAAAAATATAAAGAGAGGGACTGATACTATGTATTTCCAAAAAATATCTTTAAATTATTATATAGTTAAAAAAATATCATTTACTTCGTATAATAAAATTAATAAATTAAAAAATGGTTTTAAAAAAATTAAAATGATAAAGTAATTAAATAAAATGGTAAATTATCCATATATAAAGATAACAATATATCTTTAACAAACATTCCTTTAAGATAATCTCCAACCACTATATATATGAAAATGCTTCAACTCTAAAATATTTTTACTAACTTTATGGAATACTTAAATTTGGCTAAACCACAACTTGATAAAAAAGAAAGAAAGAAAAGTTTATACATTATACGGACATGATTTATTTTTCATTATAATTCTTATATTATAATTATACTAATGGGTTGACATAATAAATAGATAAGTAATTGCTCCAATAAAAAATAGTCACATGATTTAGGTGATCAAATTTCATAGTATAAAAGTGGTGTAGTGGTCAAAGTGAAGGAAAGACAATCTAGTGATCTCAAATTTAATTCTCACTTAGGGCAATTTTCCTTATAGGCTGCTGACCCGGTTGCTTGCGGTCACGCTTTACATGTTCTTCCCGGCTAGTCAGGTATTAGGGGGCTCAGCTCGGTGGTTTACCACGTAATTGGGTTCCCACGGTTATAAAAAAAAAATCAGGTGTTCGGTTTGATTGCATTTAAATAAAACTACAAAACCTAACTAGTTCATTAATAATAGACTTGTATAATTAAGGTTATTAAGGCTCCGAGGAACCGAGTTTAATGAGGGTAATCAGTTCCACTAGAAAATGATGTCTTAAGGTTCACTAGAAGCCTAAATTAAAAAGAAAATGGTGAACGCCATTGTTAGACGCTCTCACCGGCCGGTCCCACGGCCAACATGAGAGAGGTAAATCGCGTGACTCAGGAAAAATTTGGTGGTGCCTGACTTTGAACCATAAACCTTCATTACAGATTCTCACCCCTTTATTACTAGACCATTATCCCGTAGACTAGAAACCTAAATTAAGAAGTAATGAGAAGTAAAAACATATATTTTCAAAAAGCTTTTAGAACTAAACCAATTTGCAGAAATAGCAATAATAATATTTATAGAAAAACGTTAAAGGTAGTATGTGTTTATATAAAAACGACAAATTTATGTTTTTTAAAATGTAGGTAAACTTTGTACTTATCTAGTTCTTCTTGAATCCACCTACTTTATGAGTGATGTATTCGATTTTTTGTTTGTTTACACACTGACCATATCTATTATTATTCCATTCCTTATGTAGCAAATGAAAACATGGTATCACTTTGAATTTATCCTAATCGGATTGGATGGTTACCATCAAAAGAAAACTACGAGGATAAATTCAAAGTGACATCTTATCTCCTTTACACATTTCTTTTTAGAGGATATTTCATTTTGGCCAAGAGAAGCAGAGAAGAGGCAATGAATTTTATCAAATTTACTTTATAAAACATAAGAAATATTCATATAACATGCATATTTATAAAACAAGGGTTTTGACCTCACTTCCTCTAGCCCCTAAAATTCTAAAAAGAATTATATGTTTGTAATTTGGGATTGTTTAAAATACGGTTTGTGATCTATAACTACGCATTTGCATGTACGATATAGGAATCACAGGATGGGAATCAATTTTTTTAACAAAAAAAGCCTCAATCTTATTATCTCTCTTAAAGCTTGAGACCACCATGTATACGCAAGCATATATAAAATAACTGATGTAAACAGGGGTATTGAGTATATTCACTGTGACATATTTCAAAAATAGATCGGGTTATTTACACACTTACTTTTTTAATTTAACACATCACTGACATAATATGTCTCGTATAGTCTTATTACGAGGCGTATAACCCACTTTGACACGCATTTTTTGGTGATGGGCTTTGTATACGTCTCATGTATGACCTATATGAGACGTATATATGAGGCCAATCATTAAACATGAGAAATCTGACAATTAATGATTGGTCCCCTATATGCCTTATATAGACATATACGATACGTATAAAATGTGTGAAACTTAAGAATTAGGTGTAAGAATAACAAAGGCCTTTAAAATACATCATACTTCTAAAATTGTTTATAGTCAAAACCTTATTTATTCAAAGACCTAGTAAATCTAAAAGACAGCAAGTCTATTAACCTGACACCTCACGAATATAACAAACACAAAACGGAAATAAAAAGTAAAATAAAATATAGAGCTACTTAAAAATTGAAAGAAACAAAAACAGAAATCGTAATCTCTAATGAAGTGGTATAGTGGTTAAAATAAAAGAGATATAATCTATAGGTCAGTGACGGAGCTCGACTAAGGCAGGGGCGAAATCTTACGTGATCAAATATATATTTTTTTTTTTGCAATCGACCGGTGGGTTAAATGTTCGGATTTGTGATTTAGGTCAAACAAATAAAAATAAAAATGTCTAATAATTATCATTATACGTAAAAGGCTATAAGAGGGAGTACTTTAAAGAAGAACGAGTCAATTGTTTTCACCTTTCCCATGATATATTGAAGATTTTTTACGTTTACCTTGATTTGCAGCATCACCTTTTTCTTCAATAATCTTTCTTTTGAAAAACGAGATAATTGTTTTCACATTTTCCATGATATATTGATCTAAACTAAAACCTAAATGTTTAAACAAACAAAATAACACCAATTAATACCAATTTACATACCAATAGTTAATCATAACAAATAAATGCACTAGGGCATCAAATATAAAAAATAAATAACATAACAAGATTGTCTATTCTCTAGTTCTTCATATGACATAATTTCCACCATAGTCCATAGCAGCATAACTCATGGCGTTTGGACAAGTGGAGGTTGGTCGACGGTTGGACCTCGGAAGGGGCGGATTCTGGCTGGATTACTTGAAATCTTGGAGTTGGAGGCTGGATTTAGAGTTGTGGTGTGGTGCAGTGTACGTGACTCACAAAATGGAAGGGAATTAGGGAAATGGACGGGAATTCAATTTTGAGGGGATTAGGGCTCGAAGAGTATTTTAGGGATTAAGGAAAATACCATCTACTCAGGTCCTGGCAGACGCACTTTACCTATTTCTTTCGGTTAGTAGGGTATTGAGGGGACCCGAGGGTTTACTAATTAAGTGGGTTTCCACGTTAATCCAAAAAAAAGTCTGACAAAGAAACCCTGTTCACCATTTACCATATTTTCGAACCGACTGTTGATAGTTGAGAAACGAAATAAGAAAATAAATCGATGGAAATCAATTTTTCAAAGATTTTACTTCCATTATGAACTAATAATCACAATCTATTCCGTACAAAAACTGAAAAAACCAGACGCAGATTGAATGCAAAATGTTCAACTAATCAGATTATCAACTAGAAATAATTAATCAAATAAAGATGATGGATCTGTAATCATACCGCAAAAACACAGAGAAGGGAAATAAGAACTCGAGCCTGTAAATTGACAAGGTAAGAAATATTGGGGATTTTTGATTCCTTATAGCTATGAAACGTCAATTATGAGATGGTTACGCGGTAGCTTCTCAATCATGCACTTACTACATATTTTTCATCTCAATTATTGTATCCATATTTTCTTGGTCAAACTCCTCAATTATGCCTCTCTTATTCACGACCCATTATTTTTTAGATCGGTTAAAAAAAAAACTTTCAAAAAATCAACAGCTTCATTCCTCCACCAACCAATGGTTGTTTAAATATTTATGAGTAAATTTATTTATAAAAACATAACTAAGTTTCAATTTTATTTTAATTAAATTATCTAATGTAACGCCCGTCTCCCGAGACACGTCACTTTGTCGGATTTACTCATAAGCACAGTGATAAAATAGATATAACTCAATCGCAGCGGAAATAAAACATATTATACATAAGTAAACCCGATTACATATATGTCACACAACCATTTTTATTTATTTGTTTTTATTTTTACAAAATCTACATCTATGCCAGTCTTCTCAAAATCCGCAGCCAGCATCCATCCAGGGTCACTTATGCCAACTGTTTCTTGCCTCGACTAGCTGAGGTTACACCATCTCTACCTGATGTGCATGTTAAAAGTTGTCAGCTTAAACGGGTGAGTTCTAAGTTTAGTAAACATCTTTTCATTTCAAATTATTTATTTCATAAAGATTTCATAAAATCATACATCAATATACATATATCATATTATACCAAAAACATTCATTAATTGAAACTCTGTTCACCAGACGGTGCTCTGTTTTACCCGAATGTAACTCTGTTCACCCGAAGGTGCTCTGTTTTACCCGAATGTAACTCTGTTCACCCGAAGGTGCTCTGTTTTACCCGAAGGTAACTCTGTTCACCCGAAGGTAACTCTGTTCACCCGAAGGTGCTCTGTTTTTAAAACAAATTTTCGGGTTGCCTTTTCTATTTTGAAAAATATGTACAGAAAATCTGGCATTTTCCCGACTTAACATTGGTATAAACGGGAAACATCCCGGCACAAATATAATATCATATATATCAAAACATTATCAATATAACATTCACATCAGCCCAAAGTATTTAAAATAGTAAAACATGGCTCATAGAACTCACCTGATCTACACTTCTATCAACAATTTTAGCTCCTCAATTCTTATCTCACGTACCCGCCAATTTCCTAATAACATCAGTACCCTAGTGGGATTACTTAACGTATCTTTATATTTTCAGGTATTGATTCGAGCCTTTAATTGGACAGCATAACGGCTTACGCTTTTTGATTTTCTTAAAAATACGTGGGCAGAATTTCGGCTTATAAAACTTTATTTTAGAGTTTTAAATTGGACAGAGCCTCGTCTTATAAATATATATTTTTATAAAATATTTGGGCAGCATCTCTGCATACTCCATGTTTTACAAAAATATTGAAAATAACCTTCACGCATAATATTAGTGAGATTTTAAACAAACAATATCTCGACCATACTAATTAAATAATTATTTTAAAATAAGAGTATAATAGGTGGTTACCTCAAAGTAGCTCGTGCCAATGCTCGCTTAATAATTAAGAAAAATGAAAATTTGATCATCGAAATACATCTATTTATAGATGTCAATTCCTTCGACATAAAGAAAGAAAAATATATGTATGGTTCAAAATGTTCAACGTATACGCTTTCAAAAATTTGTCACATGTTGATTTGATTTTTTTTATTATTTTATTATTATTATTATTTTATTATTATTATTATTATTATTATATTATTATTATAATTAATTTAGTTTAAATATTGTTTTTCTCTTATAACTTTTAATATATGATGTTTTAAAAAGTTTCGAATATACCGTTGGAATCTACTAATTATTCTCTACGTTTCTACTCAAGTTTCGTTGAAAACGGAGCAGGGTCAAAAATAATATATTTTATTAATTTTGGACGGTCTCCTATAATAGTAAACTTTTAACTCAATAGGCATGGTTGTGGGTCGTTTTATGTTTCTTTAGTCACGCCACGTGTCTATAATCATGTCACCTATCGACACGTAGTAGTTGCTTCATAGATACAGTCGTATCTCATGGGCACGGTCGTATCCTTTATTAAATTATTATTATTATTATTATTATTATTATTATTATTATTAATATTATTATAATTATAAATATATATATATATTTTTAATCCCATGAAGATGCTCGGATTTACGACTACCGCTCGGAACTTCGGCCTGTCATAACTTTTATTCGGAGGCTTGTTTCGAAATTTCGCTTACACTTATTTTGATCATTTCTATCTCTACATTATTGTTATTCTTAAAGATAATCTATTTGCTCGGCTTAGATAGGTGTATTCTCTTATTTAATTGGTTCGTTTTAAGGTTTTACTAAATTACTGTATAATAAAATTGGTTTTAAGGCAAACGGAAGTATATAGATATCATATAATAATAATATTTATGTTGTTGAGAAAACCGGATGTTACAATTCTACCCCCCTTAAATGGGTTTCGTCCCCGAAACCTATTACATCGTAAACAATTGAGGGTAGCATATTCTAATCTCTTCTTCGGTTTCCCAGATTGCCTCTGATCCCTTTCTATGCTTCCATTGTACCTTAACCATCTTGATTGTTTTATTACGGAGTCTCTTTTCATCGCGATCGAGTATCGCGACTGGTTCTTCTACGTAATTAAGCTTGTCATCAACCTCGATCTCATCATAAACCACATGAGATGTTTCATCCGCAAGACATTTCCGTAGATGAGACACATGAAATGTCGGGTGTATACTACTAAGCTCGTCTGGCAGCTCCAATCGGTATGCAACTTTACCGATCCTGGCTAAAATCTTAAATGGTCCGATATACCTCGGACTTAGCTTTCCACGCTTTCTAAATCGAATTAGACCTTTCCATGGGGATACTTTTAATAACACATGATCTCCTACGTTGAATTCAATTGGTCTTCTCCTCTTGTTTGCATAGGACTTTTGACGATCTTGGGCAGCTTTTAGTCGTGCTCTAACTTGAGCGAGCTTATTGGCCATTAATTCTACATCTGGTTTGCTTCCCATGTCTTTCTGCCCAACCTCACCCCAACATAGTGGTGTTCGACATCGTCTCCCGTACAACATTTCATATGGTGGCATTCCAATGCTAGCATGGTAGCTGTTATTATACGAAAATTTGACTAGCGGTAAATGATCGTCCCAATTACCACCAAATTCGATAACACATGCACGTAACATATCTTCTAATGTTTGTATCGTTCTTTCAGTTTGCCCATCCGTTTGCGGATGATATGCCGTGCTTAAACATAATCTCGTCCCCATCTGTTCATGGAATTTCTTCCAGAATCTAGAAGTAAATCTGGTATCTCGATCCGACACAGTCGAGAGTGGTACTCCATGACGTGCAACAATTTCTTTTACGAACAATTCTGATAACTTTTCTGACGAATATGTCTCGCGTATTAATAAGAAGTGAGCACTCTTCGTCAGTCGGTCTACAATCGCCCATATGGAATCATGTTGTTTAGCTGTACGCGGTATCTTTGTGATGAAATCCATGGTGATGTGTTCCCATTTCCATTCAGGAACTTCCAAAAGCTGTAAATAATCGTGAGGCTTTTGATGCTCAGCTTTCACTTGCAAACAATTCAAGCATCGGTTAACATATTGTAATATGTTGAATTTCATTCCTGGCCACCAATAATTCTTGCGTAGATCTTGAAACATTTTGGTAGTACCGGGATGAACATAATATCTTGTCTTGTGTGCTTTGTCGAGAATTCTTGATTTGATATTCCCATATTGTGGTACCCACATTCTACCGTAACGAGTTTTGATTCCGAACTCGTTTTCATCAAGCTTCGTTATCGGACCAAAAATTCTTTCACTCATCACATTTTCTTCTTTCAATGCTTCTTGTTGTGCATCTTTGAGTTGATTCAGAAAATCTGATGTTATAACAAGCGCACAAGATTTCACTCGAATAGGAGAAAAATCGCCTTTGCGACTTAGCGCATCTTCCACCACATTGGCCTTTCCTGGATGGTAAAGAATTTCACAATCATAATCCTTAATCAACTCGAGCCATCTACGCTGTCTCATATTCAAGTCTTTTTGTTCGAAGAAATACTTTAGACTTTTATGATCAGTGTAGATGGTGCATTTGGCACCATACAAATAGTGTCTCCATATCTTTAGTGCAAACACGACTGCTGCCAATTCCAACTTGTGTGTTGGGTAATTCTTTTCATGGGTTTTCAGTTGTCGTGAAGCATAAGCAATAACTTTGCCTCGTTGCATCAGAACACAACCCAAACCTTGATATGAGGCATCAGAATAAATTACCATGTCTTCTGTTCCATCAGGTAATGATAGAACTGGGGCATGTGTTAATCGTTTCTTCAGTTCGTCAAATGCAGCTTGTTGTTCAGGACCCCATTCAAACTTTACTTCTTTCTTGGTTAACTTGGTCATGACAGAAGCAATATTGGAGAAATCTTGGATGAAACGTCGGTAGTAACCGGCCAAACCCAGAAAGCTACGAACTTCAGTGGGTGTTTTTGGCGGATTCCATTTTTTCACCGACTCGATCTTACTTGGATCAACCAGGATTCCATTAGCATTGATTACATAACCTAGAAATTGTACTTCTCTTAGCCAAAAGGCACATTTTGAGAATTTAGCATACAACTTCTCTCTTCTCAACGTCTCCAAAACTTCTTTTAGGTGATAGGCGTGGTCTTGTTCATTCTTAGAGTATATCAAAATATCATCAATGAACACAATCACTGACCTATCAAGCATTGGTCGACATACCCTGTTCATGAGATCCATGAATGCAGCTGGGGCATTAGTCAAACCAAACGACATTACCAAAAACTCATAATGTCCATATCGTGTTCGAAATGCAGTCTTTGATATGTCTTCTTCCCTTACCTTCAACTGATGATAGCCCGAACGTAGGTCGATTTTAGAGAACCAATTCGCTCCTAGGAAGAGGATATTTGTTCTTTATTGTAAGTTTATTTAGCTCCCTGTAGTCTATGCACATTCGCATACTCCTGTCTTTCTTCTTTACAAATAATAATGGGCCCCCCAAGGCGAAACACTTGGCCGCACAAAACCTTTGTCTAATAGGTCTTGCAACTGCGACATTAACTCCTTTATCTCTGAGGGTGCAAGTCGATAAGCTGCCTTCACAACTATTTTAGCTCCTGGTAAAAGATCAATTCGAAACTCTACTTCTCGTTCTGGAGGCATACCCGGTAATTCGTCAGGAAACACATCGAGGAATTGGGATACCACCGGAATATCTTTTAGTTCTTTCGTCTTCGCCTTATTATTGTGACAGTTGAATACGAGAATTACGTCATAAATGATGTGATCACAATTGATCGTTCTAGAAATCCACGTTGTTCTAATACTTGTAATTGTTACAGATTGATAGTAGGCGAGAAATGATGAACGTGTGCGAAAACCGTGTGCGAAACGGAGTCCTGGATTGCCCGAAATTGATAAACGAAGAAAAATTTCTAAGTGTTGATCGAATGGGCTCGTCGCGGTACGCGGAGGTGGGCTTGAGAGTTCTCCGCGGTACGCGATGCATGTAAAATATCTAAGATTCCTCCGGAAATCTTCGCGGTACTTCATCAGATTTCATGCAAGATTAATTTTTATTATTCATTCGAACTCAGACGAAGCATCAGAAGAAAACTCGACCATTTCACCCTCAAATCTTCATCTTAAGCCCATCAGAAGCTAAGGATCGCACCAGGAATCATCTTTACAAGTTCTGATCGCCGTTTTAGCCGCAGATATCCGTCAGATTAGGTAATGATCCGTTTAAACCTTCTGGTTTGATTTTGATTGATTAGATCTTGATTTTGAACGTAATGACATAGTTAGGATTGTTGATTATTGTCTAGATGATGGCTAGGATTGATTATAAACAAAGAACACGAAGTTTTAACGGTTAAATCCTTGTTTTGATCTGTTGTAATGCCCGGTTTGCATGAAACCATAACCATGATTATAATGGTTTAATCCATTTGATTATAACAATGTAGGTGATTAGTTGGGTTAATCCTTGAAATGCAAGGTTAAATCCAAGTGTTTCAAACTAATCACAATCATTAACATACTCATTGGAATGATTATCTGATGTGTATGATAACAGTCAGATTAGTATGTTAAATTTGGTTATTACACCTATCCTGATGCTACATTGTGATATTTCATGATAATTGGGTAATCAATAACAAGGATTGATCATTCCTAAGCCATTAAATTATCTAGAAATTGTTACAGTATCATAATCAACAACATTAACTATTTGGTTAATCCGAGATTATTCTGATTAATCAAGACTGTCATCAACCTTGTATTAGGAATCTAATACAATGTAGATTCCTACATTATCATACATTGTATGATATAATACTAAAATAACCAATTAAATACTTAATATTGGTTTGATGACTTTCAAGACAATGTCTTTGACATTGAACGTTCAGAACGATCTAATCAGTAAACTAGAATATAAATAATTCATTAAATATAACTAAATGCAGAATCGTCTCTTTATTATTAGTTGGGAGATATTTTGCTACCTATATATCATCAGGTGAGTTTCGTACAACCCCTTTTCTTTTTAATGTTTTATAAACATCGGGGTAACTCTGTGAACTATTGTCTGAACATATGATATGCATCAATGATATCTGTGTGATTTCATGTGACTTTTGTGGGATTTCATGGGATTTTGTCTGTTGAACTGAACTCTATCATGGAACTAAAAGTCCTCATTCTTGAACTGTATCTAGTGAACCCATGTGTCGCCGAACAGAAAACATTGATAGTACTATTGGTTGACACCCCATTCGCTGGGAGGATTGCATCTCCCCTTGTGTGAATGTTTGTTATCTGTTTCCTGAACTTCTTAATGGTATGATAGACATTAAGATAATGAGGCACTAAGATATGTACCGACGGGTAATATCTTGAGATCAGAACTTGTCGTCCGATAGGAACTAGATACCGGTCTCATGGTTATCCAGAACTGAACTTTTGAGAACTTGCTTATCATATCATATTGTTTTAAATTGAACTGTCGAACTCACCAGCTTTGTGCTGACGTTTCAAACTAAAAAATTTTTGCAGGTAAACAGTAATAGCCGGTGAGGATGCACTTTTGGGATATTTGCACTTGAATAATTATAATTTGTAATTAAATAGACATAGCTGTAATGTAATTGTGATTGCGACATCCTTGTAATGTATTTACTTTAAGCTAATCTGTATGCTTATGATATCGGTTCAAGTAAGTCACCCCTCACCTCTGAGACATCACCACTATGCTTCCGCAACCGGTTCAGTGACATCATTATACACGAGGTGACGAGGGGTGGGGGTGTGACAGGGTGGTATCAGAGCCACATGTTATAGAGAATTAGGTTGACTTAGAGACCTAGACTATAACCATAGGCTCGTATAGTGACACAGAGAGCACCGAACATTAATACTGAACAAAACTTGTTTTGAATTAAGCCAGGATAATCAGGTGGTACAAATTCCAGTTATGAGTGGCCAGCATAACTGAAATTTGCAACACGTGTGCATTCTAGTTTAATTGAATTCAAGCAGAACTTCAATAACTATAAAGAAGAATAGTTGACTGGAGATAGGAAAGATCATCATATCATGTTCATGTTTATGTTAAATATTGTTATTTAATATTTACTTCATGATACTGATTAGAGATTTTGATTGTACAGCGATGGCCGATCCAGCCGAGCAGTATATTTACCAGAGGTTCCCTTATTTGAGGTTGGATGACACCCCTAGCTCTAGTGCAGGATCAGACTCAGATCCTAGTGAGGCTTCGTCTGCAGCCTCTCAGGCGACCCCTGTCGGACCACGTACACCATCATCCCCTAGACCTGTTACTCCACCACCACCACCATCACCAGTATTACCATGAGCAGCCCCCATTCTACCCATCCCCCTCATTCACCCTTGGTTCCTACTTCAGCTGAGAGGAGACAGGACTCCTTTCCACGGAGAGTCCCTGCGTGGGACGGATTACGACGGATGTGGGGACAAGCCCGCAAGACCACGGGGCTACCCCTAGACGTCAGATGGCTCCCCGAGATGAGCCACAGACTGTACATGAGGTGGGAGAATCCTCCCACCAAGCTGAGTGGAGAGCCCAGCTACAGCAGGTCACTCAGGATCTGCAAGGGATGCGTCAGGATATACAGCAGCAGAGTGCTATGATAGATGATACCTGTGACGATTGCGTACGAAAAATTCGGAATTTATGACGTGAGCACATTTGGTCGTGCTTGAAATCCATGATTATTTAGCAATTTTCATCATTACAAGTTGATAGTATGTGAAAAATGATGAACGTGGGCGAAAACCGTGCGCAAAACGGAGTTCGTATGCTCCCGGAATCGCGAAACGAATATTAACTCAAAAATTGGAAGAAACCCCGTGGGGCGATACGCCCCGGGCCATGCACCCAGTTGGGGCGATGCGCCTGGGGTCACTATGTCGGCAAAATTGCTTAAATTTGAGCAGATGGCTTCCAGAAGTTAATTTTTCTTCTGTTTCGACCATAAGCGACCTCCAGACGAAGAAAATCAACTTTCTATCATCCTAACTCCATTTTTGAACCATCAGAAGCCATAAATCGCACCAACAATCATATTTGCATGTCCCGATCGCTGTTTTATCCGTAGAAATCCGTCAGATCAGGTAACAGTTCGTTTTAACCTTCTAGTTTCATAATGATTGATTAGATCTTGATTTTGAACGTAATGAGATAGTTAGGATTGCTGATTATTGCCTAGATGATTGCTAGGATTGATTATAAATGAAGAACACGATGTTTTAACGGTTAAATCCTTGTTTTGATCCGTTGTAATGCCCGGTTTTCATGAAATCATACCCATGATTATAATGGTTTAAACCATTTGATTATGACAATGTAAGTGATTAGTTTGATTAATCTTTGAAATGCAAAGGTTAAATCTAAGTGTTTCAAACTAATCACAATCATTAACATACTCATTGGAACAATTATCTGACGCTTATGATAACAGTCAGATTAGTATGTTAAGCCTGGTTATTACACCTATTTTGATGCTACATTGTGATATTTCATGATATTTGGGTAATCAATAACAAGGATTGATCATTCCTAAGCCATTAAATTATCTAGAAACTGTTATAGTATCATAATAAACAACATTAACTATTTGATTAATCCGAGATTATTCTGATTAATCAAGAGGGTCATCAACCTTGTATTAGGAATCTAATGCAATGTAGGTTCCTACATTATCATACATTGTATGATATAATACTAAATTAACCAATTAAATATTTAATATCGGGTTGATGACTTGTAAAGCAATGTCTTTGACATTGAAAGTTCAGAAGGATCTAATCAGTAAACTAGAACATAAATAACTTATTAAATATAACTAAATGCAGAATCATCTCTTTGTTGTTAGCTTCGAGATATTTTGCTACCTTTATATCATCAGGTGAGTTTCGTACAACCCCTTTTCTCTTTAACGTTTTATAAACATCGGGGTAACTCTGCAAACTGTTTTCTGAACATATGATATGCATCAATGATATCTGTGTGATTTCATGTGACTTTTGTGGGATTTCATGGGATTTTACCTGTAGAACTGAACTCTATCATGGAACTAAAAGTCCTCATTCTTGAACTGTATCTAGTGAACCCATGTGTGGCCGAACAGAAAACATTGATAGTACTATTGGTTGACACCCCATTCGCTGGGAGGATTGCATCTCCCCTTGTGTGAATGTTTGCTATCTGTTTCCTGAACTTCTTAATGGTATGATAGACATTAAGACAATGAGGCACTAAGATATGTACCGACGGGTAATATCTTGAGAACAGAACTTGACGTCCGAAAGGAACTAGATACGGGTCCCATGGTTATCCGGAACTGAACTTTGAGAACATGCTTATCATATCATATTGTTTTAAATTGAACTGTCAAACTCACCAGCTTTGTGCTGACGTTTCAAACTTAAAACTTTTTGCAGGTAAGCAGTAATAGTCGGTGAGGATGCACTTTTGGGATATTTGCACTTGAATAATTAGTGTTGTAATTAAACAAACTTAGCTGTAATGTAATTGTGATTGTGACATCCTTGTAACATGTTTACTTTAAGTTAATCTGTGTGCTTATGATATCGGTTCAAGTAAGTCACCCCTCACCTCTGAGACATCACCACTATGCTTCCGCAACCGGTTCAGTGACATGATGGATGAGGTGACGAGGGGTGGGGGTGTGACAATACCCGTAGCACTGTTTTAGAGATTTTGACTTCTCACTTGACCATTATAGATCGAGTGAACACATTAGAGGTAGACACGCAGGCGTGGAGGACTTCGGTGGAGGAGCGGTTGCGTAGGACGTGGGTGCGGAGGATTATTGCTACCTTCTGGCAGCAGGTTGAGTTGTTGAGGGCTGGAGTGGTGAGGGTGAGAGAGTTTCTGATTTGGCTTGGGATGGCCAGTTTCGAGACTAAGATGATAGTTTTGGGCGTGATTATGGCGGCAGTGGCCATTGTGTTTTCCTGCTTATCGTACTTTTTACGATAAGTATGTTTATGCGGTTCTTTTTGGGATATCTTATGTACAGACGAATAGGTTGTTAGTGTGTGATGTGGATGGGTAGTCTTGATTGTGGAATGGATCCCCGGTAGTTAGTGTTGATGTATCGTTTCTGATAGTTCTTGTATTAAAACTTTGTAATGTATAAAACTATGGTAGTATAATAACATGGGTGTTTTTGTATATCTGTCTGTATAATGAACTATGTGTGTGATGTGTGAACTATAATTAATTCTTCTGTGTGAGAACATAACTGTATATGAACGGGAACATATTTATTGTTTATGAGAACTTAGTGCATGAACTGAGAACATATCAGAGAACTTGTGTGAGAACATATCCTAGTCCTGTATGAACATATCTCTAAAAACATGTGTTGCAATGCAATGAGCTGGGTAAGACTCTAACATGTTTTTGAAATAACAGGACTAAGTATAACTACGGACATTTGTGTGATCTGTGTGTA